>CM035433.1:30879134-30889134 GCA_020310875.1 Ceratopteris richardii
TTGAATTTGAATTCAAATGAAGGTGGGAATGGTTGTTGGAGGGAATCAATTCACTTTCCTACAATCTAGGAAAAGTGAACATCTACTTTGATCTACTTTTAGGTGATTGATTGCTTGATTGAATGCAACTTCAACCACCATAAATTCGTGGGATTTTGGCTCTTTATTTCTACCTTTACATGTGTAAATCTCAAGGCTTTTACAATGGTAAATGAACCATCAATTTTTTTTTTTTAAATACAATAAATGAGCATATGAAAAAGAACTCTCCAACGGATATTCTTTCGATGCGATAGCCTTTGATGTAGATCAAATCCACCTCAAGCATAGTGTAAGCTTGATGTTCCAACAGCTCCCCCTCAAGCTAAAGTATGCTTGAGTCTTCATTCTCTGATAGATTGAATACTTGCCATAGCTTTGAATCTACAAAGCTTTACTCCATCAAGTGCCTTTGTCATCATATCTGCTACTTGCTTTTCAGTCGGAACAAAAGAAATGTCAATCTCCTTTGCCATGAGCTTCTCCCTGATGAAGTGGTAATGGACTTCTATGTGCTTGGTTCTCGCATGAAAAATAGGATTTGCCGCTAGATGCATGGAACTTACATTATCTCCAAATATGTGAGGTTTGGAACTCACAAGTCCCAAATCTGTATACAATGCTTTTAACCATCTTGCCTCTTGAGTTGCTATGGTCAAGCCTCTGTACTCGTCTTCAATTGAGGACAAAGCAACTGTTGGTTGCTTCTTGGAACTCCATGACACTAGCTTCGAACCTGCAAATGCTAAGTAACCAGATGTACTTTTTCTGTCATCCTTAGCTCCTGCCCAATCTGCATCTGAATAGATTTTGATATCCAAATCTGAAGAGTAAGGATAGAATATACCTTCTTTGATTGTACCTTTGAGATACTTAAGTACTCTCTTGGCTGCACCCATGTGTGGTCTTCTCGGTGAGTGCATGAACTGACTAAGCACTCCCACACTATATGAGATGTTTGCCCTTGTATGAGTAGCATATATCAAGCTACCTACCAAGCTTTGATACTCTTTAATGTCTTCAATTTTCTCACCTTCATGAACACTTAGTTTATGATTCATCTCCAAAGGTGTACCTGCAGGTTTGGTGTTCTCCATTTTGAACTTGAGAAGAAGATCCTGAATGTATCTTCTTTGAGTCAAATACATTCCTTCATCTGTATATATCACCTGCATACCTAGGAAATATGTGAGCTCACCTAGGTCACTAATTTTGAACTCCTCTTGCATGTGTCTCTTGATCCTTTGGATGCCATTTAGATCATCACCTGTCACAATAATATCATCTACATATACACATAGATAGATAACCTCATTGTGATCCCTTTTGATGAATAGAGAAGGATCTGAGCTGCTAGCTTTGAACCCTTGATCTTGAAGATATGTAACCAACCTGTAATTCCAAGCTCTAGGATCTTGTTTCAATCCATACAATGCTTTCTTAAGTCTGCAAACATAAGATGGATGATTAGGGTTTTCAAAACCTGGTGGTTGTGATATGTATACCTCTTCACTTATCCAACCATTTAAGAATGCATTTTTTACATCAAGTTGGAGGAGTCTCCAATTCCTTGCAGCTGCTACACTTATCAATGTCCTGATTGTAGTCATCTTTGCAACTGGTGAGAATGTTTCCTCATATTCTATACCATGAGTTTGTGAGCATCCTTTGGCAACTAATCTTGCCTTGTACCTGCAAACTGATCCATCTGAATTTCTTTTAACTTTATATACCCATCTACAACCGATTACCTTTTGATACGGTGACATTGGAACTAAATCCCAAGTGTCCATCTCCTTCAATGCATCTATCTCTTCGTTCATGGGCTTTTCCCAATTAGGGTTTCCCTTTGCCTCTTCATAGGTTGAGGGTTCCTCTGAAATAGAGTCTTTTGCCAAGTAGATTGAATGCTTGGTAACAAATGTGTATGATCCATACCTTTCTGATTGTTTCTTCTCTCTTGTTGATCATCTAGGTGCTTGTTTTGAGCATTCTCCAACCTCTTGCATCTTAGCTTTATGGTAGTGTTACCTTTTGTTTGTCTTCATCATACCAAGACTTGTGTTCTTCAAACACAACATCTCTACTTGTAGTGAATTGCTTGGTCGAAGGATTGAAGAACCTGTAACCCATCTGAGTTGAATCATATCCAATAAACACTGCCTTTGTTGCCCTTTCATCTAGCTTACCTCTTATTTGTGATGGTACATGAACATAAGCTAAACAACCAAAAACCTTGCAATGTCCAAGACTAGGTTTTCTTCCATGCCATGCTTCATAAGGAGTCATACCTTGAAGTGATTTGGATGGTAGTCTATTGACAAGGTACACTGCAGTTGAAATAGCTTCTGCCCATAGATAATGTGGCAACTTCTTCTCTTCAAGCATTGTTCGGGATGATCCAACCAATGTCTTGTTTCTCCTCTCTGCAATTCCATTTAGTTGAGGAGAGTACCTAGTACTCACTTCCCTTTTGATACCTTTGTCCTGCAATAACTCATTAAACTCTTTGGAGAATTATTCTCCCCCTCCATCAGATCTGAGACTCTTTAGTGATCTACCTGTATGATTCTCCACATGTGCAAGATACTTCTTGAAGCAATCAAACACTTCATTCATACTCTTGATAAAGTATAGAACAGTCCATCTACTATGGTCGTCAATAAATGAGACATAATACCTTGATCCTGCCAATGAAGGTTCTTGACTTGGTCCCCATACATCTGTATGTACTAAGTCCAATAAGTTGTTGTGGATGTAGCCTTTGTGGTTGAATGGTTGTCTTTGTGCCTTCCCAATCTGACATGCATCACACCTGTTGATCATGTGTTGCTTTGATATGTTCGGCAGTCCTAGAACACTTTGATCCCTGCATATATCCTTCAAGGTTCTTTCATTCACATGAGCAAGTCTCTTATGCCACACTTCAAGCTCACTTAGGGTTTGAGACCCAAAGTTGAATAGAGCTATGTTCCTGGTTTCTCCTACTTCAAAAATAAAGAGCCTACCATGCTTCTCACCTTGGGCTAGCTTCTTGAAGCCTTGACATGGATCTTCCACAAAAGCTCCATGTTGGGTGAACCTAACTTGTAAGCCTTTTTCAACTATTTGGCCTACACTTATTAGGTTTTTAGTGATAGTGGGTACATAGAGAACCTTACTCAAAATATTTGTCCTGCCATTGGAAGCTTTGACATTACCAATCTTCTCCACATTGTGATTCGTGTCATCCCCTGTTTGCACTTCATGTCTATGCTTTGGACTTTCCAAGTCAGATAGAAGAGCAATGTTGCCTGCAACATGATTCGAACATCCTGAATCTATGTAGAACAAATGATCATCTTCTTTACCTTCTTTGTGGCTTAGATTCATAAGAAGCAATGATTCTTCATGTGGTTGATCTTCTGAATAATTCTTGTAGTCCCTTCTATTATAGCTTCTATTGTTATTGTTGAAGTTGTGTCCACCTCTGCCTCTATTACTGCCATATCCACCTCTTCCACTTCCTTTCTGGGTCTTCCCATTGAACCAGCAATTTTGAGTGGTGTGGTTGGTCTTATCGCATATGGCACAAGGTTGAACATTCTGACCTTTGACTTTGTCTTGCTTTGGTCCTTTCTTCTTCCCTTTCCACTTGCTCTTGCTTGCAAAGTTGGCTTGAGAAGTCTCTTCTTCATCTTCTTCGTTCTTCTTGCCTTTCTGCTTCTTATCCTTCTTATCTGCATATAGAGCACTAGTTGAATTACCATGATAGGAGTTACCTTCCTTTGTGCTATTGTTGGCTTCTTGATTGAAGAGTTGTCCAAGAAAGATGTTGAAGTCTGGAGTTTGCACATCCATGATGAGATCATAAGCCATCGTGAAGGATTGCCATTGCTTATGACTTCGAATGCCGTTGGGAATTTGCCTCATGATGACCTCTTCTTCAATTAGCTCTCCAATGGATGCTAACTGATCCGCAACCTCTTTGACCTTGGTAACAAACTCTATGATGGTTTGTTTAGGCATCTTCTTCATTTGGTTGAACTCGTTCCAAAGATGATTCTTTCTTGCTTTGGTACTAGCAGAAAAGAAAGTCTCGAGGGCATCCCAAGTCACTTGCCATCACCCATCTTGATCTAGCTCTGATACCACTGAAAGAATCTTGGAGAAGCTTGTCAAAGGTAGAAAAGTGCGTTTCGAAGCGACGAAGTTTGGTCAAGCCAACCGGCACAAGACCAGCCCTTGAACTTATGGAGACTCAAATAGACCTTATGGGCATGCAATAAGTGCAAAGAAATGCACTATGTACTTTGGAGCATCAAGGAGAATGAGTCAATACAAAACAGATAGGTTCGCGGGTCGACTAGCTCAAAAAACTTACTATCTATGGAAGAGACAATGAACTTCAAATGCCCATAGCGACCAGCGTGATAACAATTAGAAAAAATCCTTTTATGGGAGTGATAAACATAGGGTTGAGTGTATGGAATGCACAAAAGTATGAGGAATAAGCAAAATATGCTATAGGAATGAATGTGACATTCACTGGTGGTACTTCCTATTTTTCAGGAATACGTAGAGATTGACCCCGAGACAGAAAAACTGATATTTCTCACAATCTACTAAACCAAATGCTTTGAAAATTTACAGGCATAAACTAGACACTTATAACTTTCCAATGAGTTATCTTGCACTCAATTTGAATCTGTGAAAAGAGAGCAGCATCCTCTGCAAGATTACTTTTGGCGAAGAAGATGATGCAGAAAGTTGAAGGAGCAAGACAATGATGGTCACAAGTGTATGTATATTGCTTCCATGTAATGTACAAGTGATTTCAAGTATTTATATAGACTCTAGGAGTGTTCCATGACTTTTACAAGTTGAATTTGAATTCAAATGAAGGTGGGAATGGTTGTTGGAGGGAATCAATTCACTTTCCTACAATCTAGGAAAAGTGAACATCTACTTTGATCTACTTTTAGGTGATTGATTGCTTGATTGAATGCAACTTCAACCACCAAAAATTCGTGGGAGTTTGGCTCTATATTTCTACCTTTACATGTGTAAAGCTCAAGGCTTTTACAACGGTAAATGAACCATCAAAAATTTCTCAAAAAAAATAATAAATGAGCATATGAAAAAGAACTCTCCAACGGATATTCTTTCGACACGATAGCCTTTGATGTAGATCAAATCCACCTCAGGCATAGTGTAAGCTTGATGTTCCAACATCAAGTAGGGAAGAATTATCAGATTTGAAGACTTGGATGAAGAAAGATGTTCAAGCTAGGAGCATTATCTATATGGCAGTTAATGACTACTTGCTACCTCACATTAGAGGTCTTGAAAGTGCAAGTGATATATGGAATGCTTTGGAGGAGCATTTCCAAAACACCACAAATTCAAGGAAGGCATCCTTGTGGGCAGAGTTTACCACATTCAAGAAGAAAGCCTCTCAATCCATCTCAGATTATGTAACAAGGATGAAGGACATTGCAAATGCATTAGGAGCAGTTGATGAAGATATTGAGGAGGATAAATTGGTAAGACAAATCCTCACAGGTTTGAGAGGTGATGATAAATGGAAGCCATTCATTTTGTCAACTGAATTATCACTTGATCATTTATCTCCTGATTTAAATCAGTTGCTAGGACACATGTTAACCTTTGATCAGGATGTCAAAGGTGAAAGTGATACGAGTGCAGGTCAAGCAATGTATTCAAAGGATAAAAAGAAGAATAGCAAAGGGAAGCAACAAGCAAATGAAGATGAAGGTACAACTAGCCAAGCTAACTTCCTAAGAGGAAGAGGATGTGGCAATGGTAGAGGAAGAGGCAGGAGTAATAAAGATGGAGTCAAAGCTTGCTGGATTTGTGGTAAGACAAATCACTTAGCTAATGATTGTTGGCATAATACTCAGAACAATGATGGATATAATCAAAATTTTAATTTAAGAGGAAGAGGTGGCAGAAATCAAAGAGGTAATTTCAGAGGTAGAGGTAGTAGAGGTTACTTTGGAAGAAATGCAGGTAGAGGATTCCAAAGTCAACAATACAACAATACCTACTACAATTATGCTTCATATCAGAAGGAGGATTCAACATTGATAATGAATGCAACTTGTGAAAGGCAAAGTGAAGACCAAAGAGTCTTCTACATTGACTCAGGGTGTAGCAATCACCTGAGTGGTAACATAGCTTTGATGACTGATTTGGAGAATGAGGTGACTAATCATGTAGTTCAAACAGGTGAAAATACAAAGCACATTGTGAAGTCAATTGGATCAGTGAAGGCCAAGGATGGTAGTACTCTCTTGAGTAAGGTTTTGTATGTTCCTACAATTCCTAAGAATTTGATAAGTGTATGACAAATTGTTGAAAAAGGTTATGAAGTTAGGTTCACTAATGAAGGAGTGTTTGTGGAAGACCCTAGCAATGGGTATAAACAAATTGTTTCAAGGAAGAAAGAAGGAAGACTCTTCACATTGAAGATTCAAGGTAATGTTGGTCATGCCTTGTTCACTTATGGAGGACATAAGATCTCTGAGTTAGATCTTTGGCACAAAAGGCTTGGACATTTCAATGAAAGAGGTAATAAAGATATGGTTAACAATGGTTCAGTGCTTGGATTGCCTGATGTTGCAGGTCAACATATGACATACATATGTGAGGCATGTCAATTAGGTAAGGCTCATAAGCAATCTTATTCCAAGCATGGTTTTATGTATTCAGAGAAGCTTGAGTTGGTACACACAGATGTGTGGGGACCATCAAAGGATTTTAGCATCAATGGTTCAAGGTATTATGTGATTTATGTTGATGATGCTACCAGATGGATCACTATTTATGTGATCAAAGATAAGTCAGAGGTATTCAATACATTCAAACATTATCATGTGTATGTAGAGAGAATTACAGGTCATAAGTTGAAGAGACTAAGGTCAGATGGAGGGGGAGAGTATTTCTTTAATGAGTTCAGTGATTATTTGTGGAATGCAGGTATAAAAAGAGAAATTACTTGTAGGTACTATCCTCAACAAAATGGTGTAGCAGAAAGGAGGAATAGAACTCTTGTTGAGTTTGCAAGATCCATGATGAAGGAGAAAAATTGCCCCAATTATTTGTGCATTGAGGCTGTAAATAAAGCCACATATTTGGTCAATAGGTTACCATGTAAAGCTTTGCAGGGTATGACACCATATGAGGCATGGTGGGGTAAGAGACCTACTCTAGATCATTGCAAAGTATTTGGATGTTTGGCATATGCATATGTGCCATTTCAATTAAGGCACAAATTGGAACCTAAAGCTGAAAAGTATGTGTTCATTGGATATGATGATAAGCAGATGGGATATAGGTTGTGGAGTCCATCCACAAAACAATTCCTAGTATCAAAGGATGTTACATTTGATGAGAAAGGTACTTGGTATGCATGTACAATCAATATTTATGCAGGTGATGAAGAAGTTGTGAATCAAAAGAAAGGCAAATCAAAGGTTCAGATATTTGATGAAGAGGAGAACAATGAAGTACAAGTTGAAGTTGAAGAAGTGCCAAGGTTTGATCTAGAATGTGATGAACCAGAAACCTCAAGGAGTGGAGAACTTAGAAGGTCATCAAGACACAAATGGCAACCTACAAGGTATAGCTATGACACTTCTTTTTTGGTCACCAAAGATTAAGCTTATATGGTAAAAGCAGATGAAGAACCTTCTACATATGAAGAGGCAAAAGGTGAGGAAAATTGGGAGAAAGCTATGCAGGAAGAGTATGATGCATTGATGGAGAATGAGACTTGGGATTTGGTTCCTAAACCAAATAGTCAGAAGCTAATTGGATGCAAATGGGTCTACAAGACAAAGAGGTTTGCAGATGGAAGTGTCTAGGTATAAAGCTAGACTTGTTGTGAAAGGTTTTGCTCAAACATATGGTATAGATTATGATGAGACCTATAGTCCTATGGCAAAGATGACAACCATCAGGACACTTATAGCTATTGCTGCATGTAAAGGTTGGAAATTATGTCAACTAGATGTGAAGAATGCTTTTCTAAATGGTTATATTTCAGATGATGTTTTCATGGAGCAACCACAAGGATTCAGAGATGAAAGGTATCCAGATCATGTATGTAAGCTCAAGAGAGCTTTGTATGGCTTGAAGCAGGCCCCAAGGGCATGGAATTATAGATGTGAAGTTCTTGAAAGAACTTGGTTTCCAAGTATCTAAAGCAGATAGTAGCTTGCTTATTAAAGCAAGTGATGATGGGTTCATTTACACGTGCATATATGTTGATGATATAATTCTTACAGGTACAGATGAGAAAGGCATTCAAAGCCTAAAGAAGCAAATGGAAAAAGAGTTCAAGATTAGTGACTTGGGAGACTTGTCATATTTCTTGGGCATGGAGATCTCATACACTCAACATGGAGTGTATGTAACTCAAGAAAGGTATTTGAAAAACTTATTGATCAAGTTTAAAATGGATGATTGCAGTTTAGCACCTACTCCAATGGAGGTAAATCACAAATTAAGCAGATATGGAGGAGAAGAGTTCAAGGACATGAAGCTGTATCAAAGTTTGGTTGGTAGTCTGATCTATGCTACATTAGCTAGGCCTGACTTGTCATATGCAGTTGGAGTATTGTCTCAATTCATGCATTGTCCTAGGAAAGAACATTGGATTGCAGGACAACGAGTGTTGAGGTACATTAAGGGTACACTCAAAGAAGGTTTGTATTATGGTTTTACATCAGATACAAACATCAAGATCTATAGTGATACAGATTGGGCAGGTAATCCTGATGATAGGAGATCAACTTATGGATACTTGTGTTATGTGGGAGATAAGTAAATTTCTTGGTGTTCAAAGAAGCAACACACAGTTGCTTTGTCATCTACAGAAGCAGAGTACAAAGGTATGGTGGAAGGTGCAAAGGAAGTGATATGGCTAAAGACTCTCATGAAGAGTTTTGACAGGATGAAGGACATTGCAGATGCATTAGGAGCAGTTGATGAAGATATTGAGGAGGATAAATTGGTAAGACAAATCCTCACATGTTTAAGAGGTGATGATAAATGGAAGCCATTCATTTTGTCTACTGAATTATCACTTGATCATTTCCCTCCTGATTTAAATCAGTTGCTAGGACACATGTTAACCTTTGAGCAGGATGTCAAAGGTGAAAATGATAAGAGTGCAGGTCAAGCAATATATTCAAAGGATAAGAAGAAGAATAGCAAAGGGAAGCACCAAGCAAATGAAGATGAAGGTACAACTAGCCAAGCTAACTTCCTAAGAGGAAGAGGAGGTGGCAAAGGTAGAGGAAGAGGCAGGAGTAATAAAGATGGAGTCAAAGCTTGCTTGATTTGTGGTAAGACAAATCACTTAGCTAATGATTGTTGGCATAATACTCAGAACAATGGTGGATATAATCAGAATTTTAATTCAAGAGGAAGAGGTGGCAGAAATCAAAGAGGTAATTTCAGAGGTAGAGGTAGTAGAGGTTACTTTGAAAGAAATGCAGGAAGAGGATTCCAAAGTCAACAATACAACAATACCTACTACAATTATGCTTCAGATCAGAAGGAGGATTCAACATTGATAATGAATGCAACTTGTGCAAGGCAAAGTGAAGACCAAAGATTCTTCTACATTGACTCAGGGTGTAGCAATCACCTGAGTGGTAACATAGCTTTGATGACTGATTTGGAGAATGAGGTGACTAATCATCTAGTTCAAACAGGTGACAATACAAAGCACAATGTGAAGTCAATTGGATCGATGAAGGCCAAGCATGGTAGTAGATACATAGATAGATAGATAGATAGATAGATAGATAGATAGATAGATAGATAGATAGATAGATAGATAGATAGATAGATAGATAGATAGATAGATAGATAGATAGATAGATAGATAGATAGATAGATAGATAGAATGGTAGATATAATGATAGATAGAATGATAGATAGAATGATA
>CM035433.1:30894134-30904134 GCA_020310875.1 Ceratopteris richardii
ACTTTTTACATTGACTTTTATAGATGTTTTGAAGGAATTTGAATTTCAAAATTCAAATGTAGGCTCCCTCAAATCTCTCAACTAATCACATGGAGATATTCTCTCCATTCATACCTTTCAAATTCCACGACTTTTGAAGGTAGGTACAATTACAAGAAGTCACTTTGACTTTTACATAAAGTAATAAGTAACTAAGCATAGGCATGTGTTCCTATGCTCTTTCTTGAAATGAAGTAATCCAAACTTTTGCAATAAACTTCAAAGTTGATATCCAAAGCTAAGTGATCTTTGTGCAATCTTCTTGTTGAGTCTTCAAGGCACAAGACAAGTCCAAGTGTTAAGGCTTGTTTGCACCAACAGCTCCCCCTCAAGCCAAACACTTGCTTGAGTCTTCATCTTTAGTCTTCAATGATATCCTGTAATCCAATCATGGATTTAAACCTGCATAGCTTGCTCCCATCCAAAGCTTTTGTAAGCAAATCTGCACATTGAATATTAGTGGACACATATGATAATTGGATTTCCTTGCTAAGTAATTTCTCCCTCACATAGTGGTAATGAACCTCTATGTGTTTTGTCCTAGCATGATACACAGGATTAGCAGCTAAATGAAGTGAACTTGTATTATCACCAAATATGATAGGTGGCCTTATGTATAGGCCCAATTCTGAATAGAGTAACTTCAACCATATTGATTCTTGAGTGGCATTGGCTAGCCCTCTGTACTCTGCCTCAGTAGATGATAGAGCCACTGTGGGTTGTTTCTTGGATGACCAAGAAATAGGTTTATCACCTGCAAAGCATATGTAACCAGATGTACTCCTCCTGTCATCCTTGCATCCTGCCCAATCTGCATCTGAGTATACCTTGATGTCAATGTCTGATGAATATGGATAATACAAACCATGATTTTGTGTTCCCTTTAGGTACTTTACTATCTTCTTGGCTGCCTCCAAATGTGGTACTCTTGGCTTATGCATAAATTGACTAAGTACACTAACACCATATGAGATATCAATCCTAGTTAAGGTAGCATAATTGAGACTACCTACCAAACTTTGGTAACCTGTAATATCCTTGAGTTCTTCTCCTTCATGTGCACTGAGTTTGTGGTTGACCTCCATAGGAATGTTTGAGACTTTAGCTTCCTGCAAGTTAAACTTCTTGACCATGTCCTGAATGTACTTCTTCTGAGTAATGTATATACCTGAATTTGTGTAGACCAATTCAAGCCCTAGGAAGTACTTCAATAATCCAAGATCATTGATCTTGAATTCCTTCATCATTTGACCTTTGATGTGTCTAATTCCTTGAACATCATTTCCTGTAATAATGATGTCATCAACATAGACACACAAGTATATTACCTCTGAATTGTTCTTCTTTATAAACAATGAAGTATCTGCTTTACTCATCACAAATCCTTGATCCAAGAGATAGGTTGTCAACCTATAGTTCCATGCTCTAGGTGCCTGCTTCAATCCATACAGAGCTTTCTTCAATTTGCAAACATGATTTACCTTATTAGGATCCTCATAGCCAGGTGGTTGTGACATGTAGACCTCTTCAGATATCCATCCATTCAAGAATGCATTCTTTACATCCAATTGGTACATGTTCCAATTCTTGGATGCAGCTACACTCACCATAATTCTGATAGTTGGCATCTTTGCCACAGGAGAAAATGTCTCCTCATAATCAATGCCTTGGGTTTGTGCAAAACCCTTGGCTACCAACCTAGCTTTGTACCTGCTTATTGTACCATCTGAGTTCCTTTTGAGTTTGTAGATCCATCTGGATCCTATCACCTTCATGGAGTCCTTCTTGGGTACCAAGTCCCAAGTATCACTCTCCTTGAGAGCCTCCATTTCTTCATCCATTGCTTCCTTCCATTCTGGTTTAGTAATGGCTTCCTCAAATGTACCTGGTTCTTCACTTAAGATATCCTTTGCAAGATATACAGAGTGCTTGGTTACAAGTGAAGTATCATAACCATACCTAATAGGTTTCTTCTTTTCCCTTGAAGATCTCCTCATAGCTTGAGTTGAGGATTCTGGATTGTCTTCAAGTTGCTTCATCTTCATCTTCCCTTTGGATTTCCAAGCTTTGAATTCTTCAATGTTCATGGTGTCTTCATCATCTGAGCTTGTGTCCTCATTCTGAGTTGGTTCTTGCCTGACAAGCTTTGGAAAGTCTTCTTCTATATCATAAGGTAGGCTCACTTTCCTGCACTCATTATCATACCATGAATCATTTTCATCAAAGATGACATCTCTGCTTACCTTGAAGCCTTTGTTTGAGGGGTTATAGAACCTGTATCCTTTCTGATTCAAATCATAACCAATAAAGATACACTTCTCAGCCTTAGGGTCTAGCTTTCCCCTTACCTGTGAGGGAATATGCACATATGCAACACACCCAAAGATCTTGCAATGATCCAGAGATGGTCTCTTACCATGCCAAGCCTCATAGGGTGTCATTCCATCAAGTGTCTTTGATGGCAACCTGTTGATCAAGTATGTGGCAGTAGATACACTCTCTGCCCAAAGATAATTTGGTAGTTTCTTCTCATTAAGCATAGACCTAGCTGTCTCCACAATGAGTCTATTTCTTCTTTCAGCTACCCCATTTTGTTCAGGTGAGTACCTTGTGGTAATCTCCCTCTTGATGCCTCTTTCCTGCAAGAAGTCTTCAAAGTCATTGGAGAAGTATTCTCCACCACCATCAGACCTTAACCTCTTCAATTGTCTACCTGTTTGATTCTCTACTAATGCAAGATACCTTTTGAAGCAATTAAATACTTCATCTTTATGTTTCATGAAGTACAAGACAGTCCATCTGCTATAATCATCTATAAAAGATACATAGTACCTTGACCCAGATATGGATGGCTCCTTGCTTGGTCCCCACACATCTGTATGCACCAATTCCAAGTAATCTTCATGCATAAATCCTTTCTTGGTATATGGCAACCTGTGTGACTTACCAAATTGACAAGCCCCACACTTGTATATCATGTGTTGCTTGGATACATTAGGTATCCCAAGCACACATTGATCTCTGCTCATCTGCTTTATGGTTCTCTCTCCAATGTGACCCAATCTCTTGTGCCACATCTCCAATTCTGATAGGGTTTGGTCCCTATAGTTGTACAAGGCAATATTTTTAGTATCCTCAAGTTCAAAGGTAAACAATCTACCTGACTTCTCTCCCTTGGCTATCCTTCTGAATCCATGTCTTGGATCCTCCACAAATGCACCATGTTGAGTGAACCTGACCTGTAGACCTTTTTCAACAATCTGACCTACACTCATCAGATTCTTGGTGATTGTTGGGACATACAATACTCTGCTTAGCAAATTCTGATTACCATCACTTGTTTTGACATTACCTACTTTAACCACTGAGTGTTTAGTGTCATCACCTGTCTGCACTTGGTGCTTGCCTTTAGGTTCTTCCAAATCAGAGAGTAAGGCAACATTCCCAGCTACATGGTTAGAGCAACCTGAATCAATATAGAACAAATGATCATCATTGATACCTGATTTAGATGTCATGTTCATAATCAACAAGGAATCATCTTGATCCTCTGCATAATTGTTGTAATCCTTTCTGTTCCTGTATCCTCCTTGATAATTTCCATTGTGATTGTAGCTATTGTTGTAGTTGTTGTTGTAATTATTGTTGTAGCCATGGTAGCCTTGAGATTGATTGAACCTGCCTCTGCCTTGGGAGTATCCTCCTCTTTGGTGACCTCTTCCTCTTTGATTCTTGTAGTTCTTGTAGCATTCATCTGTAGTATGGTTAGACAAGCCACAAATATTGCATGGAGATTGATTATAGGGTCTCCCCCTACCTGACTTACCTCCTCTGCCCCTACCTCTAGATGATCTACCTCTCCCTGCATAGTTTGCTTGGGAGGTGGATCCTTCATCATCAACCTTCTTGCTTTTACCCTTGTCTTTAGACTTCTTATCTGTATATAGGGCAGAGGGATTGTTACCTTTTGATTGCTCTCCATTCTTTGTGATCTTGGCTTCATGTGTGAAGAGTTGTCCAATCAGAGTGGTTAGATCAGGTGCTTGGATGTCCATGTACAAGTCCATTGCAGTGGTAAAGCTCTCCCACTTGTCATCTGCTTTGAGTCCATTGATCACTTGTCTGACTATTTGCTCTTCTTCAATCTCTTCTCCAACACTTGCAAGTTGATCTGCTATGTCTTTGACTTTGGTGACAAAATCTGAAACACATTGTTTTGATTGCTTCCTAAGAGTTGTAAACTCAATCCATAGCTGATTCTTTCTGGCCCTTGTGCTTGATGAGAAGTATGTTGACAAGGTCTCCCAAGTCTCTTGGAAAGTCTTACAGTTCCTAACATGAGGTAGAAGGAAATCAGAGATAGAGTTTAGAAGATATGACCTTGCCAAAGCATCTTTAGCACACCATTGATTAAGTCTCTCATGCTCATCCTTTGTAGGTAGGCCTCTGGTTTTGAATGAGGGCAACTCCTCATCTCCTGATATGTATCCATACAAGCTTCTCCCTTGTAGATAAGTCTTCATTCTTAATGACCATGCCTGGTAATTATTCCTATCCAATTTGTCAATAAAGGAAGGGAAACCATCACCCATGATTACCTTGTTTGCTCTGATACCACTGTTGGATGAGATGGCTGGGTACAATCAGAAGATCAAGGTGGTGCTGCTAGACCTGCTTCACACCTGCCCTTTCTTTTCTTCAGATATGGTTAGGAGACTCCTTGAGCTTCCAAATGACACCAAGAAACTATATATGTGCTTTACAAAGTGATTGAGAAATGATCAAATCAAAACAGATAAGTTTGAACCTTCATAAGTCCAAAAAACTTGTTATTCCTGTAATGACACCTGCTCAGTCCTAAGCTCAGTGTGTCCAGCACACTTATAATTGGTCTAATTCCTTCTGGGAGTATTAAATTAACTTAACAAGCTACCATTAGCAAGTTAAATCACTCCAAATGATAAACTATATACTGAGCATGATGTTTAGCAAAATCAGGGACACCCCCGACTTTTTAGGAATCACACAGAGATATACCAGTGATCACTTCGACAGAGATTTCTCCCAATTGGCTGAATAGATTGACTTGAAACTTTGTAGTGTTGTAGAATGCTTTGAGCTGGTTCCAATGAGCCCTTGATCATCAAATTTGGTTCAGTAGATCTTGAGATATGTCCTGTTGAAGTTGACAGACTTGGAGGTAGTCACTCAGAGAAAACACAGAGATAATGACTATGAATATATGTATTGAATCTATCAAATGTACATTCCCATTGGCATGTAGAATGATGCCCAATGGTACTCAGAGGTGTAGGCTAGGTAGTAGCTCTCACACTCTCACAAATATACTTGGATTAGCCTCGGGAAGAGTGTCACTAAACCCGCGACTTTTTACATTGACTTTTATAGATGTTTTGAAGGAATTTGAATTTCAAAATTCAAATGTAGGCTCCCTCAAATCTCTCAACTAATCACATGGAGATATTCTCTCCATTCATACCTTTCAAATTCCACGACTTTTGAAGGTAGGTACAATTACAAGAAGTCACTTTGACTTTTACATAAAGTAATAAGTAACTAAGCATAGGCATGTGTTCCTATGCTCTTTCTTGAAATGAAGTAATCCAAACTTTTGCAATAAACTTCAAAGTTGATATCCAAAGCTAAGTGATCTTTGTGCAATCTTCTTGTTGAGTCTTCAAGGCACAAGACAAGTCCAAGTGTTAAGGCTTGTTTGCACCAACAATAGATAGATAGATAGATAGATAGATAGATAGATAGATAGATTGATAGATAGATAGATAAATAGATAGCTAGATAGATAGATAAATAGATAGATAGATAGATAGATAGATAGATAGATAGATAGATAGATAGATAGATAGATAGATAGATAGATAGATAGATAGATAGATAGATAGATAGATAGATAGATAGATAGATAGATAGATCGATCAATAGATAGATCAATAGATAGATCGATAGATAGATAGATAGATGGATAGATA
Organism: Ceratopteris richardii; assembly: GCA_020310875.1. Classification (NCBI taxonomy): domain Eukaryota; kingdom Viridiplantae; phylum Streptophyta; class Polypodiopsida; order Polypodiales; family Pteridaceae; genus Ceratopteris; species Ceratopteris richardii. The sequence continues at coordinate 30,900,182 of CM035433.1, forward strand.
GATGGATAGATAGATGGATAGATAGATGGATAGATAGATGGATGGATAGATCGATGGATAGATCGATGGATAGATCGATGGATAGATCGATAGATAGATCGATAGATAGATAGATAGATAGATAGATAGATAGATAGATAGATAGATAGATAGATAGATAGATAGATAGATAGATAGATAGATAGATAGATAGATAGATAGATAGATAGATAGATAGATAGATAGATAGATAGATAGATAGATAGATAGATAGTGTTGGAGAAACAATCACTAATTGGACATATATTTGAAGGTCAAATCTTAGGAAGAAAACCCCATGCCTATGTGAAGGGACAAATTCACGTGTATCATATTTGTAAGGTTAGTTCACTTTAGTTCTAGAATTTTTTTAAAATCACGAGAATACGAAAATCTATATAAGTTAGTTTGTATTAACTGACGCGGACAGAGAGAAAGAGAGAGAGAGAGAAGAAGTAGAAGAAGGAGTTCATTTTATATGACTGAATATAGTCGGGCTTCTCTGAGTGAGAAAGCATCTGTAAAACTTCTGAGTTTTCATAGCTATGAGAAAGAACTGAGTAAAGTTCTGTGTATGAGTCTCTCTCCATCATCTCCATGCTTGCCTACTGTGTGATGAATTCAAATGTTCAAGTTTTCTGAGCAATTCGATGCCTGGCATCGAATCTTGGCTGATAAGTCATTATTTCCATTCTCTATGTGTTAACTGTTGTTGAATCTTTTAAAACATGAAGTTTGTGGAGCATCTCGATGCCTGGCATCGAGTTTCAGCATAAAGTGTATGCCGGGCATCGACTTCTAGCATACAAGTGGTCTTCTTCATGTGTGTGTAAAAGAGAGTATTTTTTGTGCAGAAAAAGGGCGTAAAAAAGCTCAAAGTCGATGCCTGGCATCGACCTTGACTGAAATTCGATGCTAGGCATCGAATTTTTATTTTTAGACACCCAGAAATACTAAAACAGGCAAAAATTTCTAGTTTTGGAAGGTCATACAGGGTCATCTTGTGAAGGCCATAACTTGAGTCCTAGAGATCTCTTTGATGCATATGATAGCTTGTTGGAAAGCTCAACTCTTCTAGTTTCATCCTATAAAGTTTCATTGAGAAATAATATGTGAGCTAGGAGAAATTAGCAAAATACTGAAGGTATGTCATTTCCGTGACTAGGAATTTCTGTAGAAGCAAAGTTCTCACCTTAGGCTATTATTTCTCAAAGTTTGGAGCGGCAATGAGTTAATGGTGACCATAGAGGTGTTCTAGTGTCACATTAATTCATTTCTTGTGGTGTTTGATACATCAACAAGTGGTATCAGAGCAGAAAGGTCTTGAAGATCAGAAGGCGGCAAAGGTACGAGAAGTTTTGGAAAGTTTTCCATTTACGTTTGAAAGGTGAAACATTTGAAGACACAAGGCATCAAAAGGCTACTTCAAAAGTATCCTCATACAAAAAGAGCTTCAAAAGGTATTATCCTTTATCCTTTAAGCTCACAGGTTGCAGCAGAAGGAAAGAACTATGGCAGATCATAACTCCATTGACAAACTAGACAGAGATAATTACCCCGCATGGGTAATGAGAATGGAAGCCTTACTTATGAGTAAGGATCTCATGATATATGTTACAGGTGAAGAAGAGAAGCCAGTATTTGAAGATGAAAGCCGACCAAAGAAAGAAGAACTAGATGCTTTAAAGCATTGGTAGAAGAAGGATGCAAGTGCAAAAGCCTACATCTACAATACAATCTCTAATCATTTGCTACCACGCATCAGAGGATTGGAATCATCTGAAGATATAGGGAATGCATTGGAGTATCATTTCCAAAGCACTACTAAAGCACGGAAAGCAAGTCTATGGTCAGAGTTTACAACATTCAAGAAGAAGCCAAGTCAAACCATTAGTGATTATGTCACTAAGATGAAGGATCTAGCAGATAGTCTTGGATCCATAGATGAAGATGTTGAAGATCACAAATTGATTGCTCAATTACTTGCAGGTTTGAGAGGGGGTGAAAGGTGGAAACCTTTTGTCTTATCAACAGAACTTTCATTAAATCATTATGTTCCAGATTTGAACCAGTTGCTTGGTTTGATGCTCACATATGAGCAAGACTTGAAGGGAGATGGAGATAAAGGACAAAGTTCTGCAATGTACATGAAGAACAAGAAGAAAGGAGATAAAGGTAAAGCAAAGGATGAAGAAGAGTCAACTTCTCAAGTTTATTATGCAAGAGGTAAAGGCACTGGCAGAGGAAGAGCAAGAGGTTTTGGAAGAGGAAGAGGTAATCAAAATAACAACAAAAAGGCTTGCTGGATCTGTGGATTGAGTAATCATTTGGCTCATGACTGTTGGCACAACCAACAAGGATCAAACCAGAATCAAAACAACAATAGCAGAGGCCGAGGTGGAAGATATCAAAGTAATTTTCAAAGAGGTAGACAAAGTCAAAGAGGAGGCTATGGTAGAGGTGGAGGAAGAAGTTGGGGACAAAATCAATCCTACAACACCACCTACTACAACTATGCAAATGACACACAGAATGAAAGTCATACATCATTGATGATGAACTCAATCAACACATCAGATAAAGAAGATCTAAAGGTATTTTACATTGACTCTGGATGTTCTAATCATTTGTCAGGAAACATAGAATTGATGTCAAAATTGGAAAAAGGTATTTCGAGTCACACAGTTCAAACTGGTGATAATACAAGACATAGTGTACATTCAATTGGAAAAGTGAAATGCAAGAGTGGAGCAGATTTGCGAACCAATGTTTTGTATGTTCCCACAATACCTAAAAACTTGATTAGTGTGGGACAGATAGTTGAAAAAGGTTTTCAAGTCAGGTTTACAAATGAAGGAGTATTTGTGGAAGATCCAGAGAATGGATATAATCAGATTGTCTCTGGTAAGAAAGAAGGTAGACTCTTTACTTTAAGAGTGCAAGGAAACATTGGTCAAGCTTTGCTCACACATGGTGAAGCAGTGATTACAGAACTTGATCTCTGGCATAAGAGATTAGGTCATTTCAATGAAAGAGGAATTAAAGCTATGGTTGCTAATCAGTCTGTACTAGGATTACCAAATGTGCAAAGTCAACATATGGTTTATAAATGTGAAGCATGTCAAATGGGTAAAGCACACAGGTTACCATTTCAAAAGAAAGGATTCAAACATGATGGACTACTAGAGCTCATTCATACAGATGTATGGGGACCAACAAAAGAAGGATCTATCAATGGCTCAAGGTATTATGTTCTTTTCATTGATGATGCTACAAGATGGATAACATTATATGTTTTGAAGGAAAGATCAGAAGTGTTTGGAGCCTTCAAGCATTTTCATGCATATGCAGAGAGAGTAACAGGTCAAAAGCTTAAAAGACTGAGGTCTGATGGAGGGGGAGAATACTTCTCCCAAGAGTTCAATGATTATCTTTGGAATGCAGGTATTAAGAGAGAAATAACTTGCAGGTATACACCACAACAAAATGGTGTAGGAGAAAGAAGGAATAGGACTTTGGTTGAGTTTGCTAGAGCTATGCTAAAGGAGAAGAACTGTCCAAATTATCTTTGGGTTGAGGCTGTAAATACAGCTACATATCTTGTGAATAGATTACCATGTGCAGCTCTGAATGGAATGACTCCATATGAAGCTTGGTGGGGTAAGAAACCAACACTAGATCATTGTAGAGTGTTTAGATCAATTGCATATGTTTATGTGGCATCACAACTTAGGCATAAACTTGAACCAAAGGCAGAAAAATATGTGTTCATTGGTTATGATGAAAAGCAGATGGGTTACAGGTTGTGGAATCCTTTAACCAAACAATTTCTTGTTTCTAGAGATGTTACATTTGATGAACAGAAAAGTTGGTATGCAGATCAAAGTCATACAGCTGAAGAATTTGAAGAAGAGGTAAGAAGATGTGAGAAAGGA
>CM035433.1:30946705-31209205 GCA_020310875.1 Ceratopteris richardii
CATAGAAGAGTTGTATACACAACATCTCTTAGTTGACATTTGAGGGGAGGGACTCTTGGAATCTAGTTTTTTGTGTGGCTTTCATTGATATGGGAGTTTGTTTCTCTGTTGTTTATGAAAAAAACATGGATAACATATGTATGTGTCGGATGAGTAGTGTTTAATGATTCATTTGAATCTCTTTTATAAAAATCTAGGTAAAGCGGAATAGATTCCCATGCTAGGATCTTCATCTCTAGAATAGATGGAAAGAGTTTATTTACTATTTAGATTGTCTAGATAGAGTGGCAATCTTCCATGAAAGCGAGACAATAGGGAGATCAGATAGTTAGTAGTTAGATTGATTCTTGTTTGAAGAATCTAGAGGGAAGTTGTTATGTCTACTTCTAGTGATGGCCTTTGACTAAAGGAGATGATCTAGTTATTGAAATTAGTATTTTTTTTAGGGTTTTTAGGAGATAAGGATAAATCTAACCCATGGATGTATCAATTTTTCAGTTGGTGTTTTGTTATGAAGATGATTATTGAGCACCAATAAGGATGATTGATAATTATGCATTATTTGAATCTCAAGAGGGAATGTTTGCATTCATATGGAAAACTAAGGTAAAAGGCAATACTAGAGTTTGCATTAGCGCCACTTGATGCTCTTCCAATGGAACTCTAGTCTAATGTTTACGGATGACAAACCAAGAAGGGTAGATTTGCATAGGAAAAAAGGTTGGCTTAGGTAAAAATTGTTACTTGCGAGCACACTCAAGGTTAGGAAGACCTAGAGTGGCATGAGGGAAAGTCTATCATCTTAGATCTAGAAGGGTTTGGAGTTACTTTTCTATAGGACTTTGTTCTATGTTTGATAGGATTTTCTATTTTTTATCTCCATTATAGTATGGTATGGTTTGAATAACTTGACATTCTACACTTGTCTTTCATCTTATTGCTCCATAGAGCATACATCATATTGACTTATTTCATTTAGATGGATTTCTCATTATGGGAGTTATAGTTTGGATGTTAGGTGTACATGGGAGATAGTAGGCACCATTGAGAAAATTTCTCACCTTTGAAATGATTTCTACCATGATGAAACACATTTCACCCACATTTTTGAGGGAAAAAATGTTTTCAAGGGGAAAGAAATGTTACATTACAAATCCTTGGTTGGGAATACCCCTTAGGATGAGGTGACCGAAATTATCACATGGCGCCAAGTGGTGCGTTTGCCAAATGGAGTCTTATGAGGAGTTTGGACGTGGGTGGGAGGATAGGAAAAGATCCCTCTCTATGTGTTTCTTGGTTTGTCATGAAAGCTCTATATGATGGATCTTAGCAATCGATCAAAGTGTCCAACCAAGTGTCCCTCATGTGGACACTTTCAGAAGGATCTTCACATGCCATCTAATTCTTCAAAGACCATCACATGCCTTCTAAATAAAATGAGGATTTTTCTCTCATAGATACCCAAAAGTGGCACTTAAAGAAGCTTTTCGCAAGATTAAGGCTCCTACATCTTAGAATAAATTAAGCCTAAGGATTGCAACCATTCAATTGAAATCTCATACGAATAAATAACCCAAGAGTTCAAACCAAATCTTCAAGCATGTTTAAGAGTAAATCAAGGGTTAAAATCAAGGCTAATATACATCGTATTGTAACCCTTAGAATCCATTTATTTAACTTTGTAAACTCATGATTTATACAACACTTTCATTAATATCATTATGGACTTTGAAAATCAACATCCATAGTAGGATCATTGGTTTGCCTAACTCTCACAAGGTCGTTCATATCTCACATATACACTTACGTACCAAACATCACAGAAAAAGATAGATGCAGACTAAGAGATAGAGAACTCAAATTTTCATATGGCCAAGTGTAATGCAATTACAACAATGGTGCCGTCCACCCATGTGTTCCCAATGTGGAGCTTTGATGGCGATCTAGACAAACTCTAGATAAAGTGCTTAGTAGTGTGCAATGTTGCGTAAAGCTCAACCTAGGCCATGCTTATATAGCTTTTATGAAGTATAAATAAATATATTCGAGAGATACAAAATAGTTGGCAAAATATACAATCTGACATTATCTCCACGGCCATGAGTCCTACTGTCTCGGCCCTACAGGTTGGGGGGATAGGCCCCCTGGACCCCCCAAAAGGGGGCAAGCCCCCCTCTATCCCCATTAAGGTTGTATGGGGAAATCACGCGACACCACATGGCCTTTCTTTTTACCTTGAATGGAAACCCAATGGCCCAAAAGTTTATGCGCTACCTAACTTAATGGTTAGGCTCACAAATATCATCTATAACCATCAAATGTCATACATAGACCTCATCTAACTTAGAAGTTAGGGTTCCACAAATGTGTGGGCTCTCACAATGGCTTCTCCTCATAATGGGGGCTTTACAACTTAGGCACCATGGATCATTTGTGGTCACTTGAGGGTGGATTATTAAACATATCTAACACCCACCCTCATTGTCCACCTTGCGGTGAACTACTTCATTGGTCCAATCCCAAGCTTTGGAAAGTGTCAAAGAAGCTGCTCTCTCCCAAGAGCCTTGACGAAGATGTGTGCTCCATTTTCTTCAGTTGGACAATAACTTATCTCCATGACCCCATCCTCAATCAACTCATGCACATAGTGATACTGAATTTCTATGTGCTTGGTTCACACATGGAAAATAGTATTCTTGGTGATGGCCATGCAACTTTGGTTGTCAGATTTCAAGTTTGGAGCCTCTTGTCCTTTTATTCCTATGTGCCATATGATCCTCTTCAACCACATGTTGCAACACATGCAGCTTTGTACTCAACTTCAGTAGAAGATAATGCTATAGTTGGCTGCTTCTTACTGATCCAAGATAAAATCCCTGATCCTAATGAAAAGCGATATCCAAAAACTGATTTTCTAGTATCAATATCTCTTGCCCAATCTAAGTCACAATATCCAACCATAGATTATTATTCTTCATAAAGAATACCATAATCAGTGGTTCCTTTCACATACTTGAATATTTCCATGCTTTAGAGAACCTGCTTACTATTCCAACAAAATAAGAGATGTATGGTCTGCTATTGCACAAGTAGATGAGACTTCCAACCAATTTCTTATATCTTCCAATATCCACTAGAGGTGAAGTATCTTCCATAGATAATTTTGTGCTGAGCTCCATAGGTGTAGAAATTTCCTTGCAATCCTCCATGTCAAATGTCTTCAATATCTATCTTGCATACTTTTGTTGAGAAATGAAAATCTTCCCTCGTTCTTTCCAAACTTCAAAGGCTCAGCAATAATGCATTCAGCCCAATTCTATCATTTCAAATTCTTAACTTAGGGCATCTTTTGTTTGTTGAAGAAGAGCATCATCATTTCCTATAATCACAAGGTCATCTACATAGAGTACAAGAACAATTGTCTTTCCCCCTCTCTTTAGAACATACAAGTTAGCATTAGAAGCACATCTTTTGAAAGTTGGATCCAAGGGATACTTATCTATCCACTAATACCATGCTCTAGGGGCTTGTTTCAGCCCATATAACGCTTTCTTCAACTTAGATACCTTGTTCTTTGAATGGGGATCCTCAAACCTTGGTGGCTGAGACACATATACCTCCTCCTTAAGATCTCCATTCAAGAACACTAATTTGACATCCATGTGATAGACTAGCCAATGCTTATGTGTAGCCACAAGTAGTACTATGTGGATAGTAGTCATCCTTGGGCAAATGATTCACAAAAGTCAATGCCTTCAACTTGTGAGTGGCCCTATGCAACAAGTCTTGCTTTGTACTTTTCTAGAGTACCATTAGCCTTGTAGTTTAGCTTCCAGACCCACTTGATGCCAATGACTTTATGCTTAGGGAGTCGATCCACTAGCTCCCAAGTTCTATTCTTCATGATATTTTTGTATAGTTTGCATGGTAGCCCTCTACTTTGGATCATGGAGTGCCTCTTCCACATTGGTTGGTTCCTTCGCTTGTTCTTGAATAAGATCAACCATCAAGGCTATGTTTACAATATGGGCTCTTGCCCCTCTCTGTTCCTCTATTCTTTGTGATCACCTGAGTCCATCTACAACCTATTCTAGTGACTATGGGATGGGTTTTTTAGAATCATAGAGGTGCCTCACCCAATGTTGCAATGGCTTTTCCACTTGGGTGACGATAGGTTGGTGACTTTTAGACTCATCATTTGAAGATGATGCTTCCTTCTCTTTGTAGAAGGGATAGATCTTGGGCCAGGTTCATAGTGGATTGCCCCTTCCCCTAATGATAAAGTGGAAGCTCTCTTTTCCTCCTCCACTGCATGTGGTTGCTCCTCCTTAAACACCACATCATGACTCACCATGATCTCGTTAGCCTCAGGATCATGAAGCTTATAAGCCTTCTTATCTTCATTGTACCCTAGGAAGATAACTTTGATGCTTTTTGGTTGAATGTTGTTTCTCTCCGTATCTAGAACATGTACATAACATTTACTTCCAAATACTTTGAGATGGGAAACAGATGGCTTTTTACTAGTATAGGCCCCTTGTGGAGTCTTTCCATCGGGTGCCCTCGTGTAGCTTGGATTCAAGATTTAGACAATAGTGTTGATAGCCTCTGCCCGAAATTGATTAGGCTTACCCTTTCCCTTTGACATGCACCTTTCCATCTCCATGATGGTTTGATTCTGACATTCTGCAACACTGTTCTATTGAGGGCTATGTGCCACTGTGAGTTGATGCTTGATTCCTTTACTCTTGCAGAAATCTTCAAACTCTATTGATGTGAACTCACCACCACCATTTGCCCTGAATTTCTTCATCTTCTTCCTTGTTTCAATTTCAACAAGCTGAACCGATTCTTTAAACTTACCAAAAGCTTGAGCCTTATCGCAAATGAAGTACACCCACATCATAGTCGTTGACAAGTAACACGAAGTAGGAAGATCTACCCAAGGCTTGTGTAGGCATTTTTGCACACAAGTTAGCATGCACAACCTCTAGAGAATAGCTTGCCCTATTCTTGCTTTTTTGTGGAGACACCTTCCTCTATTGCTTGCCCATCATGCAAGCTTCACATGGTTCCTTCATTTATGCAATCGATGGTATGTGTGCAACCATACCCGTGTGATGCATCTCCTTCAATACATGGTATCTAATGTGTCTGAATCTCTCATGCCATAGGTTACTTGTGCCCACACTTGTAGTGGTTGTAAGAGCATACAACTCATACAAGTTATTCCTCCTTATGCCAGTTCCAACAACATTGTTGTTACTATCCATAATCTTAGCTCCTATCTTACTGAAAGATACTTGATGACCTTGATCAATTATAGAAGCTACTGAAAGTAGATTTTGTTTGATTTGTGGAACATACAACACATTTGAAAGATTTTTGACATTCCCATTAGAATTAATGAAAGAAATCATACCTTCACCCTCTCTAGGACATCTTACATTATTTCCTACCTTTATTGTGATGGGTTCCTTTATAGGTTGTAAGGAACTATAAAGGTCTTTTCTACTTGTCATGTGATGAGAGGAACCATTGTCCAACCCATGGGTCATCTGTTCCTGAATATTTAGTTGAGGATCATACTTCCTCTATCATAACAAATAATTTAAGCTCTATTTTTGCAATGTTGGCATACTCCTTACCCTTGCCACCTTTTGAAGAGCCACTCTTCTCTTCTACCTTCTTGATGTGACAGTCTTGGATTCTGTGTCCTTTTTTCTTGTAGTGGAAACACTCTCCCTTGAACTTCTTTTTATCGTTCGTCTTTCTGTCTCCATCTTTTGAAGAGTCTGTTTTGCCTCCTTTGGCATTTTTTGTGAATGTAGCATCTCCTTTGTTGCCAACACTCTTTGCCTTGAACCACATATCCCCCTCCATGAGTAAGGCACTGAATTCTTCAAAAGTTAGTGGTTGAGGTCTGATTTGAGTATTAAGAGCAATTACCAAACCTTCAAACTTAGGTGGATAGATTTGAAGACAACATCGAGCTAGCTCCTCACTTGAATTTTTTACACCTGCTCCCATCATTCATCTCGTAGATGCTTTCTACGAGTGATAAACACCTTTGTCATCTCCCCATCAAAAAACCTTTCTATTGCTAGTTGATTCTCGAAATTTTGAATTTATGTCTGATTATGAGTTTCATATTGATTTCCCAATATGTTCCATGCTTCACACGCCTTGGTAGTATGATGAATGAGAGTCAAAACACTATCGTTAATACTTGTAACTAGAGCACAGAGTGCATCTAGATTTCTATATTTCCAAGCATGTAGAAGATCAACATCAGGAGGAATCATTTGACCATGATTATTTGGATCATGTGTTTGTTGGGGCTCATGATCAGTCCCAAGAACAATCTCCATAAGCTCATATGAATCACAGATAGAAGTTTTTTCAAACTTCCACTTGGTGTATTTTGTACCATCAAGTTTACCTTTTGTGAAGGTTGGTGTACATATTCGCAATGTTGGTATGACTGGCATCATTGCTGCTCTTGTCTGTGCTCCACCTACCCCAATTGAAGAACCATCTTGATTCTTGATTGTAGATGATGATGTATCGTTGACATCTTCTCTCTTTTGTCATAAAAACCTCTACAAACTCTGTGTTTTTGCTTCTGCACCACTCAGAGTCTCCTGAGCTCTAATACCATGTAATAAAATAATAACACAACGGAATAGACCAATAGACAGAGTTGAGAGAAAAACGTAGACAAAGATAGATGCAGACTAAGAGATAGAGAGCTCAAATTCTCAGATTTCTAAGTGTAACGTAGTTACAATGATGTTGATGTCCACCCATGTGCTCCCAACCTAGGCCATTCTTATATAGATTTTATAAAGGGATTCGGTATAGATAAACGTAGTGGGGAGATCCAAAATAGTCGAGAAAATATACGATTTGACAATATCTCCACAACTAGATATCCTACTATCTCGGCCCTATGGGCCATGCGGATAGGCCCCTTGGACCCCATAGAAGGGGACAAGCCCCCCTTTGCACTCCCCCCATTAAGATTCTATGGGGAAACCACGTAATACCACACGACCTTTATTTTCACCTTGAATGGCAACCCAATGGCCCAGAAGTTTATGCCTTACCTAACCCAATGGCTAGGCTCACAAAGATCATCTATAAGCATCAATGGTCACACATAGATCTCATCTAACTTAGAAGTTAGCATTCCACAAATGTCCGAGCTCTCACACTGGCATCTCCTCATAATGGGGGCCTTACAACTTAGAGCACCATGGATCATTTGTGGTCACTTGAGGGTGGAGTATTGAACATATCTAACATTATCAACACTCGTTGGTGAAAGCAAGGAGTGGGATTGCTTGAAGCTTTCTAACAAATGCACACATAAAGACGTTTTTGGAAAGTGATATTTTTTAAGTTGTTGAGACTATAAAAATCTCATGAAGAGAAAAATATTAATAGAAAATGGAGCCTTTATGAGAACCAAACAAAATGGACAATAAATTTCAAAGACACTGAATTTTGATATGAATGAGCCAAAAGTCTATGTTGATGTGGCTTGTTCTACATTTCATGACTTGACGAGTGCTAAATCTGAAAAACTCTGATTGAGAAGACCTTTTTATCCATTGATATGACAACACAATGAAGAATACATGCATCTTTTGATCTTGTCTTGTCATCTTAAAAGTTTTATAGGAAAAAAATTGTGATGTTTATTTTCTAGGGGAAGATGAGATTTCATTCCAAATAAAACAATGGGATGATGAGTCGGCCTTCTAGATGTAATTCAAGGTGGAATCTCTAGAGAATAGGGGCCAAACAAAAAAAGAAAAAATTAAATAATAAATCAAGTTCCGTTATCTAAAAAGCATATGGCTATCTGTAGTTAGAATAATAAACAATTCCATAAGCATCTATAAAGTTTTTTTGATTGAAGAGATACATTGGAGATTGTCTAGGTATTGCCTCTTGTGATGTCGATATTTATAATAGACCATCTAAAATTGTTAGAGTCTTGAAAGGACTTTATGACATATTTATTGAATTATTCACAGCAATTTGAAGTGGTTTAATTAAAAAAAATATATATATATATGAATATTTTTTCAAAGGAAAATCTAGCCTTATAACTCAAAAGAATTAGTATTGTTGATATGATCTCAACTAGAATGGAGTATTCTCAATGTAAGGTGAATATAATTTGGCAATCCACTCATGGTTAAATTCTATGCAAGGAAGTGAGAATAAGAAATGAACATGCCTCTAGAAATATCTTATATTGGAAATGTAAGGGTTGGCATATCAAAGTGATTCCATGTTTTTTCTTCAAAACATAAAATATCTCTGCATCATAATCTTTACTGTTACAATTTATCCTTGCTCAAAATAGTAAGAGATCTATTTACAAAAGCTTAAATCAAGTATGGGTCTTTGTGGTGAAGAAAGCAATGGTTGGATCTTCTTGGAAGATAATTTTCAAGTTGGATTCAATTTGATGCTTTGATTGTCTATGAAAAAAATGAAGAAGAAAAGATATCAAATTTGGAGGATCACCAATAATCCCACATGGAGGAAGGTATCTCTTGAGATGATACAATCCCTTGGTGATCCTTTCTTTATAGATGACATATCTATCCATTGAAACTTCAGATTTCACAACCCAAACACCTAACTAAGGGAAAAATGAAATGATTTTTTATATTTTCCATCATTCATAGGGCGATTAGGAGAGTTGATGAGTTGGGATTTGGTCCTACAAGGTGAAAAAATTACATTAAGGGCACACAAAATCTATTTCTTTATCTTGTAGAAAGAGTAAAAAAGTACAGAAGATCCTTAGAAATACATTGACACTTCAAGATGATATTTCTAGAGGCAAGAAGCCTTCTAGAAGAGGCCATTTTATGCTCCAACATATGTTTGAAATGCCATCAAAGGTGAAGTGCTATGGAAGATCTTACATAGAAGAATGAGGTTAATGTTGAGGAAAACTTTCTAGTGCTTTGTACAAAATAATAAAAAAAGAATAAGAAGTTGCAATATTAGACCCACATTATACCCACATTATACCCACATTATACCCACATTTATGCATTCTCATATCTCCCTTTTGTAATATTCACTCTCTAGGAGATGAGAATGTCTTCTCAAGCTATTAGAAAAGAAGAGGTAGGAGAATGATTTCCCCAAGCTTTGTAGTCCCCTCTATAGGTATTATAAAACAAAAAGTGTTGTAATAGATGATCACAATTAGTTTTGATCAAATTTCCAAATATGATATATCAAGCTTTACATGTCTCATTCCCTCCAATTAAGCTTCCATATACTTTGACCGCCTCAATTATTAATTAATACACACACTTTTCATTTCCAAGTAAGTCACAATATGTAAGGGGTCTCAAGCTTTACATGCCTCATTCCCCTATTAATAAGCTTCCCTATACCTTGGTCACCTCAATTATCAAATAATACACACACTTTTCATTTCCGAGTAAGTCAAAGTATGTGAAAGGCGCATGATGTAGTGGTAAACACATTGAGCCTTGGATTCAAAGGTCAATATTCAATACTTTCATTCCGATCTTGCAATATTAGCCGTTGAATGTGAGGATAAAGGGGTCCCCTAAGTATGCATTATGCATGTGCATCGTTCTTTCAAATTTGAGGTTAATTTCCTCAAAAAAGGTATGAATATCATGTATCTTTTGAGGGGCTCAAATGGGATGAAGCTCATCTACTAAATAGATATGTTGTTTTTTAAAGGAATTTCAATCTTTGAGATCTACTCTTCTTATACGTTTGAATTAATTTGAAAGCACAATGAAAAACGATCATAACACCCATGGGATCCGCCCTTCCCAATCCCACAAAGAAAGGGTTTGAATGCCTAACAACTACTAGGATATAGAGCTTGAAAACTTGCTAAGGTAGAAACTTGGATGGGGTGACCTTAAGGCCAAACAAGGAGACTGGTTTGAGCTAAAATCAACTCTATCATAGCGAGCAAGCATGGTCCCTGTCACTGATGACATTGTCCATGGAGAGTGCGGCAACAATTCCCTCGAAAAAAGTTGATATGTCATCTCACCATATCATGATGTCTTATGTCCTCAATGCAATCAAGGATTTGAACCCACACCCCCTCTCAAGAGAGAGGAAAGACTCAACTGCTAAGCTAACACTACTAAACAAAGGAGATAAAAAAGAAAAGGAAGTTCAACTCAAGCCTAATCTTGCTTTGCTTGAATTAATTGAAAGAGAAACTGTACAAGTGAAGGGACATGGTACCCATGGGACCCCATACAAGTGAAGGGACATGGTACCCATGGGACCCCAGTATCCCACAAAGCAAAGGTTGCACGATTTTAGACTGTGCAAAGGCACAATGGAAAAAAAACTGCTCGAAGGCAATATGTGGGACACTGATTTAAACTACCCATAGGCATTACAAGTGAACTAGGGCTCACAAACATCCACCACCACAAAGAAAGATTGAACCCTCTCCTTCGCTCGAAAGTGAAGAGTCCAACCACCCAACCTAACATGCACAAACAATATAATATAGAGACTTTTTAAAGAGGAAGTTTCGCCGAAGCCTAATCTCCCTTATAGCTTGAATTTGATTGAATGAACAACTCTACAAGTGGAAGGGCGTAGGACTCATAAGACCCGTGTATACCACAAAATTAGGGTTAGATTATTTAAAAGTGACACGTGGAAAGAATTACCCGAAGTTAACTAATTTGAATTTGCCCGAAGACAATACATTGACCTACAGACCACAATTGTCAAGAAAGGGTGAACCAAAGGGTGAACCCTCACCCCGCTTCAAGAGGCTAAAGGCTCAACCAAACAGCTTAAGGCAAAAATTTAGTTATCTAAAATAAGGCCATCGTAATAAGGTTGATGCTATTGCCATGTCCATGAAAGGTACCCCTTAATCTCCGTTTTAATCCCCGGTTTCTCCTTCACACGCAGGGTATCAATGGAAAATCTAATTGCATGCGATCGTATCTTCTTGATCACCCACCAGCTTAGGCTTTTGCACGGGACAGAACGGATATGGAATTCCATGAGGGATCTCTCCTGCAGCATGCAGGGTCTCACCTCTTTCACGTTCCTCGTTCCCCTGCCAAACAGGGCTTGGGCACGGGCTGCTGCATCGTCAACGATCAATGAGGCCTTAAAAAATTGATCTTTCTCGTAGCTTGTCGTCTCCCCATCCTTACTTTTTCAAAAGAGCGACCCCTCGTGAGGAAAGGCAACCAGAGGAAGTGCGTGCTGCCTGTGACGAGAGGAGGTTAGGGAGGGAGGGAGGGAGGGAAGGAGGGGGGCTGACCCAAGCTACCTACCGTTGGGGGTATACGGAGTTGGTTCTCGTTATAGGGTGTCAGATGCTTGATGCGTGAGACAGTACAAGGCATCTTGCATAAGCTTGAACGGGGCCAATCCAAATACAGTCGCCCCCACCCCCCGCGGCCTTCGCGTCTCGAGGAGTCAAGACGCTGCTGCCATTGGTCGTCTGCCCGGAGGCTCACCTTGCAGCAGAGGCCGGCCATGTCGTTGCAAACATCAAGACTGTCGTATGCAATCCTGGCTTTGTGCGCAAGTGTAGGCGATCAGCTCACGTTCCATCGAGGGCGACATCCCTCTGAGAAGTGCCGTCTTCCCGATATGAAGGCCTAACAAAGAAGCTCCCATCTATTTGCCCACACGATTCTCCGTTTCCCAATGCCAATCAACGGCCAGAATGACGGTAGTGAGGATCTTGCTCATTTTCTCCCTTGTGCAAACACTGGTGATGATGCAGGTTTGATCGAAGTGGACGCGCTCATTCCTGTGAATGATGGCCCTGCTAGAATCATTCACATCACCCATCAAGCCCCTCCCACAGGATTTCTGTCCATTTGTGGTCGAAGAAAGGACATGGAAGACGCGCTCTGCGTGGCCCATAACTTTCCGTCTCTCCTCTCACCTTCATTACCCTCCGATCTGCATTTCTTTGCTGTTTATGACGGCCATGGAGGCGCTCAGGTACTTATTGGGATATTCTTTTCCAGCTCTACGTTTTCTCTAGGACATTGCTCGCCATAATTCGCTACTTACTTGCAGGTAGCCATGCATTGCCGTGAACACCTGCACATTGCTCTTGCAGAGGAGATGCAAAAGAATGGTTTCTTCTCATCCATCGAGGACACGGAACTGTGGGAGAAATCTCTGAAGGCAACATTTTTGCGCATGGATGGAGAGGTGCGGGATCGGAGCAGTACTGGTGCCGGTCAAAATGGTTCTATTGCCAACATGTTCCCTGACACAGTTGGATCCACTGCTGTAGTCGCGGTTCTAAGCTTCCGTCATATTGTTGTTGCCAACTGTGGCGACTCACGCGCTGTCTTATGTCGAAATGGTCAAGCTATACCTTTGTCTGTGGATCACAAGGTCAGGACACCCTGCTGATGCTTTCCCTGTATTCGAATGATTTCATCATTGTACACCTACAGAAGTTTTCTTTGTTTATGTTTCTAAGTACAGTCGCAGATGTGCTGACAGTTTAATTGTTTTTTTTGTATATTGCTCAAGGAAAGCCTGACAGAGAAGATGAGATGGCGCGCATAGAAGCAGCCGGTGGGAAGGTGATTTGCTGGAATGGATGGAGAGTTCTGGGCGTCTTGGCTATGTCACGTGCGATAGGTATCCTGAGTCCTTCTTTTGTAAAGTTTATGTTTCCTTGATTAAATTATTATCTGCAAGTTGAACGAGAATACGTAAAAAGAATTGTCGCCAGTACGCTGAGAAACCTGGCGATAGTTTTGCTCATGACCAACTTTCTATGTACTTCTACTTGGAAAAAAAGCTTGCAACTCATCAGCCCTTTCTGAACATTGTCTCATAGATATTGCTATCTTTCTCTCTCTGCACTTCTACTGTAAGATGATTAAGGAAGGCAGTGTCTTTAATAAGTGGGAAATGTTCCTAAATGAAACAGGCGATCATTTTCTGGAGCCGTACATTATTGCGGAGCCTGAGGTTACCATGCTTCGAAGGTCACATAAGGATGAATGCTTAATACTTGCTAGTGACGGCTTGTGGGATGTCATTAGCAATCGGGATGCTTGCTTAATAGCAAGGAGGTGCCTAGCTGCCAAGAAAGATGCCCAGTTTGCTGCAACTGCACTTGTGCAAGAAGCCCATGAAAAGGGAAGCAGTGATAACATCTCTGTTGTTGTGATTGACCTCAGGCATGGAGCAACTGGTACAATCAGATGAAGGCCATGTCGGAATGCTCTCCGTGCATATGACTCAGCTCATCATTCTCTCATCATGTTGCTTACCCTGCCAGATACCGTCTCATACGTTTTGGATGTTCTTGTGCTGGTTTCTCCCTATCCTGGACTCCAAAGCCACACCTTACCTCTCCTGCATTTCACACACAAATTAACCAACCACTATTTTCATCAAAACACTTCTGCTGACCGCAGTTATGCATGATCCCACATGCTACAAAGCGAAGGTGGGCTATGCAGTGCAGTTTTACCGATGGAATATGTGAAATGGGCAAGTTGTATGCTATTTTCCTGCTTAGGGAGCCATTGTAAGCTATACTGATGATGATACTTAGCATTCTCATATGGCATATTCTGTATACATCTCATCGTAAAGTCCGTAATTTTGACTGTCATCGCCTCCTACATGTATGTAGTCCTGATTCATATGAACTCTTCTGTTTATCCGCATGTATTTATTTCCACATTGGCAAACCAGTATCAGTATCAAAATCCACAAGGACTTTGACTGTATACTATTGGCAAGCTCAATGCATTGTATCAGTGATTGCAGAGCTAACTGGATGGTAAATTGAAACATGCTCAGGGTACAGAGCCAGTTTGTTTACGAATCTCTACAGATTAATCGGCTTGAGCTCAGTTTTAAGGAAGGGAATCCAAATGCACTGCTTTGTGTGTCAAGTATCTGTGCGGCAAAAGTTTTCATAATAATAGAATCGGTCTGTCCACAAGGAGGCCAAGATTTAAGGTGCAAAGATGTTTTTATTGCCTGCAGAGAAGCAAGTTTTTTTCTGAAGACCCTTCTTTCTTTTGGCTATGATTCCGAGTATTCAGGTTTTAGGCTTGTCTTTCATGATTGGTCTTGAAAAATTATTGTGATCCTGGATGTTCAAATGAAAATTGCAGTAATGGAGAACCAAGTACGCAGGTTAGACGAATTCAGCACCTGAAGCTATGAGTAGTACTTAAAGAAAGGACTGTGCAAATATGTCTTTATTGCCTGTAGAAAAGCAAGTTTTTGTTTGAAGACCCTTCTGTTCTTTTGGCTATGGTTTGGGGCATTCAGGTTTTCGGCTTGTCTCTCATGTTGGTCTTGAAAAATTATTGTGATTTTGGATGTTCAAATGAAAATTGCAGGAATGGAAACTGCCTTTTCATTTATAAGCAAGTATGCAGGTTAGACAAATTAAGGACCTGAAGCTGTCTCTATGGTTTGGAGCATTCAGATTTTCGGCTTGTCTCTCATGTTTGGTCTTGAAAAATAATTGTGATTTTGGATGTTCAAATGAAAATTGCAGAAATGGAAACTGCCTTTTCATTTACAAGCAAGTATGCAGGTTACGAATTCTGCACCTGAAGCTGTAACTAGCAATTGTAGAAGGGAGTTGACTTCCCTTGAAAAGAAAGGATTGTCTTTACGGCTACCTCACATAAACCTTACAGTAGTAGAACCTACTGCAACAAATGGAGTACAATGAGCAAAGCTGTTAATCCAAGCATTTGTACGAATCAGTGACTGAATTTATTTTATTTTTTTAAAAACGAAGTTTGATCATTGAGATCTACTCTTCCAGATTAGCTTGAGTTAATTGAAAGTACAATGAAAGGCAGGCATAACACCCATGGGACTCCCAAATCCCACAAAGCAGGGGTTAGATGCCTAACAACTACGAAGATACAGAGCTCCAAGGTCTGCTAAGGTAGACACAGTAGACGCATAACACCCATGGGACTCCCAAATCCCACAAAGCAGGGGTTAGATGCTTAACAGCTACTAAGATACAGAGCTCCAAGGTCTGCTAAGGTAGACACAGTAGACACTGGGAAGGGAATGCCCTCAGGCCTGATGAGATCACTGGTTTGTATTTGGTAGCTCGAAGGTTGAATGATTCCCTGAAGGGGCTGGCTTGAAAGCTCACCATCCAAGTGGTGATAGGTATCTGGCTGCAGCCCACAGGGGTTGAACCCCTGCCCCAGCCTTGAGAAGCTAAGGGCCCAACTAACTCAGCCAACTGCAAATTGTTGAAAAGATTTGTGGAAGATCTAGTATATTGACAGTTGAGAATCTCAAACTTATTTAGGATCTTTCTGCAGCTGGAGAGTATGTCCTCTCTGCATGCCAAAAGTTCTTATGTTGTAGCTCTCCTATAAATAAATAGCAGGATGATGACTCCGGCCGCAGCCCATAGGCATATTATGAGTGAGAGAATTATATAATTAATTAATTCCCTCATTCATACATACATACATATAATTAATTTCCTCATTCATAATTAATTCTCTCAATCATATATATAACACATATATGTATGTATATGTATGAGATAATTAATTATATCTATGTATGTATGTATGTATGAGATAATTAATTATATGTATGTATTTATGAGATAATTAATTATATGTATGTATGTATGTATGAGATAATTAATTATATATATGACTGGGAGAATTAATTATATATATGCATGAGAGAATTAATTATGAATGAGGGAATTAATTATATGTATGTATGTATGTACGTATGCATGCATGCATGTATGTATATGTACACATACTATGTATGCATGCATGTATGTATATGTACACACGCACGGGGTGTGTGTATATGTACACACACACACACACACACACACACACACACACACACACACACACACATATATATATATATATATATATATATATATATATATATATATATATATATATATATATATATTTGCACACGCACACACATATTGTATCTATGTATTAAACCCATGTATGATATCATTTATACTGCATAACTTAATGAAATACTTGCATAGCAACATCCTAATTCTCAAATGACATGAACTTAAAAGTTAAAACATACTTCATCATTAACAAATGATTAGTCATGGACCATGGTTCACCATTGTCCACACATAAACTAGAATCTTTGGAAGTTATATCACACCACATAAATGATAGAAATTCAAATCATAGACTATAATGACCATCATGAAATGTGATGAATCATGAGCCATGACATTAATGATTAGTAAGGTGCAAGCAATCATCATACATGATACATGTAAACATACATGATGCATCATGAATCTCAATGCATCATAAGTCAAGTCACAAGTGTGAATACATCATAACTTATAAGTCAAGTCATAAATGTCACTAAGTGTCATATATCTTTATACATCATAACTTATAAGTCAAGTCATAAATGTCACTAAGTGTCATATATCTTTATACATCATAACTTATAAGTCGAAGGCAACTTCAATAAAAAAAAAATCGTTGCAAAATCATATAAAATGCACATTTAACGAATTAATTTGTTAAGGGAAATAAACAAATTATATCATCAAGCAAAAATTTACAAATTTTTCAAACAACCCCCAACACCCCCCCCCCCCCCCCCCCCCCCCCCCCAGTGTTGAGAAGCTTAGGGCCTAACCAAGTGAGCCAACTAAAAATTGTCAAAAATATTTACGGAACATTTATTGTGTATTGAAAGTTGAAGAAAACTTACTCAGGATCTTTCTACAGTTGGAGTCTTATGCCCTCTCTTTGCATGCTAGAAGATATATTGCTCTTATTTTGCAACTCTTTTGAAAATAGACAATAGGATGATGACTCCTTTGAAAGTTATCATAGAAGGGTGAGTCATTCATTGTTCCAATGTTGCAATTCGCTCCTAAAGTAAATGATGATGATGATTATGGAAGGGATGTCATCGGAAAGGGAAATTCAACCATTGTTTGAATATTGCAGTTATCCTCTGAATAAATGATAGAATGATGAATCTGATAGGGATGTTATTGTGTATTGAAAGTTTAGAATATCAAACTTATTTAGGATCTTTTTGTAAATCTTTATTTGTCAAGAGTGTTAAAATGGCACATGATAGTAAAAATGAAACATTATGCTATATTTACTTAATAATCAATATATCATGTAGCATTTTCAAACTCAAGCTTTTTGGCTTATACTTAATGAGTTAAAAACATGGATAATGTTGTCAAAAAACTCATTATTTTTTATACACCTTTGTTTGGTCTCTGAAATGCTGCTGAATGGTGTTTCTAGCATCGATGATGTTGTTGAAATGCTGCCCAATGGTGTTTCTAGCATGGATGATGTTGTTAGAAAATTCGTTATTTTTGAATCTTCCTTGTTTGGGATCCTATTGGATGGTATATTTTCTTCATATGTTTGGTCATCCTCTATTATTATTCCATTCACCAACCCTCTATAGTAAGAAGTGTATTCATTCCATTTTCCATAGTCTCTTGAGGTCAACCAACCCTCTATAGTTCCATTCACGAATAACCAACCCATAGTAAGACTATTGTTCATTCCATTCTATAGTAAGACGTGTATGCTTGTTGAGGTCAAAACGCATATATCACAGCCCATAGTCTTGAAACTAAGAACAAAGTACCACACAAAACTTAGTTGAATGTGCATACATAAGTTGTTTAAAATTGAAAACTATCTCACTTAACTTACATGGAGATTATTACAAATTCAATAGCATAGAATATTGAAGTTACGTATGGCTTCACATTTTTTATCCTCAAACTACTAAAGCAGATGAGATTTTTTGAGCTAAGGTGTACTTGACAACATTGTTGAAATATTCTATTAAAAATTCAAAGATAACTATATGTATACTCGCAGTAAATTCATTGAATTTCAATGGAAGAAAACAAAGAATTATAGAGTCTAGTGACTCACCCACTAATCAATTTGAAAAAAAGTTTATTTTCAAGGAAGGAATAGCAAAAGGAGGTTTAATTGCACTTGCATGAATATAGATTAGAAATATTATTGGAAAGTACCTCTTAAAAATAGCCGCTAACTTTGATCAATCTTAATATTCATATTCATAGAAGGCTAGGGAACCCTCTTGTTTGAAATGGCTATGAACTTATCTCCATGAAGTAAAATCCATTGGGTATCAACCAAATAAGTTGAGAATAAAAAATCCAAGACAAAAAGGTCTTTATTCTTCCTCACATAGATATGATACAATGTACCTACATGTTATAAAGAATGGACCAATGATAAGAAAATCGATAAGTTCATAATGAGTATGTATTGGATTTTAGCGTGCATGATATTATCAATGGATTTTGCATTAGAAAATTCATATATGCACTCAAAAGCATATCTTCAAAAGTGTGAATTTGTATCTCTTCCCCAGGTAACACAAATCTGGCTTTGGGTATTATTGAGAATGGACTTAGAATCAAGCTCTAAACAAAGCAAAACTATAGCTAGAACATTCAAGCTCAAGAAGTTGGTGATTATTTTCTTATTTGTCTTCTTAACAACTCTATTCTCAAGAAGTTGTCTTCTTTGGGTATCATCCTAGTCAACCTTTCCTCTGGTGATTTATTTTTCAACATTATGCCTCTAACTATGAATTTTCATAGTCTTTTGATTAATTTTCTTTTCTTTAAGTAGTCATTTGAGCCTGATTAGGGCCCAATTCATCATCAAAAGGGCAAGAAACACTATGAGAATCAACATTTTTTGGATTGTCACTCCACTTGATCCTTGACTTGTCCACTTCTTTGTACTTATAACTATGGTTGTAGCTAGTGCTAATTAGTTTCTTATTAAAAAATATCCTTTTATTCTATATGAACCTAATTAAGGCCTCATTGAGGATTAACTGGATGGAAAGTTTCATAAGAATCTATTCAGCGATATTTCATAGAGGAGATACAAATGAATATTTTTCTAATATCCACCAAGTGGATTTCTACTTACCACTGTGTGGAGAGCCAAAGGGAGAGGGATTCATTATGTTGTTGCACACAATGGAACATCAGTCATAATGTCAATTCCAAAAGTAGACTTGATTGGGGGCACAAATACTAGGAGAGAGGTCTAGCTAATACAAACAAATAATGAAATAAGAACAACAAATACTTTATCTACCTTTATAGGTCAATCTAAAAGGAAATTGCCTCCTTGTATATAATCGATTTGACCAGAAAAGTGTTGCAAATTGTGTGTAAGGGTCCATGTGACCCTATCCTTCTATTTATAGAATATATATATATATATATATATATATATATATATATATATATATATATGATATCATTATCTGATTGAGGGGATATGTGGCTCCCCCATCTATTGTGTGTATTGTGTATTGTATTCTTTCTTTAATCCCTCTCCCCTCAATCGACACCATCCCCAAAGAGGATAAAAATGTAATCGATGACACCTCCATATCTGTTGAGCTTAACCAATTCATCATCATTAGTATTAGAGCTAGTCCCCTTCTATTGGAGGGCATCAATGCCGGTGGAACTTGTTAAGCATATCTCCTGCAAACTTTATCGTTGTTCTATATGTGCTATGCCTAAGGAGGGATGTAGTCAAATAATGTACTAAAACTTAATCTTCATTTGACAAGTGGCATGACGTTGGAGCTTCTAGTGGTTTATTTCATCCCAATTGGTAGGAGAACAATAGGCTTTTTAATGCTATGGATGGCTCTAGTGATAAGACGATGATTTCCATTCATAAAAAGGGGAGATTGTTTGTAGATGAGAATATTTCATCTATGACGCTCATCAAAATGAAGGAAATTTGAATCGAGCTCATATGTGCAGGTAGATTGCTGCAAAAGTAGCTTGTGGGAAAGCTAAAGATCTTTTACAGGCTATATATGCCCATCATAAAGCATTTTGTATGTTTTGTTAGAGCTTATTTGGTAGTTTTCTCCATTGAAGATACACTTTATTGGCTAAGCTCTTGGTTTTAGAGCCCATTTTTTTGGGGCATCTTGAGAGCTTTAGTGCTCTAAAACTGTGAATACTTG
This sequence comes from Ceratopteris richardii, assembly GCA_020310875.1. NCBI lineage: Eukaryota > Viridiplantae > Streptophyta > Polypodiopsida > Polypodiales > Pteridaceae > Ceratopteris > Ceratopteris richardii. The sequence goes on from CM035433.1 coordinate 30,966,806, forward strand.
GGATTAACTCGACTTTTGTGCTTGTACTCTAGAGCTATTTGAAAATATTTTTGATGAGAGATTTATTCCATGCTCTTGGATTAGGGACTTTCTTCATTGTATTTTTTTGGGAGAAGAGATCTTGTGTTTGTATGCACTCTTTGATATAGAGTTTCATTGGAGACAAACTTACACAGAGGAACTTAGAGTTAAGATCTTCGTGATAGGTTCTTTGTGGAGATATTTTTTATGCATGAGCTGTTTTTTTTAGCTTGTTTTTGGGAGATAGTTCTTCAGAGATTTCTTGGTGTATGAGCTCTTGGACTAGAGCTTGAGATTTATTGGCTATGTATGATCCATGTGGATGCTTCTCTGTATGAGAATAGTTGAGAAATGTTTTTGCAAGCCTATGTATCATGGAATTGCGTTCATCTTCAATTTATGCAATGTGGTCTCTTGGATTTCTATATCATTTGCATATGACTTGTGAGAGAGATTATTTGGTATTTGTATTTCCTTGTTCTGTTTGCAAGTACATGACCTAGATTGGAGCCTCATTTGCATGCCTTGTTTGTCACATGTATAGGCTATTGTGTTAGGCTATGGTCACTAATTCAATTTTTTACTTGCTAGTGTGATTCTTGAAATTTGTGGATGGTGATTGCCACATATGGTTATTTGGTTATAGAGCCCATTTTTTAGGGCATATAACTTTTAAGGTGAGATGCTCCCAAAATTTTAACAATATTTATTCTAGAGAGTGTTGAGATATCAAGCTCAACATGTGATGATCCAGTTTTTCGTTTCTCTGACATGTATAGTGGTCACGCCGGTATATGTCAGAGATACTTCATTGAGCTCTATTAGATTTATCTACCAAGAGTGATGGCACATTTGTTTCTTGCCAGCCCACTCATTCACGGACATTAAGTTTTTCCTTATGTACTGGTCTTTATATATTGCACTGGTTGTATTCTTGTTTTTTAGGTCATTCTTGTACATTCCTTTTATGTAATAGAAGAAGAAGAAGAAGATCATTCTTCCTTGCCTCAATCTGTGTGTGTGCTTCTCCTTGAGAGTGAGAGTGTGTGTGTGAGCTCTCTTCCTTATCTCCTTCCTCGTGACATGGTATCAGAGCCAGCGTGGCTATAGAGAGCTCGTGGAGAAGGCGACGGTGAAGACTACGTGGCAAGGCATGGAGAAAACGCGATTTCACAAACGGCCTCCGTTTGCTACGAAAATCGCCGTGAAGGTAGAAGACCTCAAAATATTTTCGAGAGTTATCCCTTTAGGTCCCTTTAGGGTCACTAGCTTTTGTCAGATCAAAGTTTCGGAGCCATCTCGACCTCTGTTTCGAGCCCGCAAGGTGGGGCCCACAGAAAAACCAGGTCAGTTTCAAAAATTGTAACTTGCGTTGTGTTCGGCGACACTCATATATTCCAGATTCAGAATTTCAAGCGATTCTATGTACTACTGATACACAAAAACTGTGTTTTTCTGAGATCGAACTGTCACGTCATAGTGCGACAATGTTCAAGCAGAAGTGCTGCTTGTAGTGTGTTGCGGTGTTGTGAATTGTTGCAGAAATGGCAAACGCAGATGGAATGAGTCAGCTTATGAGCAATAAGCTGGACAAGAACAACTCCCATGCTTGGAGATTCCGAATGACGAATTTCCTGATGGGAAAAGGCTACTGGAAGTACATCGAAGGAGAGAATGAAAATGCTCCACAATTACCAGAAAGGAATCGGACTGCAGAATAGTTAAGAGCATATGAGGAATGGAATCAAGGAGCACGAAAGGTAATGTATTGGCTATCTGTTAGCATACAGGATAGCATGATTGGACACATACAGGATGCCAAGACTCCAAAAGAGGCTTGGAAGAGTTTGGTCACTTTGTACAAGACCAATACAAAGGCACAGAAATTGCAACTCAAGAACGAGCTGCATACATTGGAGAAAAAGAGCATGTCGGTAAGTGATTACACTCTAAAAATCAAAAGCATATGTGAGTCACTTGCATCTATTGGCGTGAATGTAGATGATGATGATAAGGTGGAAGTGTGCCTTCGTGGTTTAGGAGCTGCATATAAGCAGTTCAGAACTTCTATATAGACCAGGGAAAATATTCCGAATTTTGCTGATTTGGTCTCTATGCTGATCATTGAAGAAAAGAATCTTGGTGAGGATTCAAACTCCCAAGGAAAGCCGAGTTCTGAGCAGGTATTCTACTCTGGCAGAGGAAGAGGCAGAGGTAGAGGTTTTGGAAGTGGAAGAGGAAACAGTAACCAAGACCAAGGTCAACAACAGAATCATGCAAGAGGAAGAGGACAGTTTCGAGGTAGGGGGAGCCAAAGAGGTCGCAGAAATTTCCAAAGAAATGATTCAGGTAATGATAGTAAAGGATGCTGGAATTGTGGTAAACCTGGACACTTTGAACTTGATTGCAGGTTAAAGAATCAAAATAATAGAAGGCAGCAAAACAACTATGCATCCACAAGTGCAGATGATTCTGAGAAGCTGTTTATGGTTCAACATCACATGATGAATACGATGTCTGCTGGTGTTTCAAAATCGAATGATAATATCTGGTATGTTGATTCAGGTGCTTCAAATCACATGACCAGTCATGCATGATGGTTTAGTAGTTTGTAGAAAATGCCAGTTCCTGGATATGTTGAAACAGGTGATGACACATCGCATCCTATTGAGCATACAGGAAACATAGCATTGTCTATGGAGGACGGAAAGGTAAAACATCTCGCTGATGTGCTCCATGTTCCAAATATAACAAAGAATCTAGTTTCTGTTGGACAAATGGTTGACCAGGGATTACAAGTCAGGTTCAATGCTGATGGATTATATGTAGAAGAGTACAAGCAGGATGGACGATTGGTTGCCAAAGGAAACAAAGTGGGTAGGATGTTCACCTTAAATGTGAAGATTCCTGAAATGAATGCAGCCATGTTTGCGAAAGGTGCAGGAGTTATTGCAGATATAGAGATATGGCACAAACGGATTGGACATGCAAACTTGCAAAGGCTGAAACTGATGCAGTCAAAGGAGATTGTCCATGGACTACCAAATTTCAAAGTTGCAGAAATGCAAAAGGTATGTGCAGCATGTCAATTTGGTAAACAATCAAGAGCATCATTTCCACATGACAAGCATGTTAGTGAGAATGTACTAGAAGTAGTACATACAGATGTTTGGGGTCCAACAAAGACCACATCTATGGGCGGTTGCAGGTTTTATGTTACTTTCATTGATGACCATACACGCAAAGTATGGGTATATTTCATGAAAGAGAAGAGCGAGGTGTTTACTCACTTCCAAAATTTTAAAGTTATGGTGGAAAAGCAGACAGGGAAGTACATTCAAACATTAAGATCTGATGGAGGAGGTGAATACATGTCAAATGAGTTCAGCAGTTTTCTAAAAAATCATGGAATTCGGCGTCAGTTTTCATGCAGGGACACACCACAATAGAACGGTGTTGCTGAATGCAAAAATAGACATATTGCAGAAATAGCAAGAGCCTTGATGGCTGAGAAGAATATGCCTCATTGTTATTGGGCAGAAGCTGTGCATACTGCTGTATACATCATGAACAAAACTCCGACTGCTGCTGTACATCAAGTTACACCTGAAGAGAAGTTTACAGGTAAAAAGCCAAACTTATCACATCTGAAAGTTTTTGGCTATATTGCATATGTACATGTTCTAGATGAGTTGAGGACGAAGCTTGAACCGAAAGCAGAAAAATGTGTCTTCATTGGATATTCCCTTGAGCAAAAGGGGTACAAATGTTATAACCCACTCACACGACAGGTGAAGGTGAGCAGAGATGTGGTATTTGATGAAATGTCAAGCTTCTATGCAGATGCCAAAGAAGGACTGAATCTTGAACCAAATGACAAAGAAAATGCTGAAAAATCTAGTGCAGAATCTCAAGTTTTGAGTGGACCGGATGCATCACCAAGCAATAGTTCCAACTCAAATCCATGGAGTGGAAGATTGCGTGGAAATTTCAGTCCAGCAAATTCATCAAATACATCCAAGAAAGGTAAAGAAAAGCTTTTTGCTGGTAGTAAAACAGGTGCAGGTTTTGAAGACGTTGATGGAGATTCAAGCGGTTCAGAAAAGAGTCTTGATGAGGAACTTGGATTGCCCTCTGTGAAGACTCCATGAGTAAGAAGGGCACATCCAGATGATACAAGAAGAAGTGACCCAGGACCAAGAAGATCTGGGAGGATGCGTAATTCAGTGCAACGATTGACATATGATAGTTACATGGCTCGCCATTGTGCCTACATGACAAAGGTAATACAAGATGCTGAACCTTCTTGTTTTGAAGATGCAATTGGTAATGCAGATTGGGAAAAAGCTATGGATGAGGAGATGGCTGCACTTTATGGAAATGATACATGGAAGCTGGTTCCATTGCCGCAAGGAAAGAAATCCATAGGCTGCAAATGGGTTTACAAGGTAAAGCATAATGCTGATGGTAGCATAAGCAGGTATAAAGCACGATTGGTAGCTAAAGGTTATGCACAGACATATGGCATTGATTATGAGGAAACATTCAACCCTGTAGCTAAAATGTCTACTGTCAGGACACTTGTTGCATTAGCTACAGCAAAACGATGGACTTTGCATCAGATGGATGTGAAGAATGCTTTCCTACATGGTGAGTTACAGGAAGAAGTATATATGGACCAGCCACAAGGATATGAAGATTCAAAGCATCCAGAATATGTTTGCAGGTTGCAAAAGGCTTTGTATGGGCTGAAGCAGGCTCCGCGTGCATGGCATGCAAGGATTGCTGATTACTTAACCAACATTGGGTTTTCTATGTGTGATGCAGATCACTCACTATATGCAAGGAAGGCTGATGATGGCATCACTATTGTGGCTATTTATGTCGATGATCTGATTGTAGGTGGTGATAATGAAGAAAGCATCGAAGAGGTAAAGAAACTTCTTATGCAGGAATTTGACATGAAAGATCTTGGTGTGCTGCGCTATTTCTTGGGCATTGAGTTTATACATACAGAAACAGGTATATGGATGTTGCAAAGGCAATATGCCTTGAATATGCTGCAAAAGTATGGTATGGCTGATTGTAAGCCAATTTCTATGCCTTTAGATCAGAATTTGAAATTGGATACTACATCAGGCGAAGCATTGGAAAATGCTACTATGTACAGGAAAATTGTGGGAAGTCTTATATATCTTACAATTACAAGGCCTGATTTAAGCTACACTGTTGGACTTGAAAGTCAGTTTATACAGGTTCCCAGGAAGCCACATTTGTATGCTTGATTGTCAGTGAAGATGGTGGTGGCAGAAGACTGGCCAACACCCAAATCAGCCATAAGGCGTCTGAGCCACACACACTCAACAGTCGATGTGAAAGCTGCCCTATACTTAGCCTCACAACTGGAAGTGGCCATAGTAGGCTGCTTCTTGCTCAACCAAGATATACATGAGCTACCAAGCATGAAGCAAAAACCACTGGTGGACACACGAGTGTCATAGCAACAAGCCCAATCTGAGTAAGAAAAAGCATGCAAATCTGGCGGTAGTGATCCCCCCTTGGGATAAAACAACCCAAGTAGCCGAGTACCACTCAAGTAGCGAAAGATGCGCTTAACCGCCTTCCAATGTGTGACTCCTGGGCAATGCATAAACCTGCTCATCTGTGAGACAACAAATTGAATATCTGGCCGAGTAATGCATAAGTAAATCAAGCATCCAACAGCCTAGTGATAGAGAACAACATCAAATGCATCTCCAACATCATGAAGACTCAATCGTAAACTTGTCTCCATAGGAGTGGCAATAGGCTTACAGTCTTCAAGGCCAAAACACTGCAATAATGTGTCAATATATTTCGTTTGACACAAAGCCATTCCAACATCTACTTGCATAAACTGAATGCCCAAATAGTGATGCAAATGCCCCCAAATCAGACATCTCAAATGAGGCATGCAAATCAGCCTTGAAATCAGCAATATGCTTCTCAATACGACCAGTGAGCAGCATGTTGTCAACATAGACAACAATGATCAGAAGCACATCATTAGCACGCTTAACATATAAGGTGCTTTCAGTTGGACTGTTCTCAAAACCATGTGCAACCAGATAGGCATGTATCTTCTCATACCAAGCACGTGGTGCTTGCTTTAAAGCATATAATGCCTTCTTTAACCTGCACACCTGGTTTTCATGCCCTTTCTGCATAAAACCACGGGGCTGAAAAACATACACTTCTTCATGCAAGTCACCATTCAAAAATGCTGTTTTAATATCCAACTAATGTACATTCCAACCATGATGGGCTTCAAGTGCACAAATGCTCCGAAGATTAGTCATACGGCATGTAGGTGCAAAGGTCTCATCAAAATCAATGCCTCTTTCCTGCGCATAACCCTTTGCAACAAGCCTAGCCTTATACTTGTCAGCTGTACTATCAGGTTTACGCTTCAGCTTGTATACCCACTTAGTGCCAATGGCCTTCTTGCCGGGAGGCAAGTCACATAAAGACCATGTACCATTCTTCATTATAGCATCATATTCAGATTGCATACCAGCCATCCAATTTTCTGAATTCTGTGCTTCATCAAAAGAAACATGCTCATTCATCACAGAGACTAGACGTAGCCATAGCATAGCAATCTGATGCAAAAGAGGCACTATGAGAGCCTGAACGAGTACGATATGACAAAGGTGCATCTAATTTGTTGTCACGCAAAGTTTGCACCAACCATTTTGGCATAGTTTTTGCCTGCTCAATATCAGCTCTCTCATCAACAAGTGCATCATGTAAATCTGCATCAGAAATGGAATGATCTACATCATCATATGAAACCTGCAAAGGCTGAGAAGTTGCCTCATTAGGATCAACACTAGACTGTCCACCTATAAAAAGAGGCATCAAAGTATCATACATGTCTCTAGAGCTAACATATGTCTCCTTAGTACATGAAAGCAATGGCTGAATAGCATCTTCTACAAAGACAACATCGCGGCTAATCAAAATGCGTTTAGTCTGTGGATGATACAGACGATAGCCTTTAATTTCAGAACTGTACCCAACAAAAATACATTTTACTGCCTTATCATCCAATTTTCTGCAATGTTGTTCAGGCACTAGTGCATATGCCAAACAACCAAAAACACGCAGATGAGCAACAGATGGCTTGCGGTCATGCCAAGCCTCATATGGAGTGATAGACTGTAGCGCTTTAGTGGGACAGTTGTTCAGTACATATGCTGCACACATGACAGCCTCAAGCCAAAAACTATGTGGTAAAGCCTGACTCTTGACCATGCACCTTGCCATCTCCACGAGTGACCTGTTCTTTCATTCAACAACTCCATTCTGTTGAGGTGTATACGGCACTGTACACTGTGTTTTATCCCATGTTCAGCCAGAAATGCATTAAAATCAGAAGACATATATTCCCCCCCTCGATCAGAACGGAGGGTGCCCATTTTACATGCTGACAGATTTTCAGCCAAAACCAAAAACTGTTTAAAGCACATGAACACTTCGGACTTTTCTTTGATTGGATATACCCATGCATGCCTAGAAAAATCATCAATGAAAGTCACGAAGTAAAGGTAATTTCCAAAAGAGGGTGTCTGCATAGGACCATAGACATCACTATGTACAAGCTGCAATTTTTGTGTAGCCCGAACTGAACCATCTTTTGGAAAGGAGGAATGCTACATTTTGCCCAAAATACAGCCTTCACAAACATGTTTTCTAGGTGCCTCAAGTTTGGGCAAAGAGGACACCATTTCACATTTCTGCAGGCGTAGCAAACTAGCAAAATTCAGATGACCAAAGCGTGCATGCCAAAGCTTTGCATCTGACATAGCCTGAGTGTAATACAGTAAGTCTATGATCGAAGGGTCTGGCCGGTTCAGACAGATCTGAAATCGGACACCGTTTGGTCATCCGTGTATATGACCAAAGATCTCGAGTTTAGACTTACTAGGAGGTCATTTACTCTTGTAACCAAGTAATCCACTTAGCCTAATGGTTAAGACTCAAGGGTGTGAAGGACGAGGTCTTGGGTTCAATCCCCATGAGGTACATGGGAAGAGTATTTTGCCCAAAGAGCTCTAGAACCTTCTAGAAGCATCCACTGGACACTTGGCGCACATGTAGTTACATGGCTGACACTTGGATGATTAGCATCCACCTGCCCAAGAAGGCAGTCCCCTGGAGAGAGCTATATATAGAGGCATTTGGTTGGGAGGAGAGTCATCTCTCTAGTATGTGGTGGTCGTAATCCTTGCTCTCTTGCATTGGTATCAGAGCTTCATTCTCCATAGCTCTCTTTCATCATCTTGCTCATCAATTTGCTCTCGCCTATATGCGTGTGCATAAACTCTTCTACGAAGAAGAAAGAAGCTCGCGGCCGTTTTGAGAAGAGAGTACGTTGATTCTGCTGGATTGGCTTAGGAGAAGCATAGCAAAAGATTATCAACTCTGTGTGCTGCCGACAGGATTCGAACTCCCGCCCCTCTGTTGGGAACGCGTTGCTCTAACCACAAGAGCACATCGACCGCGTGAAGACTTATCTGCAGCAGACAGTATTGATCAAAGTCGGCGCTGAAGAAGATCTTAATATGAAGATCTAAAAGTTAATATTCTCTGGTGAAGCAGAGGGGATTCGAACCCTCGCCCCCCCTATAAGCCTGAGATAGCTTACCCAAGGCGCCCACGGCGGGATTACGTCCAAGAGATGCAGGTTACTTTCTTTTGGTAAAGACCGGCGCTGTCATCGAGCTCTAGATAAGGCGCAAAAAGGTCGATTGCAGAGGTGTGAGGTCAAGGATTCGAACTCTGGTCGCCTGCACAAGAGATCACTCTTCTATCCAAGGCGACCGTGCGCCATTCGTGAGCTAATGCTCTTGCAGAAACTTCAATTCCTAATCCAGCGCTGCAGCAGATCTCAGAAAGGAACAAAATATTAGTAGCTTTCTCTGCCCGCTGCGCCTGCAAGGGATCGAACCCAGACGGGTTCCTTGGGAGCATGCTCACGTAGCCACGTCGCCCACGAGTTTTACTTGCCTACAGTATGTATATAGCTCTATTTTCGAGGACAAAAATCTTTTCCAAGGGGGGAAGAATGTAATAAAGTAAGTCTATGATCCAAGGGTCTGGCCGGTTCAGACAGATCTGAAATCGGACACCGTTTGGTCATCCGTGTATATGACCAAAGATCTCGAGTTTAGACTTACTAGGAGGTCATTTACTCTTGTAACCAAGTAATCCACTTAGCCTAATGGTTAAGACTCAAGGGTGTGAAGGACGAGGTCTTGGGTTCAATCCCCATGAGGTACATGGGAAGAGTATTTTGCCCAAAGAGCTCTAGAACCTTCTAGAAGCATCCACTGGACACTTGGCGCACATGTAGTTACATGGCTGACACTTGGATGATTAGCATCCACCTGCCCAAGAAGGCAGTCCCCTGGAGAGAGCTATATATAGAGGCATTTGGTTGGGAGGAGAGTCATCTCTCTAGTATGTGGTGGTCGTAATCCTTGTTCTCTTGCACTGAGAATCATTACTGCACATGCCAAATCATTTTCAGTTCTTTCATAGTCTATGAGCTTATACAACCCACGACATAAAATGCCAGAAGCAATAATAACATCGCCATTTGACAGATCATGAACTGTACATCTGTCATCAACAAATTTCACAACCAAGCCAATCTTGGCTAATACAAAAACTGATAACAGATTCTTCTTGATCCCTAGCACAAGTAAAGCATCTGACAAAGTGAAAGAACTACCATCAGCAGTAGTCAAAATGATCTTACCAACTCCCATAACAGGATAAGAGGAGTTGTTGGCACATGTAATAGTATTCTCTGTAGGGGCAGGCTCGAGTGAAGAGAAGAAACTGCACTGCGAGGTAATATGTTTGGTCGCCCCACTGTCAAAGTACCAAACATCTGAGTCTACTACAGACATGCACTGCTCATGAGAAGATGGGTCAAAACTGCAAATTGTAGTGAACGCCCATTCTTCTTCTTGCACAAGATTATCAGACTCCATTTTTGGTGTAGAGGCTTCTGCAACAACCATTCCAGCCTCTTTCTTCTTTGCCTCTTTTGCAGCCAGCTTTGGACAGTTCTTTATGACATGATCATTCCCTTTACAGTACTTACAAGACAATTTCTACTTTTCTGATTTTTTCTCATCTTTGTCTTGGTTCTTCGAATGTGCAGCATTTGCAAATTTCTGCTTACTAGTAGAAGAACTCCATTTTCCTTTGCCCTTCTGACTAGCCAGGAAAGCTTGATCTGTAACACGCATAATGGACCTGTTTTGCTTGGACTGATCTTCCTGCAACAGAACATAGACTAACTCCTCAAATGACAAGGCATTTGGATTGCCTTTCATCATCAACCGAAGAGTAGAAGCAAAACTCTCATATGAATCAGGAAGACCATTCAGAACTGTCTGCACAAGTGAGCTATCTGGTATAACCTCATCAGCAAAAATCAACTGTTCCTTCAAGTCTTTTATCTTTGTTAGGAAACTGTCCATAAAATCACCTTCATTCATGTGCTCACCCTCCAATTGTTTTCGGAGGTAAGCAACACGAGCCTCATTCCTAGCTTGGTACAATGTGGTAAATGTATCCCAAGCATCCTTAGATGCTCTGCAAGAGCGAATATGAGGAATAATGGCACGTTTGACAGACAAAGCTATCAATGCATGTGCCTGGGCATCTTTGCCATCCCAACGAATCTGCTTTGCAGTAGGTGCAGCAGAAACAGTAGCACGAACAGGAATCTGCACAATATCATCTTCGACACCATCTCCATTAGCTCCAACACCTGTATTTGTAGTACCTGTTGTTACAGGTGTAATAGGACGTCTTTCAACACCCTGCACAATGTTCCATAATCCTTTTGCAACCAATACATGTCGCATCATATAAGCCCATAATGGGTAGTTGGTACCATCCAACTTATCCTCAACAGCCAACATATGGAATACATCATTGCTTTTAGCCATGGCCAGTGACTAAAATACCTTGATGCAGAAAATTGACTGTATCTCAAAAAGTTAGACATAACTGCCCAAATGAATTCTGCTAGACCTGTAGCAGACTTTGAGACGCTTATACTGGTGAACAGAAACTGGTATATACCTTTGGCATAAAAAGATGAAATAACCTACACAAGCACTGTGATAGTGCATTCGAAGGCCGAAACGAGCTCAGATCGTGATTTCGGCACCACAAAGCGAAGCTCTTTTGATCTCTGAAACACCTTGAGTATGCTCACCAAATTTCGTGTGAATCTGAGCCGTTTGAAGTGTCGACGACGCCCTAGATGAAGCGAGGACCTGCTCTGATACCAATTGTTGGAGTTAGACTTCTGCGGAAGCACGCGAACAACACAAGGAAGAAGAAGAAGCTTGGAGCACAACACACAATACTGAATGTATTACTAGAGAATGTACAAAGATAAGTAGCCCATTAGGGCAATAGGCGTATATACAAGACGGGGAAAAAAACCTCCTAAAGAGGGAAAAAAGTGCCCCGACGGTCCTAGTGTGTTCACACACATCACTACCAAAATATATCAACAGTGATTTTTGCTTTTTTGAATTAGCTTTTGATCTTAAACTAAAGTCTTCTTGTTTCTAATATTTGTAGCTTCTTCAATTGGTTGATCTCGTATCCAAATCCTTGCTTTGTTGCAAGCATTGGGCTTCTAGAAACTTCTTTGGCATCAAGAATTGATGAAGTGTTGGTTGCATCTTCTGCCTCTTGTGTTTCTCATTGCTATGACTTCATCAACTCTCGATGCCAAAGAAGCTGCTACAAGCCCAATGCTCTTGAAAGATAGGTTGGATGGTAAAAGGGTCTTTCTCATTCCTCTTTTTGGTCTTTAGTGAGTCCATTTTTCCTTAACAATATGTAGGTGTAAGATGCTTATAGCGGAGTCTTGTAAATTCCTTGATTTCTCTTTGTCAATTGGAGTACTGTGGCTTTTGGATGATGTCTAGTCCTTCAAAAAAGATGCTTCATTTAATGTGAGATGAGAATGGAAAGTGTTTCATTCCTAGTGACATCTTGTTGTCAGAGCTTGAGATTTGGCACAAAAGATTAGGGCATATAGGTGAAAGAACCTTGAAGCAATTATGCACGGATCAATGTGTGCTTGGAATACCTAATGTATCCAAGCAACATATGATTTATAAGTGTGGTGCTTGTCAATTTGGGAAGTCTCACAGGTTACCCTTCTCAAGGAAAGGCTACATGCATGAAGACTACCTAGAGCTTGTCCACACAGATGTATGGGGACCAAGCAAAGACCCCTTAGTCTCAGGTTCAAGGTACTATGTATCTTTTATTGATGATTATAGTAGATGGACTGTATTGTACTTCATGAAGCACAAGGATGAGGTATTTAATTGCTTTAAAAAATATATTGCACTAGTTGAAAATCAGAGAGGAAGGAATTTGAAGAAGCTAAGGTCAGATGGAGGAGGTGAGTACTTCTCCAATGAGTTTGAAAACTTCTTGCAAGACAGAGGCATCAAAAGAGAAATAACCACAAGGTATTCTCCTGAACAGAATGGGGTAGCTGAAAGAAGAAATAGGTTAATTGTTGAGACAACTAGATCTATGTTGAATGAGAAAAGGTTACCTAACTATCTATGGGCAGAGAGTGTTTCTACTACCACTTACCTCATAAATAGGTTACCATCTAAATCTCTTGATGGCATGACACCCTATGAAGCATGGCATGGTAAGAGACCCTCACTTGACCATTGCAGGATATTTGGATGTGTAGCATATGTACACATTCCTTCTCAGATAAGAGGTAAGCTAGACCCAAAGGATGAAAACTGCATCTTTATTGGGTATGATCTAAATAAAAAAGGTTACAGGTTTTATAACCCTACCAATAAGGGATTCATGGTAAGCAAAGATGTTGTCTTTGATGAAAATGATTCTTGGTATGAGAATGAATGCAAGAACGTTAAATTACCTTATGATTTGGAAGAGGAGTTTCCAAGTCTTGCAAAGGAGGAACCTACTCAAAATGAAGCCTCAAGTTCAGATGATGAAGATACTATCAACCTTGAAGAGTTCAAGGCATGGAAGTCCAAGGGGAAAATGAAAATGAAGAAGCTTGAAGACATACTTGAATCTTCAACTCAATCAATCAGAAGATCACAAAGAGAAAGCAAAAAACCTATCAGATATGGGTATGATACATCTCTTGTTACTAAACATTCTGTTTATCTTGCCAAAGATTTGTCAAATGAAGAACCAGGATCATATGAAGAAGCCATAACCAAATCAGAATGGAAAGAAGCTATGGATGAGGAGATTGAAGCACTTAAGGAGAGTGACACACTGGAGTTAGTACCCAAGAAGGACTCCATGAAGGTAATAGGATCCAGATGGATTTATAAGCTTAAAAGAAATTCTGATGGCACAATTAATAGGTACAAAGCCAGATTGGTAGCCAAGGGTTTTACACAAACCCAAGGCATAGAATATGAAGAGACATTTTCTCCTGTGGCCAAGGTGCCAACTATCAGAGTGTTGGTAAGTGTGGCTGCATCAAAAAATTGGAATATGTACCAATTGGATGTCAAGAATGCTTTCTTGAATGGATGGATTTCAGAGGAGGTATATATGTCACAACCTCCTGGCTATGAGGACCCTACAAAGGTAACATATGTTTGCAAATTAAAAAAGGCTTTATATGGATTGAAGCAAGCACCTAGGGCATGGAATTACATGTTAACTACATACCTCCAAGACCAAGGTTTTGTTATGAGCAAGGCAGATACTTCTCTATTCATCAAGAGAAGTAATTAAGAGGTAATATACCTTTGTGTTTATGTTGATGACATCATCATTACAAGTAATGATGTCAATGGAATCAGATATATCAAGAGCCAAATGATGAAGGAGTTCAAGATCAATGATCTTGGTCTATTGAAGTATTTTCTTGGGCTTGAATTAGTCTACACTAATTTAGGGATATACATTACTCAGAAAAAATGATTTGGCATGTACAGTACATGGTTCTCAAGCGATCTCAGATGCAAAGCTTTGGCATGCTTGCTTTGGTCATCTGAATTTTGCGAGTTTGCTACGCGTACAAAAATCTGAAATGGTGTCCTCTTTGCCCAAACTTGAGGCACCCAAAAAACATGTTTGCGAAGGTTGTATTTTGGGCAGAATGCAGCATTCTTACTTTCCAAAAGATGGTTCAGTTCAGGCTACTAAAAAATTGCAGCTTGTACATAGTAATGTCTATGGTGCTATGTAGACACCTTCTTTTGGGAATTATCTTTACTTCGTGACTTTCATCGATGATTTTTCTGGGCATGCATGGGTATATCCATTTTCAAACAGTTTCTGGTTTTGGTTGAAAATCTATCAGCATGTAAAATGGGCACCCTCCGTTTTGAGCGAGGGGGGGAATATATGTCTTCTAACTTTAATGCATTTCTGGCTGAACGTGGGATAAAACATCAATGTACAGTGTCGTATACACCTCAACAGAATGGAGTTGTTGAACGAAAGAATAGGTCACTCATGGAGATGGCGAGATGTATAGTCAAGAATCAGGCTTTACCACATAGTTTCTAGCTTGAGGTTGTCATGTGTGCAGCATATGTACTTAACAGATGTCCCACTAAAGCACTACATTCTATCACTCCATATGAGGCTTCGCATAGTCGCAAGCCATTTGTTGCTCATCTGCATGTTTTTGGTTGTTTGGCATATGCATTAGTGCCTAAACAATATCGCAGAAAATTGGATGATAAAGTAGTAAAATGTATATTTGTTGGGTACAGCTTTGAAAGTAAAGGCTATCATCTGTATCGTCCATAATCTAAACGCATTTTGGTTAGCCGTGATGTTATTTTTGTGGAAGATGCTATTTAGCCATTGCTTTCATGTACTAAGGAGACATTTGTTAGCTCCAAAGACATGTATGATACTTTGCTACCTCTTTTTACAGGTGCACAGTCTAGTGTTGGTCCTGATGAGGCAACTTCTCAACCTTTGCAGGTTTCATGTGATGATGTAGATCATCCCATTTCTAATGAAAATTTACATGATGCACTTGTTGATGAGAGAGCTGATATTGAGCAGGCAAAAACTATGCCAAAATGGCTCGTGTAGACTTTGCGTGACAGCGAATTAGATGCACCTCTATCATATCATACTCGGTCAAGCTTTTATAGTACCTCTTTTGCATCACATTGCTATGTTATGGCCGCATCTAGTCTCTATGATGAGAATGACCTTGTTTCATTTGAAGAAGCACAGAATTCAAAAAATTGGATGGCTGCTATGCAATCTGAATATGATGCTATAATGAAGAATGGTACGTGGTCTTTATGTGACATGAAGAAGTGTATGTTTTTCAGCCCATGGCTTTGTGTAGAAATGGCATGAAAACCAGGGGTGCAGGTTAAAGAAGGCATTATATGGTTTAAAGCAAGCACCACGTGCTTGGTATGAAAAGATATATGCCTATCTGATTACACATGGTTTTGAGAACAATCCAATTGAAAACACCTTATATGTTAAGCATGCTAATGATGTGCTTCTGATCATTGTGGTACATGTTGATGACATGCTGCTCACTGGTCCTCATGACATTCATATTGCTGATTTTAAGGCTGATTTGCATGCCTCATTTGAGATGTCTGATTTGGGGCATTTGCATCACTATTTGGGCATTCAATTTATGCAAGTTGATGGTGGAATGGCTTTGTGTCAAACGAAATATATTGACACATTATTGCAACATTTTGGCCTTGAAGACTCTAAGCCTATTGCCACTCCTATGGAGACACGCTTATGATTGAGTCTTCATGATGTTGGAGATGCATTTGATGATGTTCTCTATTAGTAGGTTGTTGGATGCTTGATTTACTTATGCATTACTCGATGAGATATTCAGTTTGCTGTCTCACACATGAGTGAGTTTATGCATTGCTCAGGTGTCAAGCCTTGGCAGGTGGTTAAGTGCATCTTTCACTACTTGAGTGGTACCTCGCTACTTGGATTGTTTTATCCCAAGGGGGGATCACTACCGCCAGATTTGCATGCTTTTTTTGACAGTGACTCGGCAGATTGCTATGACACTCGTGTGTTCACCAGTGGTTTTTGCTTCATGCTTGGTAGCTCATGTATATCTTGGTTGAGCAAGAAGCAACCTACTATGGCCCCTTCTAGTTGTGAGGCTGAGTATAGGGCAGCTTTCACAGTGACTGTTGAGTGTGTGTGGCTCAGATGCCTTATGCTTGATTTGGGTCTCGGTCAGTCTTCTGCCACCACCATCTTCACTGACAATTAGAGCGCATTGGAAGTTGCAAGGAACCCTATGTTCCATGCTCACACTAAGCACATTGAGGTGCATTATCATTATGTTAGGGAGAGGGTCTTTGTTGGAGAGATCAGCTTGGCATATGTGCCCATGCAGGAGAACATTGCACACCTTTTCATGAAGTCTCTGCCTAGGGAGAAGTTTGAAGCTTTCTACAAAGCTTTGGGCTTACTTCCTTTTGTGGATTGATTCCACATAGCTTGGCACTTCCTTATACATGAGTGCCAGCTCCTTGTTCATTGCATCACTCCCAGGGGGGATTTGTTGATATATTTAGGAAGCTTATCGCTATTTTTTAACTCCCATCATTGTTTTTACCTTGCTTTTTAAATTGCTATCGCTAATTTTAGCATAGCTTTATTTTATCACTAAATTGAAGTAGATTTTGCCATCTACAAATCACCTAACCTAGCTTTCTATGTTTTGTACATCAAGAACCTTAGAAATATGCATGGTATCATTTTAGGGCAGAAACTAGGGTTTGAGTTTTCTCCTAATTTTGACCTCTGATGACAAAATGATGCATATTACTAGATAGCTCTCATGAAACTCTATCTATCTAGCCTAAAAAAGGTTTACTCAAAATGTACAAAAAAATGGCTAAGTCCTAAGTTGGATTGCTGGAGATGGACCATATGTACATTGATTTCCAACAATACCTCGTTCAATGTCATATTGGTACAAGCTTCAGTAATCTGTGTGAAGAGAGATGGTGGATGCAATCCAAAGATGAGTAGGTGCTGCTACAACCAGCTTCACACCAACCACCTGAGACTTCAGAGTTGATTAGTAGACCCTTTAAGCTTCCTAAATCCACCAAAATATCAGCCAAGTACTTTGGAACATGTATCCCAAAAGTTTAAGTCAAGACAGACTAGTTGCCAAATGACTAGCTCCCAAAACTTGCTATTTTTGGACATACACCTGTTGAAAAAAATGAACAGTGCTCTCAACCTGGTAGGAATTAGAAAAATTCCTTTTGGGCATAGCAAATAGACTTAGCAAGATTCCCAATCCAAGTTAAAACACTTCAAATGATGGACTGATCACTGAGAACAAGATTTATCAATTTTTGGAACATGCCCACCATTCTCGGGGCTCTGCAGAGATAGATGAGTGAGCAGTAAAATGCAGATATCTCCAAAACTATAAATTCAATGACCTTGAAAATTGATATGCAGAAACTAGACAATAAGAGCTATCCAACTCAC
The DNA here is from genome assembly GCA_020310875.1 of Ceratopteris richardii. Taxonomy (NCBI): domain Eukaryota; kingdom Viridiplantae; phylum Streptophyta; class Polypodiopsida; order Polypodiales; family Pteridaceae; genus Ceratopteris; species Ceratopteris richardii. Next base: position 30,984,413 of record CM035433.1, read on the forward strand.
ATTAAATCACTGAAAAAGGTTCAGTAGAACTCGAGATATGACCTTCTGAAGTTACTGCTCTGAGTGAGTATAGCAGAGAACAAAATAGAGAAGTAAATGATGATAAATGTATAGATTCACATATGATTACAACCACATTGGCAATGAATCTTTGCACAATGGGAGTAGAATGATAGAGCTATGGAGTAAGCTCTTCAATCTCTACAAAATGACATGAAGTGGTCACGTACAAGGCTTGCTAATTGCCTCTTCCTTCTTGCTCCTTTTATAGCTATTCTTGGAGGGAGTTTTGAATTCGAATTCGAATGGCTCCACCTAAAAGTGATCCCCAAAGTTAGCAGATATTCCCTCAGCTCAAAAAGTCGTGGGTTTTGTTAGTTGGAGCCACGAAATCGCTTTTACATCATGCATGAGGTAAGCCATCCTTTTCCTTTTTCTTTTTTCAATTACAAGAGATAAAAATGAACTCTTTTACAAGAGGTGTTCACATGACTACTCATGTGACTTACAAATGAGGATGATATCAAATATATCAAGCATGTAGGCTTGGGTAAAATGCACCAACAACTCCCCCTCAAGCCTAACATGCTTGGCCTTCAAATAAGTCTTCAATTGTCCTTGATTTCTTGCAAGCCAATCATGAACTTGAATCTACTTAACTTTGTACCATCAAGAGCTTTAGTCAACATGTCGGCACATTGCATATCTGTAGAGACATAGGATAGTTGAATATCCTTGCTCATTAGCTTCTCCCTTATGTAATGGTAGTGGACTTCAATATGCTTGGTTCTAGCATGGTATACCGGATTAGCTGCTAGATGTAGTGAGCTTGTGTTGTCACCAAAAATATGAGGTGTTGAAGAATGAAGTCCAAGATCTGTGTACAAAGACTTTAACCACATGATTTCTTGAGTTGCATTAGCCAAACCTCTATATTCGGCTTTGGTAGAAGATAATGCCACGGTTGGTTGCTTCTTCGATGACCAAGAAATGATTTTTGAACCTGCAAATGATATATATCCTGATGTGCTTCTTCTATCATCTTTAGATCCGGCCCAATCTGCATCTGAGTAGACCTTTAGCTCAATATCTGAAGTATATGAATAGAACAAACCTTCATTCATGGTCCCCTTTAGGTACTTGAGGACTCTCTTGGCCGCTTCCATATGTGGTCTTCTCGGCTTATGCATAAACTGACTCAATATGCTAACACTATAGCATATATCCACCCTTGTGAGTGTTGCATAGTTCAAACTTCCAACCAAGCTTTGATAGCTTGTGATGTCTTCAATTGGCTCTCCTTCATAAGCACTAAGCTTATGATTTTGCTCCATAGGTGTACCTGCACACTTGGTATTTTCCATCTTGAACTTGACGAGCATGTCATGGACATACTTCCTTTGTGTGATGTATATACCTGAATCTGTGTAGATCAACTCCAATCGAAGAAAATAAGTGAGTGGTCCGAGGTCACTTATTTTGAACTCCTCCTTCATTTGACTCTTTACTTGTTTGATTCCTTCAAGATCATTGCCTGTGATAATAATATCATCAACATACACACATAAATAGATCACTTCAGATCCATTCCTCTTTATGAACAAAGAGGTATCCGCCTTGCTAGCTTTGAATCCTTGGTCCTGCAAATAAGTCACCAATCTGAAATTCCAAGCTCTTGGAGCTTGCTTCAATCCATACAAAGCTTTCTTTAGTTTGCATACATAGTTAGGATGATGTGCATCCTCATATCCAGGAGGTTGTGCCATATACACTTCCTCAGAAATCCATCCATTCAAGAAAGCATTCTTTACATCAAGTTGATAAAGATTCCAATTTCTAGATGCAGCAAGACTAATGAGAACCCTAATTGTAGGCATTTTTGCAACAGGAGAGAAAGTCTCCTCATAATCAATACCATGGGTTTGAGCAAACCCTTTAGCAACTAACCTTGCTTTGTGTCTATTTATACTTCCATCTGGATTCCTCTTGATTTTGTATATCCATCGAGATCCGATTATCTTCATAGATGGCTTGTTAGGTACAAGCTCCCAAGTGTCATTCTCCTTCAAGGCTTCCATTTCTTCATCCATTGCATCTCTCCAAGCTTTCTTGCTTTGTGCTTCTTCAAATGTGGTAGGTTCTTCATTGGTTGAATCCTTTGCAATGTAGATTGAGTGCTTGGTGACCAAAGAAGTATCATAACCAAACCTCTGGTTTCTTCTTCTCCCTTGAAGACCTTCTAAGTGGTTGATGTGAGCTCTCGGGTCCATATGTAGCATCCTGCATCTTTGCTTTTCCTTTGTTCTTCCATAGCTTTAGTCTTTCCAAGTCTTCTAGGTCAATCTCCGAATCACTTTCTTCAATCTGCTTTGGCTCCTTTGGTTGAAGTGATGGAAAATCTTCATCCAAGTCATAAGGCAGCTTCACTTTCCTGTCATCATCAAACCATGATTTGTTTTCATAAAAAATTACATCTCTACTCACAGAAAACCCTTTATTGGTTGGATTGTACAATCTATATCCTTTTTGGTTTTGATCATAACCAATGAATACACACTTCTCTGCCTTGGGATCCAATTTCCCTCTTACTTGAGAAGGAATGTGAGCATAGGCTAAGCATCCAAAGATTTTGCAATGCTCTAGACTAGGTCTTCTTCCATTCCACACTTCATATGGAGTGGTTCCATCTAGTGACTTAGATGGAAGTCTATTTATGAGATATGTGGCTGTAGACACAGCCTCTGCCCATAGGTAGTTTGGCAATACCTTTTCGTTGAGCATGGACCTTGCTGCTTCGACAATAGCTCTGTTCCTCCTCTTTGCTACACCATTGAGTTCGGGTGTATACCTTGTAGTGACTTCCCTTTTAATGCCTCTTTCATGCAAGAAGGCATCAAATTCAGAGGAGAAGTATTCTCCTCCACCATCTGATCTGAGTCGTTTCAAAGTCCTACCTGTTTGGTTTTCAACAAGAGAAATATACTTCTTAAAGCAATTAAACACTTCATCCTTGTGCTTCATGAAAAACAGAATGGTCCACCTGCTACAATCATCTATGAAAGACACATAATATCTTGAGCCTGATATAGATGGCTCCTTACTTGGACCCCACACATCCGTGTGCACTAGATCCAAATGATTTTGATACATATATCCTTTCTTATTGAAAGGTTGTCTATGAGCCTTGCCAAGTTGACAAGCTTCACACTTATAAATCATGTGTTGCCTTGTGATATTAGGCAAACCAAGTACACTTTGGTCCCTGCAAATCTGTTTGAGTGTCCTCTCACCAATGTGAGCAAGCCTTTTGTGCCATATCTCCAACTCTGTTAGAGTTTGAGATCCATAGCTGAACAAAGCTATGTTCTTTGTATCTTCCACTTCAAAAGTGAAAAGCGTTCCTGTCTTTTCTCCTTTGGCAATCCTTCGAAAGCCTTGCCTTGGGTCTTCAACATATGCTCCAAATCGATTGAATCTAACCTGCAACCCTTTTTCAACAATTTGTCCAACACTTATTAAATTTTTGGTAATCGTAGGGACATACAAGACTTTGCTTAAGAGGTTCATATTCCCATCTGATGTTCTTCCAAATTAGAAAGTAAAGCCACATTTCCTGCTACATGGTTCGAGCATCCCGAATCAATGTAAAATATGTGATCATCATCCTTACCCTTCTTCGCTGATAGATTCATAATCAATAATGAATCTTCTTGACTTTGGTCCTTTGCATAGTTATTGTAATCTCTTCTTCCTCTATGGCCACTTTGATAGTTGTTGTTGTTGTAATTGTTGTTGTAGTAGTTGTTGTTGTTGTAGCCTCCATTGTATCTACCTCTATTTGATCCATAGCCACCTCTATTGAATCCTCTTCCTCTTGAGTTCCTCGGGTTCCTAAAACATTCTTTAGTAGTATGGTTAGATAAGCCACATATGTTGCAAGGTTGAGATGATTGGAATCTCCCCCTGCCTTGCTTTCCACCTCTGCCTCTTCCTCTAGCTCTTCCTCTACCTGCAAAGTTTGCTTGGAAAGAGCTTCCTTCATCTTCATTCTTCGTATTCTTTGACTTGTCCTTGACCTTAGCTTTATCAGAAGGAAGTTTGATTACCTCTTGAGGACTCACCACCTTTGCTAATCTTTGCTTCATGAGTGAAGAGTTGGCCCATGAGTGTGTTGAGGTCGGGTACATGCATATCCATGTATAAATCCATGGCTGTTGTGAATGACTCCCACTTGTTGTCTGCTTTGATTCCATTCATGATTTGTCTTATGATTTGCTCCTCTTCAATTACCTCTCCAATGCTTCCAAGTTGGTCGGAAATCTCCTTCATCTTTGTGACATAATCAGTCACATTTTGCTTCGGGCTTTTCTTCATTGTTGTGAACTCCATCCACAATTGGTTCTTCCTTGCTCGAGTGTTGGAAGAGAAGAAAGAAGCAAGTGCATTCCAGGTCTCTCTTGATGTCTTGCATCCCTTGACATGAGGTAAAAGAAAATCAGAGATTGAGTTTAGAATATAGGACCTTGCAAGTGCATCCTTCGAACACCAATTTGAGAGTCCTTCCACTTCTTCATGTGATGGTTGTCCTTTGTTCCTCATGGTTGGCATTGCTTCATCTCCGGATATGAATCCATATAGATTCCTCCCTTGAAGGTAAGCCTCCATCCTTAGAGAGCATGCCGGGTAGTTTTTTCGATCCAATTTGTCAATTGTTGATGGAAATCCATCTCCCATGTTGCTTGACTATGCTCTGATACCACTGTGAAGAGAGATGGTGGATGCAATCCAAAGATGAGTAGGTGCTGCTACAACCAGCTTCACACCAGCCAACTGAGGCTTCAGAGTTGATTAGTAGACCCTTTAAGCTTCCTAAATCCACCAAAATATCAGCCAAGTACTTTGGAACATGTATCCCAAAAGTTTAAGTCAAGACAGACTAGTTGCGAAATGACTAGCTCCCAAAACTTGCTATTTTTGGACATACACCTACTGAAAAAAATGAACAGTGCTCTCAACCTGGTAGGAATTAGAAAAATTCCTTTTGGGCATAGCAAATAGACTTAGCAAGCTTCCCAATCCAAGTTAAAACACTTCAAATGATGGACTGAGCACTGAGAACAAGATTTATCAATTTTTGGAACATGCCCACCATTCTCGGGGCTCTGCAGAGATAGACCAGTGAGTAGTAAAATGCAAATATCTCCAAAACTATAAATTCAATGACCTTGAAAACTGATATGCAAAAATTAGACAGTAAGAGCTATCCAACGCATGTTAAATCACTGAAAAAAGTTCAGTAGAACTCGAGATATGGCCTTCTGAAGTTACTGCTCTGAGTGAGTATAGCAGAGAACAAAACAGAGAAGTAAATGATGATAAATGTATAGATTCACATATGATTACAACCACATTGGCAATGAATCTTTGCACAATGGGAGTAGAATGATAGAGCTATGGAGTAAGCTCTTCAATCTCTACAAAATGACATGAAGTGGTCACGTACAAGGCTTGCTAGTTGCCTCTTCCTTCTTGCTCCTTTTATAGCTATTCTTGGAGGGAGTTTTGAATTCGAATTCGAATGGCTCCACCTAAAAGTGATCCCCAAAGTTAGGAGATATTCCCTCAGCTCAAAAAGTCATGGGTTTTGGTAGTTAGAGCCACGAAATTGCTTTTACATCATGCATGAGGTAAGCCATCCTTTTCCTTTTTCTTTTTTCAATTACAAGAGATAAAAATGAACTCTTTTACAAGAGGTGTTCACATGACTACTCATGTGACTTACAAATGAGGATGATATAAAATATATCAAGCATGTAGGCTTTGGTAAAATGCAGCAACAATCTGCACATCTTCTCATGACTATCTCTAGTCAATACGTTGGTAAATATATCTGCAACATTCTCAATGGAAGGAACATAAACCAGTTCAATGTGCTTCTTTGCTATCTGTTCTAGAATATAGTGGTAGTGAACCTCTATATGTTTTGTCCTTGCATGATGCACTGGATTCTTTTCTATAGCTATTGCACTCTGGCTATCTGAAAATATCTGAATGAGTTCATGTACTCTTACATTTAGATAACTGAAAATATTTTGTTACCAAACTGACTCTAAAGTAGTTGTAAAGGCTGCATGATATTTTGCTTCACTTGATGAAGTTGCAACAGTGGGTTGTCTCTTTGAAAGCCATGAGATAAGACAATCTCCAAGATAAAAACAAAATCCACTAGTACTTATTCTAGTGTCTCTATCTCCTGACCAATCAGAATATGAAAATCCTTTTAGTAATAAATGTGTAGATTTTGAGAATACCATAGCATAATTTGAAGTTCCCTTCAAATATCTGAAGATCCGCTTTATTGCTTTCCAATGTAATGTTGTCGGATTATGCATGGACCTTGATACCTGAGAAAATGCAAACTGTATATCTAGACGTGTATTACAAAGATATATCAAGCACCTAACTACTTGACAATATAAAGTAGCATCAAATGATTCTTCATCTACTACTATTTGTAAAGACGCGTTCTGATCCATAGGTGTTTGCATAGGTTTAGCTTCAGTCATCTGAAACCTTTTTTTATAGTTTCTCAATGTACTTTTGTTGTGTCATATAGATACACTCATCTTTAAATAGAAACTAAATCCCAAGAGAATAATGCAAAATTCCTAAATCATTTACATCAAATGTCTGCTTCAATTGTTCTTTGAACATCTGCAAATCTTCATGTCTAGGACTTGTGACTATAATATCATCCACAATAATGATTGCTATAATCATCAAACCTGTTTGAGCTTTGACATAAAGAGTTAGAGCTGCATCTGAGTTATGGAAACCAATGGATAAAAGATATGTGTGTATCTTTTCATACCATGCTCTAGGTGCCTATTTTAATCCATACAAAGCTTTTATAAGCTTACATACTAAGTGTTATTTACCTGTTTCTTCAAAACCTTTTGGCTACTCAACATATACATCTTCATGTAAATCCCCATTTAGAAAAGCAATCTTTATGTCAAGTTGATATACATTCCAATCAAAGTATGCTTCTAAAGTAAGTATTGATCTAATAGCTGTCATCCTAGAGGTAGGAGCAAATGTCTCATCATAATCAATACCTTTTTGTTGTGCATATCCTTTGAAAACTAATCTTGCTTTGTGCCTATCAATAGTACCAGCTGCTTTCTGTTTGATTTTGGATATCCACTTTACACCTATAGCTTTCTTTCCCTCTGGTAACTCACATAGCTACCAAGTTTGATTCTTATTAATAGAATCAATCTCTTCTTGCATAGCTTTTCTCCAAATAGGAATGTTAAGTGCATCTTTAACACATGTAGGTTCATCTTCAACTCTCGTGAGTGCTAAAATATCATGAATTTCAAAGTCTTCAACAAAACTTACATGATCTTTTTGTTGTTGTTGTCTAGTTTGACTCCTTGTTCTCCCTCTAAAAGTCTTTATACCACTATCTTTCCATGTCTGATATAACCAAGTAGGTGTATCCTTAAATAGTGGTGATACTCTTTCTGACTCTTCAGTCTCCACTGGTTCTGGAACTTGTCCTTCTGAGGTTCTAGGACTTTCTGGAACTCTAGTACTTTCTTCCTTTTCTAGAACTAAAGTCTCATGTGGAACTGATTCTATAGAAGGTTGTGAAATTCCTCTTTCTTCAATCCTAGGAATTTTAGCTCCCTCCTGATATGGCGGAACATGTACATCCGAATTCCGTCTAAAAAGTCCATAGTCATTTTCACTAATGAACTCTGGAATTTCTGCTTCTTTATCATATATCTTATTTTCAGCAATATATGCATTGCGTGAAAGAATAACTTCACCTATCTCTAGAACATAAAACCTGTATGCTTTACTTTCAATAGGATATCCAATAAAAACAGCTTTCCTTGCTTTTACATCTAGTTTGCCACGATCCTTTTTCTCAATATGAACATAAGATAGTGATCCAAACACTTTGAAATAGCTCACATTAGGTTTTCTTCCATAATATGCTTCATAAGGAGTAATTACCTTTAAAGCTTTTGTAGAAGACCTATTCAAAATGTGATTTTTTGTATGTACTGTATCAGACCAGAATTTTGGTGAAAGCTTCTTGGATGCCATCATGCTCCACATCATCTCGACAAGTACTCTATTCCTTCTTTCTGCAACACCATTTTGCTCAGGATTGTAAGCGATAGTAAGGTGTCCAGTAATACCTTTTTCTTCAAGAAATGATTGAAAATCATTTGATAAGTATTCTCTACCTCTATCACTTCTCAGAATCTCGATAGTTGACTGACTTTCACTTTCAACCATAGCTACAAATTTCTTGAACGTTGGAAAGAATTCTGACTTCAACTTAAGACCATAGATCCATGAATATCTTGTAAAATCATCAACTTATAAAACAAAATACCTAAAACCTTGAATAGATTCTGCTCTCATAGGTCCATTCACATCTGAATGTACTATCTGCAATTTCCTGGTAGTTGTAATATGACCATGCTTCTTGAAAGGTATTTTATGCATTTTACCTTCAAGACATCCTTCACATATTTATGAATCATCTGGTAGCTTGAATGAGGGTAAACTCTCAACCATACCTCTATCTTTGATACTCTTGAGAGCTCCAAAACCAATATGTCTGAATCTTTCATGCCATAACTTCATATCTTCCATTGGTGACGAAGATTTGATAGCATATGCTTGACTGATTTTTGTTGGGAAAGATGGATGGATGCTCCAAGAGACTGAGTAGGTACTGCTAAAACCTGCTTTGTACCAGCCCTCTTTTGCTTCAGACTTGATAAGTAGACCTCCTTAGCTTTCCAATGAAACTATAAAATGCCCTATGTACTTTGGAACTGATGTGTGGAAGGATTGAACCAAAACAGATAACTTTGAAATTCACAATCTCAAGAAAAACCTTTTATTTATGTCTTGACACCTGTTGGGTATTTTGCTCAGTATGACCAGCACAATAGGAATTAGAAAAATTCCTTTTAGGGGTATCTAATTAGCTTAGTAAGATAACTATTCCAAGTAGAATGATGTAAAAAAATAAACTATGCTAAGAGAAATCAATTTAGCAAGTTAAGCTATACCCCCGATTTTTTAGGACTATAGTAGATGTTGACCAGTGATCACCTCGACGCATTTCTCTGAAATGGCTGAATAGAATCTCTTCAAACTTTGAGAATATGTAGAAATCTTCAAGCTAAATCCAACAAGATTTAAATCACTGAATTTGATGGAGAAATGACTGAGATATGCAGTTCACAAGTTGACAGACTTTTGAGTAGTATGACAGAGAACTCAGAAATGAACAATGTGAATGTATGTATTAATGAACACTTGTGTACAAATCCATTGGCATGAAAATCATTGCCTAATGGTGTATATAGGTGTGGGCTAGAGTATAGGCCTCACACACACTCAGAATCACTGATGAGAAGCTCGGGAATGATGAGTTCTACCCGCAACTTTTCCATGTCCATTTTTATAAGGAATGAGTAAAAATTTGAATTCAAATTCAAACTTTTGGCTCCCTATGATCAAGTGTTGGAAGCAGCCAGAGGCACAGACGACACGGAAGCATGTAACGACAGAGCAGGGAGCCATTCGAATCGTTTTTCAAAGAATTATGTTTTCAAATACTTTCCAAAAACCTCCAACAGTGATTTTTATCACTATTGTAACATATGTAACATAGAAAACCCCATTTTGTAATCCATAGCTCCATTTTGTGCAAGCCGAGGAGTCCTGGAGCTTGAGGAGCTTAGGTAGAATGCGCGTACCAATTTTCGTTATTTTTAGATACCGTTTACCCTTCCAAATAGCATCTAGGACCTAATTTTTAACTATGCCGGTCACTAGATGTGAAACCGGTCAAAACTAGTCTAGAAACTATAAAAAGAGCTAGAGACCTCATTTTTGAAGTTAGTTAGTGTTGGCTAGTGTGAGCTTAGAGCTATTTTGAGCTTGTAATAGTGTTCTTGAGTAATAGAGTTGATTTCTCACCTTCCATTGTGTCTTGCTTGTCTCTTCGTAGTGTGTGTGCATGTGTGTGTGCATTTCTATGCTTCTCACCTTCACTCTCACTTCATCTCACATTCACGATCTTCATATCACTCCTATCTCTTCTGCGGATTGACATTAAGGAGGTGGAGCTTCTTAACGTGGTTCTCACCATTGTGCTAGAGCAACACCAAATTTGGCGCCGTTGCCGGGGATCGAGTCTAGGACGAATGTGTGATGGTAAGAGTATAGCAAGAAGTGGCGTTGGAAGGTAAAAATTTCAGTTTTTGTTGTTGTTTTTACTTAGTTTTTAGTGTTTTTCACCTCCCCCACACTCCATCTTCATCACCGCATCACCATCTTCATCTCCAAAAAAATCAAAAAATTCACCATATCCACCCATTCTCCTCATTTCCCCTCATTTGTGCATGCGAGAGAGTGAGAGAGAGCTTTTGTGCTTGTATGTGCTTTGGTTTTCTTGAGTTTTCTTGCAGGTACAGAGCTCCAGTGCATCAGGAAAGCTTGGAAAAGGTAAAAACTTCAGTTTCTGTCAGAAATTTCTGTCTGTGTCAGACCATCGCGATGGTCTGCAAAGTTCGGAATTTGGAGAAGGCGACCACACCAGCGTGTAGGCGACACCAGCGCCTCTAGGAATCCACAGCTGCATTCACAAAATTTGCATTTTGGTGGACCATCGCGACGGTCTCTGACCATCGCGATTGTGTCACACCATCGCGATTGGCTCACGCCATCGCGACGGCTTGGCCGGACCATCGCGACGGTCTCTGACCATCGCGATTGTGTCACGCCATCGCGATTGGCTCACGCCATCGCGCCGACGGTGCCACGTGGCAATTTAGACCATCGCGACGGTGCACTTCAGACCATCGCGACGACACCCTCACACCATCGCGACACTTCAAAAATTCAGACCATCGCGATTGGCTCACGCCATCGCGCCCAGACCATCGCGATTGGCTCACGCCATCGCGCTCAGACCATCGCGACGGTTCACTTTGGACCATCGTGATTGTGCACGTTGACCGTTGACTGACGCCATCGCGACGGTGCACTTTCACGCCATCGCGACGGTGCACTTTCACGCCATCACGATTGTCCAGGTTCACGCCATCGCGATTGTGCACCCTCACGCCATCGCGACGGTCCCAGACCATCGCGATTGTCTCAGACCATCGCGATTGTGCACCCCCATCGCAAATTTTAGGGTTTCATTTTTTGGCCAATTTTGGGGCTATTTTTGGGAAATTTTTGGGTGATTAGACTCATAGGAGACCCCTTAGCTCATATTTGGAGAAAAACCTGTTTGTCAGTTTTTACCCCCCAGGGCCTGAACGGTCATAACTTTTTCATCCGAAGTCCGTTTTTTGAGCTTAATAGCTCGTTAGAAAGATCTCTACGAATACTACGTGATCTCACCTGTTTTTTTCTTAAAGGATACATCTATTTTCAGATAAGCTATTTTGAGGTTGACCTAGTTTGGGACTAGAAAGCCAGGGGGCAAACATTGAAAAGTTGGGCAAAAGGGAAGGGACGTAAAAGGTGTACATACTTAAGTGCTTGATCATCCAACTGTGAATTGGTCTAATATTGGATTCTTCCAGGTCTAGCAAGGGCAATCAAAGGCAACCAAGGCAAGGCAGTGAAGGGCATAAAGCTTGGGAAGCGCGGCTTCTTGGGCATCAGAGCAACCAGAAAAGCTGACTCGAGGTTGGAAGATTACTCAACCCCCTCAGTCAATTCTTAGCTTAGGCTAAACGTTAGCATTGTGGATTAAGACGATAGGAATGCCTCAAGTTCAAGAGAGTTAAATTTATCAAGTTCAAGACTAAAGTAAAGGTGTGTGTGACGAAAACCTAAAGGAAAGAACCTAAGTCTGACGGAACGAGAACTCAAAATTATAACGGAAAGTCAAATTCCTGACGCATACATTAAGACAAGAATCTAAAGAAATTTAAAAAGAATCAAGACAGTAATAACAAAGAATCATTGACGATCTGAGCGTGTACTGAGTGTGCAAGGAAGAAAATTAATGAACCTTAGATCGGGCAAACATATAGGTAAGTTAGACCGACGAAGCCTTAGATCATCAAAGGCAAGTGTAAGAACTACTGCACGATCGTGGGCTCAACAATTGAACACTAGTTATCCCTACGAGAGCTCAGATACTAGCGAATCAGAAATGACATTTAGCACAGACAGACCAGAAGGAGGGTCGAATGTAGCCTACTTAGAAAAACCAGAAGGACCCTATAGAACGCAACTAGAGTTTCTCCGAACCAACCGATTAGGTGCTCGCATCTATGAGGATGGTTTGCAAAGGCAAGTGGTGCAAATGCACAACCTCGATCAACCCATTGGATTGGAACGTCCAGTGGTGAAATTCGAGAGAGACGCATACATAGACAAGGAAGGAACGATGTACATATTAAGTACGCAGCCAAACAATACCGACGAGTTTGGCGTGATTCAACCAGAGACGGAAGCAAAAACTCAAGGAAAAGAACCATTAGAAGAGCCTAGAATACCTAGAGGGAAATCTGTACTGACACGAGTACTAATCCCGGAATGGATCCCTCAGGACAACAGAAGCATAGAGTTGTTTGTAAATAAAGAAACTGATGAAGCCTTTTGGAGATACAAGACCAAAATACTTAGTGAGGTAGGTATCATCACTATATACGAGTTCAAGGACCCAGATACACCTGGAAAGGTTGTATACCTGGATGAGACTTCAGAAAGAGTCTTTGTGGTGCCTGACCGCCCTAAAAACACATACACATGGAGAGGTGAATTGGTATTCCCTCCATCTAGGATGAACATGAATACAAGTCAACAAGGGGCAAGAACATCATCAGCCCATGGAAATCAAAGAGAAAGAAATAAAGAGAGACCGGAAGTAAGCTTCACTCATCCCATAGGGAGAGATAGAACAACCACGGACACTAATAGAGTAGATAGGCAAAGAGATCATGGAGTACCAGGTGGTAGAGATGATTTTCCTCTACCTAGACCACGTGAACACGCAAGAATACTAACCCACAGAGTTAGTAAAATCAATGAAGAATTACTTTGATGGGACAGGAGATCCCTTTGACCACGTCGCAGAATTCAAGCAAGTACTAAGAGCCGAACAAGTTGAAGACATGTTCACGCAATATAATGCATTTGGACTAACGTTAAAGAATACAGCTTTAACTTGGTTCCAACCTTTGCAACAAAGGCAATTTAGAGACATCCATCACTTTTTAGAGTCCTTCATCACTGAATTCTCTAAAAGTGGGATTAGACATGACACGTCTTCGTTGATTCATAGCTTCAAACAGACCCCTCAGGAAACAGTCAGACTGGCAGGACGTAGGTTTAGACAATATGTTGAACGATGTCCAATGCAAGAGCTACCCTCACAAGCCAAACAAGTGTCATTGTTTCTAGATGGCTTGTTGAGCTCTAAACTACGCTCCTACGTGTACCTAAAAGAACCCAGAACGCTAGAGCAATGTGTAAGAATTTGTATAGACATTGAGGACAACTTAGGAGACGAGTTGGAACTCTCAAAGGTCTATAAGGACTCAGACTGTTCATCTCTAGCATCCACAAAATTGTCTAACTCGATAGAAGACCTAGCAGAAAAAGTGGCCCAGAAACTAGGAGTTTCTAGTAAACCTAGGGTACTAATGAACAAGCGCTGTTACACCTGTGGTGGTGATCATATGGCAAATGTGTGCCCCAATGCACCACAACCACAAGCCAACCCTAGTGGCCAATATTGTACAATTGAGAGAAGATACACGAATCATATGGCTCAGGACTGCCCATACAACAAACAAACTGTGAGACAGAACTATCCGCAAGCATACCCGCAGCCAGGTAGGTATCAAGGCCAATACAATGCTCAGCCTTATTACTATAGGCCTCCTCAGAATTACCCATACCAGGCTCAACAGAGACCTCAACCTGTCTTAGCTCAGCAGCCACCCCCACCAGCGAATGTCATCTCAGTCAAATACGCTGCTGCAGAAGAGAACCTAAGTAGGGCTTTAGTGCCTTCTTCACCTTTGATCACAGAGAGTGACCCTCACTCAAACAGTTTTGACTCTACGCATGTAGATAGTCCACCCGCATATTACACAGAGTCACCTGAACATGTGGAGGCATATCATTATGATAGTCCACCAGTGGAACCTAGTTGGGAGCCCGACTATGCTAATGTGATGTACACAAACCCAAATCCACGGCCCCAATTGAGACAACAAAGACCACAGGGCCCTAGAGGACCATGCTTTAGGTGCCAAGGAGATCACTTCATAAAGGATTGTCCACATCCCCCGATAGCAGGACAATCACAGTACTATAATATCCAAGGCTTTTGTGCCGATTGTGGTAAAGAGCATATAATCAAAGATTGTCCTAAGAACCCTGTTAATGCTCCGAATGTGACACCGATCAACGTGATAGGTATTGTAAATAACGCAGATGGATCCAACCCTACATACGTGCCTATCCAAGCTATAACAAGAGCCCAGGCGCTCTTACAGAACCAACAGCTTAATCAGGAGAAAGTAGTCGGAAGTAGTGAAGTTGCAGAATCTAGCAGTAAAAAGACAAAATCTTGGAAAGATTCTAGAGAAAGAATAAAGAGAAAGTGGAGTAAAAAGATAAGTGAGTTGGAAGGAAGTTTGAAGGAATCTAGAGCCAAAATCCAAGAATTGACTTCACAGGAATTGAATCAAGAGAATCCAGCTCAGAAATCAGGATCAATTTTAGCGGAACCCATACCAGAAAATCTAGACATGATGTTTCGTGCATATCAGGCTAGAATAAAAGAGGGACCTCAAGTAGCTGAAATGAGCAAAAACTACCCTCGAGCTGATCTAGAAATTGAGAGAACTAAACTTTGCATGAAGATGGTAGAACTAGCACAAGCTTTGTTCGAAGCCTCTAGATATCTTAATTGGAATAACATGGCAAAACCGGAACTACATTTTCAAGGACTAATGGAGAGGCTAGAATATTTGATAGAGAGCAAAGAGAAAAAGGATCAGCATAGGAACCCTATTGTCCCAGAGACACAGGAAAGGAATGCACCATCCCTGTCTCAAGTACCCAACTCAGAAAGTCAAGACAATTTGTCTTCCATAAATAGGTACTCACATGAATTTTTGAGAGAAATCCAAGAAGAGAAATGGAGAAAGGAACAAGGAACCCATCCTCCTATTCAAGAAATAGATGACTTGCAGGAACAATTTCCCCAAGATATTCCCTCTATTTACGATGAGGTAGAGGAGGAACAACTGAGTGAACACACAGGATTTGAATCTAATTCTTTACAAGAATTACCTCAGTTCACAGGACCTTGGGAAGCAAAGTCTATTAGTATGAGAGCACCCACGATAATAGTGAGGAATGAAGAATCAGTAATCCCTAGAAACACGGAAGTGATCAAGAATACCAAAGTACAATGTAACCTTACTCTGGAGGAGTTATTGAAGGTAAAACCAGAATTGTGGAAGCATGTAGCAAATCAATTCCCCGAGCTTGCTACTACTCCCTCACCAATAGGATCACAAGATAAGGTACCAGAGATACCCGTAGAAAAGATTGGAGATGTGAGCGAAGGAGAGGAAGGTAACACTTATCTTCCGATAACCCATCAGGGCTACACCACGAAAGCCATCTTAGATTCAGGAGCCGGAGTAGCCATAGCTACCACCGCCTTATGGAAACGTTGGGGTAAGCCAGCATTGAGACCCACCAAGATGAAGCTACAAATGGCTGATGGACACATAGAAAAACCATTAGGCTTACTAGAAGGCATATCTCTCACCACTTGTGGTGTAGAATTTGAGCATACTTTTGCCATTTGTGACTTTGCAAAAAACCATGCTTATGAGATGATATTGGGACGACCATTCATGCGTCAATTGCAAATTGTACAAGATTGGGGAACTAATTCTTTGTACTTGCAACATTTAGGAGTGACTACCAAAGTCAATCTTAAAGACTATTCACATAGAGATGTACCACCAATACAATGGAATACCATCCATAAGACACCAGTAGAGACATAATCTATGCACTCATTAGAATCAGATCCTTCTTGGTTGCATGAGGATACTCATTTATGGATGTGTAAAGTAGCCAAACAAGAGGAAGAAAGGTTAGAAGCCAGGACCTTAGGTGCAGAACAACATCCACGAACCCTTCAGGATCCAGCTTACGCACCTGTAGTATTCCCAGACGAAGAGTTTGAACCCCATGGTTGGGCATAAATACTAGCAACCATGGATGTAGCCATCAATGAAGAACAATGGACACCCCACTGTGACGAGGATGGCTATGACATTTCAGTTTTCACGATAGAGCCAATCATGTGCGATGCAATTTTAGAAGAGTGTGAACCTAGCACTGATGCATTTGAGGATGCAAGCGATTTTGATTTAGAATCAATTATCATGGACCCAACCTTTGCATCAGAGGAAGAATATTTTTTCGAGGTAGAGACTCACACTCAGAGACACGAGGAAATTACGAATGAGGTAAGGTTAGCCACGGAAGTGACTACTAAGAGTGAAGGCAAGAAAAGAAAGAAGAAAGAAACCATGTCAGAAAAAGAAGAATCTTTGTTTGAAGTACCCGAGAACTTCAAGAAATATGAAATCGAAGATAGAAGAATCATGGTACGAATGCCTAATAGAAAGGCAAATGACGGACAAGTATATGATAACCGAGAGAAAACCAAGAAAATAATAGTTGCCATAGAAGGAGAAGAAGAAAAATGTACATACATAGGGCAGGATTTGACGAAGGAAGAAGAAGAAGAATTAGTTGCCCTATTGCGCGAATATAGAGATGTGTTCGCTTGGAGTTACAAAGATTTGAAAGGAGTAGATCCAGATATATGTTCTCATAGAATCCCTATGACTCCAGATGCAAAACCGACAAAACAGAAACCGTACACGTACAATGATAACTACGCTGCGAAGATTAAAGAGGAGATAGATCGCTTGATAGAAGCAGGATTCATTTACGAAATTGAGCATACCGAATGGGTATCCCCCATTGTGGTTGTGCCCAAGAAGAATGGAAAATTGCGTGTGTGTATTAACCTTAAAAAAGTTAATGCCGCAACGATTAGAGACAGTTATCCTCTTCCTATCACGGAACATCTATTGGAAAGAGTTGCGGGCAAGGAAGTTTACAGCTTTCTTGATGGATTCTCAGGTTATAATCAAGTAGCCATTGCTCCAGAGGACCAACACAAGACGGCATTTGCCACTGAATGGGGCATATTTGCATTTCGTGTGATGCCATTTGGCTTAACAAATGCACCCGCTACTTTCCAGCGACTCATGTGTCATGTTTTCAAGGAATTCCTACGCAAGAGTTTGGAAGTTTATGTCGATGACTTATGTGCACATTCCAATGTAAGACAGACACATATCCCGGAGTTAAGACAAATATTTGACAAATGTTGAGAATATCAGGTTTGTTTGAACCCAGAAAAATGCGTTTTCATGGTCAGACAAGGCAAAATTCTAGGACACATTGTGTCAAAAAATGGAATCTCTACGGATGAAGAAAAAGTGAAGGTAATTGCAGAATTACCTAGACCAACTAACGTGAAAGAGGTACAGGCATTTATGGGCCATTGCGGATATTATAGGAGATTCATACACATGTATGCAATCATAGCCAAGCCTTTGTACTCTCTTTTATCCAATTTCGAATGGACAAATGAATGTGAAAATTCATTCAATGAACTCAAACAACGTTTGTGCTCAGCACCTATATTGACTACCCCAGATTGGAGTAAGCCATTCCATGTACATGTGGATGCATCCAATTATGCCATAGGATGTGTGTTAGCACAACCCACGAATGAAGGTAACATAGATCTCCCCATAGCTTACGCTAGTAGACAATTGAACGCAGCAGAAAGAAATTACACCACGACGGAACGAGAAGGATTAGGGATGATCTACGCAGTAAAGAAGTTTAGGCACTATTTGTTGGCAAACAAATTCAAGTTCTTTACAGATCATCAAGCCCTATTGTACTTAGTCAACAAGCCATGTAACACAGGACGATTGATACGTTGGTTTCTATTACTCATGGAGTATGATTTTGAAGTCGTAGTCAGAAAAGGAAAGACACATCTTAGAGCTGACCACCTTTCAAGATTAACCTCGGGAGAAGCTCCTCAAGGAGTAGCGGATGATCTACCAGATGCATACTTGTTTAACCTTGAGATAGCACCAGAATGGGCTAAGCCTATAGTCCCTATTCTGACATATGGACCCAAGAATCCTAGGATAAAGATCAAAGAGGGAGAGATTACCAAGTCTCAGAGATACCAAATAATGGCAGGAAGCATATATAAACAGGATAATCAAAAGATTCTTGCTTGTTGTGTAGATGAATCAGAACATGCGAATTGGTTGCAATTAGCACACATAGGTGCATTAAAGCAACATCATTCAAAACATCGAACATTACAGACTCTGCATAGATTAGGAGTATATTGGCCTTCGATGGAAGCAGATGTCTACAAGTTGTGTAAAGAATGCCATGTTTGTTGTGAAAGACCACCAATAGAACATGCTACATTATACCATGTGTCTCTCACACCAGACTGGAGTGAACAATTAGTGACATACTTGAGGATGAAGACATTCCCTCAAGCAATGACTTTAGCTCGACAACGCAGTCTAGAGCAGGAAGCTCAAGACTATTCACTTATTGGCGATAACCTATACAAAAGAGGACGAGATGGATATCTAAGACAATGTGTTCATGAGAGCGATTATCTGAGCATACTAGAGACTGCACACCAAGGTGTTGCAGGGGGTCATTTTGGACCCAATAGGATAATCAAAGCCATCCTCTTTGCAGGATTATGGTGGCCCACTCTTCACATGGATGCTCATACCTATGTAAAGAGATGTGATGTGTGCCAAAGAACTCAGTTTCCTACTCGCAGAGATGAAATGCCATTGAAACCCATGATAGGCGGACGTGCATTTTCTAAGTGGGGTATAGACTTTGTAGGACCCATTAACCCCCCTGCAAAAGGTACACATGCTGAATACATTATTGTTGCCACAGATTATCTTACGAAATGGGTAGAGGCAAAGGCCACGAAAAAGAATGATGCACACACAACTGCAAAATTCTTATTTGAGAATGTCTTTACAAGATATGGATTGCCTATAGAGTTAGTGAGCGATCGAGGCACTCACTTTCTAAACCAAGTCATTGAATATTTGTTACAGGATTTTATGGTGATTCACAAGAAATCCGCACCATATCATCCTCAGGCCAATGGTCAGGCTGAAAGCACTAATAAGATCCTTTGTAACGTACTGACGAAACTCGTGAACAACAAACGTTCAGATTGGGACAAACAGTTACACCACGCTGTTTGGGCATATCGAGTGGCCTACAAGACCGTACTCAATGCAACTCCCTTTCAGATGGTTTTTGGTCAGAATGCTGTGCTTCCTTTGGACTTCTTGATACCGACCCTTAAGGTTGCACAAGAACATCAGTGGACCGGCCATGAATTATCAACAAGGATAATGGACTTGGAACGATTAGGAGAAACCAGGCTAAAGGCAGAAGCAGGCATATACGCAGCCAAGAAGCGACAGAAAGCATATTTTGATGCACATGTGAAAGATAAAGGCCTAAAAGAAGGAGATTTAGTTCTAGTATATACGTTGAAACAACACGCACGTAAGTTAGAAAAGCGAGGTTATGGGCCTATGATCATTAACAGACTCTCAACAAGTGGAGCAGTACAATTAGCCACTTTAGAAGGAGATATAATGCCTAATTACATTAGTGGTTGTAGAGTCAAGCTATCAAGAACCTCTTACTGAGGATATGCTTAGACGACTCATGTTGGCAAAGAAGCGCAAGGAGGAAGAAAATAGAATACGAGCGGAAGCTCAGGCAGAAGCAATAGAACGCATTAAACGCATGAAGTTAAGAAGACAAGGACTAGGGAGAGAACATTATAACCATCTGGAAACTACACCCAGATACCCCATGGCCATGTGTCAAGTAAAGTCAACCACTCATCCTAGTATAGTGGACAGGAGACCATTCATTACAGTTAGGCTAGAGCACGGCAACCCTTGCCAAGAGCTCAGGGCTTTAATTGACTCAGGTGCTGTGACTAGTGCGATTAGATGGTCCCACTATAAGGATTCAGGAATAGAAATGGGGCCAATTGAGGCATACGTCATAGGCCTAGGAGGCATGGAAACCCCTTGCATGGGTGAGGTGGACCTTCCTATCCTCATTAAGGATGTGACCATGACAGCGAAGCTACTAGTGTGCCATGATGACGACCTGATAGAACCCCTAATCCTTGGCCAAGATTGGCTATACGATCACTCAGTGGACCTAAATCTTAGACAAGGCTCCTTACAGATTGGAACCTTAGAACAGAAGCGAGTGATACCGCTTGACTTCCCGAACGGCATTCCGATTGAGGTTTGTAACCCTAGACCCTATGAAACGCATGCGACGGAAGGCCGGAAGATCTTGGGTCAGACCAGTCACGTTACGTCTGCACCAACCCACTCGGGCTTGGCTCTGGACAGTTGTCAATCAGAAGGACGACAGGAGATCTTCCCTGGGGCTTCCTGCAAACTAGAAGGGGCAGCTATCCAACCGCTAGGGCAGATGAATACAATCAGCGGTCAGGTGGGTTGCATCAGCGGCCAAATGAGCACAACACCCTGCGGTGCTCATCCTTCCAAACTTGCTGCGGACTGGCCTAGATTAAAGATAAAGAACGGATCACTTCCTAATGGGCAGGTCACGCAAGTGTTGGATCTCCCTTCTTTTCCAAAGCAGAGCGTCCAATGGACCTCTCAAACCCAATCACGAACAAGTCAACCACAACAGAGGAACCCAGACCGACGACATCACCAGACAAGGCAAGGAAAGCAGCAGTATCAACATCACAGAACAAGTGGCACGAAACAAATATGGGTGCCAAAAGGACAGCAACCACAGGCTATTGGCAACACTATAGACGAGAACAGGATAAAGTTGCAACAGAAGCAGAGTTCGCATCCAAAGTCCCCTCGATCTTCTTCCCCAAGTACAAATACTCGGCAGATTTGGATCACCAAGAAGTATCTTATCCATAGACCCACACCCATGCAGATTTGCGTACCCAAACAATGTATTATAGCCCAACCCTCTAGCCATGTAATATATACCCCTCAGAAACCTTTTCATCCTTCAATACCACCAAACCCGATACCACTTTTTGTACCTCAGCAGAAACATACCACCCACTCAAAGACTCTTAGGAAATGGATACCGCAACGTATCCAGACGTCTTCTTGTACCCCATTATCTAACAATTTTCCCACCCCGTTTAAACTCCACCCTTGTAATAATTCACCCTCAACCAAACCTTGTATAAATTCATACACCCAAACCCCACATCATGCATAATAAAAGCTCATCAAGAATTGTAGGCATAATCTGAACCATGTAGGCGTCTAGAGAGCTGCATTCGTTTTGCAAATAATCATTGCATCAATCACTTCACGACACTTGGCTACACGGGTTACACATCGGTTATGGAAAGGGATTGCGGTCTCACCTTAATGGGATCATAATTAATTTCCATGCTAATGTGTTAATCTTTTGTAGCAGATCTTTTCCATTAGCTCATCAGTCATCATGCAAACCGAAGCAGGACCATCAGAAGCTGGCCCCAGTGCACCGATGGCCACTATTGGAGAATTACTAGCAGAATCTTATCCGACGATGCAACCACCAGAGTTTCAAGGTTTTCCAGGACCCATGCCAATCGATGATCCTCTTAGAGGATACACCGAGAAGATTCATCGTAACTCTCATTGGTTTCAAGGCCTAGCAGGACCCTTAGCAGACGCTGATTTCATATTTGAGGCCAATTTGGCATTTGATCTTCGCACATGGACCAAGTACCAGTTCTTTTCAAGAGAATTTGAAGGACTGCAGAATACACAAGATCTAACGCACGTTTGGGCACGAGCGGGATTTACAGAGTATTTTAGCGACCCTCTGCCTAAACCCGATTTTTACAGATGCTTTTACTTGGTAACCACCTTAACGGCTTCAGAGAACAAGGATCTACCCGACACATTCATGTTACCATCCTTTGTAAATGATCCTCCATTTAGAAGGTTCTATTTGTCTAAAGATTTGATTCGCGCAGCTCTAAAAATACATGGAACACACACTCCAACGGAGAAAGAACGGCTAGTACCAGAGCAGATGAAACGTGGTGACGTAACTAAGTGGGAGGATATTTCTGCTATAACACCTGAGCTCTCTAAGCCATTACGGATATGCATGCAGCACTTTGCTTTCCCAGCTCAGGATCGTTTTACCATGCCCCACAAAAGAATCTGGTTTGGATTGTACTTAGCATGTACTGGACCTCAAACGGTTGATCTAGCTAGCTGGATAATTGATCAGCTCTATTTGGCACAACATAGGTGGGAGCGAAAGAAGGTAATCAATGGGTGCTGCGCCCTCACCAGGATCATATATATGTGCTTGGCGTATGACTTACCAATTGAGCGTGCCATGACCAGTGAGGAACTGAAAGCATTTAAAGGCACCACTAGGAAGGCTAGAAAGTCTAGCAAAGGCAGAGCCGGAAAGCGGATGAGAGGTACTATCCCGTGCCTACAAGTCCCAGAATCACCCTCGCCACAACCATCTCCAGAGCAGTCACCAACAGCAGCCACTCCCACGGTACCACCAATTCGTATACGGTTATCAAGACCAGTTACGCCGGAGGGCACCACCAGTACTGTTCCACCCCAAGCAGCCACAACCACAGAACCTATCACCACAGCAGCTGAACTTCCCACCACTATTGGTGCGGAAGCTTTCTCTTTTCCAATCCTGCGTTTAGAACCAGGACAAGCAGAGCCACTGGACCAAACTTTTGATTTTGAGATGCCCGATGCATTCTCCAATGAGTTCCAGTTTTCAGAAGGACAATTGTTTTCTCAAGAATTTGAAAGGCCTAGCTACCCTACCACACCCAGGGATCAGCCACAAGGACAGGTCGTGTCCAGCTCTGATGATGAAAGGACAGCAACCGATGACGACGAAGGAGACGACGAAGCTAGCCAGGGAACACATGAATCCCAAGAGCAGGAACAGACAGATGGCCAAGGCCAACAAACTGACACACATGGCGATACAAGTACCCATGAAGATGAAACTTACGAGGCAGCAGCTTACACTCTAGCTATCAAGAAGCTGTATAGAACTATGGAAAAAGTTTGGGCACGCAAGAAGCTGACAGAGGAAGAGAGCCAAAAAATAATAGAACAAGAACTTGTCACAGGCGGATTCAAAGACGCATATATCAAAGGATTCAAAGAACTAGTCCAATCAGTAGGCTCCAACGAGGCACTCAGGTACTTGCAACGAAAACCACTGCCACAGTTTGACCCCCGTAGAGTACGACTACTTTCAAAGCCCGGCGAATACATTCGTGTACCAACCGGAGCACAATCTTCAGAACAAGTCAGGGAGGCCTCGTCCCCGAACGTTCATTGGCCGTAGAAACCATCATTGTAGATTCCCCACCCCGCGCTACAACTGTACCTACCTCAGTAGTCACTGAAGTACCGACCACCCCAACCGCTCCTCTCTCACCACCCGTCCATCCAGCCTCCCCTCTTCACCCTCCTTCCCCCAGACCAACATCTTCATTTAGCACCCCATTAATACTCTCACCCACTGTAGATAATGCATTCCGACAGATGTTCATGTGTATGACGCAAGTAAGAGATGAGTTCACATCTCTTGGTGATAATTATCAGCAGCTGCAGAGGACAACCAATGACTTACAGTCACAACTTAATTTATTGTCTATTGAGAATGCCTCTTTGAACACCCGCTACCAGGAATTACGCGAGGCTTATCACAAATTGGAACTAGAAAGCGAAGAAAAGACCAAGGAAGCAACTGCTGACCTGGATAACTTATTAAGAGCCCAGACAGTCCGCAATGCAACGCTAACACGAAACATGGGCTTACTACGAAGACACCTAGCAGCCGCCAAGGAAGAAAACCAGCGCTTACAGGATCAGAACCGAGAAAACTTAGAAGCAGCGCTCGACCACCCAGACCAACGACTCAGTCCTAGCAGGTTCAAAGCCATTCCTTCAGACTCGATGAGGATGCTGCTAGACGATCATGTGAGATTGCTAGATGAATACGACCGCATGAACGAGGAGTTACAGAAACTCAAAGAAGATCACCAATTACTCCAGTTACGAGAACCGGCACACCACGACATACCAGCACCTATGGACCCCTCTCCTGACCTCCTAGAGGAACTCAACTCATTACGGGCCTAGGTATCGACCCTTGAATCAAGGATTGCAGTATATGAAGCGCCACCAAGGCCAGATTCCCCACCTGAGCTTCCAGCTGAGGAAGAAACGGTCACCATCCCGGTGGAGGAAACATTTGAAGAAGCGTACGAGCCACAACCCATCCCAGGCGGACGCGTCACGACCGAAGGTCAGATGACGTACGAACTTCCGACCCCCGCGTGGATGAAATCTATTGAGGAACTTGGAACAACGCACTCAGCTAGAGTAGAGGCACAATTACATGCCATGGCGATGATAGAAGAAAGAATATTACAGTCTCCATTCTTTGCTCATTTGGCCCCTCGACGATACATATCTGGGCATGAGCTATAGTATAAACCGTATTTTATGTTAATGGCTGAATACCAGTTAGCCATTGAGAAAGAGACAGGTAAGAAACCATCGCATGCAACTCAATTCGAGGAGGACGATCTACCACTTGATGCGCAGCAAGGAGAGATCTATCAACCAGAGTGGCGCAAAGAGTTACTACAGAAGTATCCAGAAATGATGAGTACATGGGTAAAGGCACCTTTGCATTTGAAGTACAATCCGTGTTGGGGACCAGTGCCACGACGCCGCTCCTGGACTGCCTTTGCTATTAAGGTACAAAACAATAAGCAGTGCCAAGACTGGTTGAATTACCCCTATTTTAAGCCACCCATTGAGTTACCAACTGTTGGCTACATGATGGCTACAATTCGCCACTGGCTCCCTAGATTAAAGCATATGGACGATATAGCGGCGCATATGACTGTCAAAATCTTTGACATGATGCAAATGATTTTTAAAGTCTTCCGACGCGTCAAGGCACCACATGTCAACACCCCGGGCTTTGAGCATGGCAATTTTGACCTGGTATATGATATGAGTACAACGCCATCGCTACGGGTGTGTTATGCCTGGCACTGCAGAATAAAGTACCTACCGGCGTGCTACAAGCAGACGTTCGAAGAGATGTTCACAACCGGCTTCTGGGAATACCATTCAGAGGTATTCATAAGCAGGCCTACACATTTATTACAATTATTTGCCTGTGAACGAATGGTCTATTCCACACACTATCAGCTCCCGCCACCGGAAGAACCGCAACCAATCGACTGGGAGAAACTCGAGGCAGATCTGGCCCGAGGCATTCGTATCTTCGAGCACACCCTCGCTCAAGACCTCCTACAGAACTATATCCGGCAGACCTCACAGCACGGTTCTGTCAGGGACAACAGAAGCGAGAGGGAGGGGGGTGTTGGAAGCAGCCAGAGGCACAGACGACACGGAAGCATGTAACGACAGAGCAGGGAGCCAGTCGAATCGTTTTTCAAAGAATTATGTTTTCAAATACTTTCCAAAAACCTCCAACAGTGATTTTTATCACTATTGTAACATATGTAACATAGAAAACCCCATTTTGTAATCCATAGCTCCATTTTGTGCAAGCCGAGGAGTCCTCGAGCTTGAGGAGCTTAGGTAGAATGCGCGTACCAATTTTCGTTATTTTTAGATACCGTTTACCCTTCCAAATAGCATCTAGGACCTAATTTTTAACTATGCCGGTCACTAGATGTGAAACCGGTCAAAACTAGTCTAGAAACTATAAAAAGAGCTAGAGAGCTCATTTTTGAAGTTAGTTAGTGTTGGCTAGTGTGAGCTTAGAGCTATTTTGAGCTTGTAATAGTGTTCTTGAGTAATAGAGTTGATTTCTCACCTTCCATTGTGTCTTGCTTGTCTCTTCGTAGTGTGTGTGCATGTGTGTGTGCATTTCTATGCTTCTCACCTTCACTCTCACTTCATCTCACATTCACGATCTTCATATCACTCCTATCTCTTTCGCGGATTGACATTAAGGAGGTGGAGCTTCTTAACGTGGTTCTCACCATTGTGCTAGAGCAACATCAAGCTCCTATATCCTAGGAGATATTCCTTCAATCAAAGAACTACCTTTTCCACGAATCCTTTTGGTAGGTGATTACAAAAGATTCCAAGTCAATTTGACGTTTACAAAGAGATAAAGTGGTAATTAACCACTAGCAATGGTTCCTATGCTTCTTCACTTATGTAGGGTGTTGGCAGTAGCCTTGGTACACCAGGACCTACAAGACGTGAAAGCCAAAGAAGGGAGTCAGAGCGAAGGGACAGCACAAGCAAACAGGGCAGTCAAAGAAGATCTGGCAAGTAGGCCAATATTTTTTCAAGACACTAATGCAGATCAAAGAGATGGACATGCAGGGAGGAAGAGCAAGTAGGGAGCTCGAAGATATGTATGACAGATCACTAGAAGAAATCCCTACAACAACAGTGATTTTTATCACTAACAATCATTGTAAATATCATTTCACATTTTTGTAGCTCCATTTTGTGCAAGCCAAGGAGTCCTTGAGCTTGAGGAGCCTTAGAAGTAGTTGCGTACCAAATTTCGTATTTTTTAGATCTTGGTTGAGCCCCCAAATAAGCCCTGGAACCTAATTTTTAACTAGGCCGGACACTAGGTCTGGACAGGGCCAAAAGCTAGTCAAAAACTATAAAAAGAGCTAGAGAGCTCATTTTTGAGGTTAGATTGTAATTGAAACGAACTTGTAAGAGCATTTTGAAAGTAATCTAAAAGCTCCATTGATTCTCACTCTTTGTCTTGCCTTGTGTGCGCGTGTGTGTGTATGTGTGTGCATGCTTGTGTGCTTCTCACTCACGCACTTGTGCCGCCACTTGCTCGAGGTCTTCATACCATCCTCACGTCTTCCCCGATTGACATTCAAGGAGGTGCTACTCATCATTGAGCTACACCAAATTTTGGCGCCGTTGCCGGGGATCGAGCTTTGAGGACGAGCGTGTGATGGTAAGACGTAGAGTTGACGCGTTGGAGTTGTAGGTATTTTCTTCACTCTCATCGATTTTCTTTTACTTTCATCATCATCATCACCATCTCCCACCTCCATCTCCATCATCGCGAAAAATTCAGTTTTTTGACTATATCCCCATCTCCACCTCATTTCCCTCATTTCACTTGTGAGAGAGAGCGAGAGAGCGAATTTGCATGTGCTGTTTTTTGCATGTTTTGTGAGCATTCTGCAGGTACAGGCCGCATCATCATCCCCAGCACTCTGCGCAGGTACGGAAATCTGAGTAACTGTCTGTGTGTCGCCGAGCTCTGTCAATCGCGACCGACTGAAAACTTGCTCTAATTGCTAAACAAAGTGCATATCCATGACCTACAGGCCTAGAGCTTCCCAAAAATGTGTTTAGTTTTTTGAAATTCCACAGATTTCTGTCAATCGCGATCGCTCTGTCAATCGCGATCGACAAACCACGACGGACAGATCTGTCAATCGCGATCGACAGCCCACGACGGCTCAGTCAATCGCGACCGACAGAGTCAACGACCGATTGACCACGACCGACTGACCATACACGTGTCAGCGATCGAGTCATCAATCGCGATCGAGTCATCAATCGCGACCGACACAGTCAACGACTGTTTGACCACGACGGACAGACCACGACGGCTCTGTCAATCGCGACCGACACAGTCAACGACTGTTTGACCACGATCGACAGGCCCTCGCGACCGACCTGTCAATCGCGATCGACTCATCAATCGCGACCGACAGAGTCAACGACGCTTTGACCACGATTGATTGACTTTTCGGCCACGTGTCAATCGCGACTGACCAGTCAATCGCGACTGACAGCCACGACGGACCTGTCAATCGCGATCGACACGTCGATCGCGACTGACCTGTCAATCGCGACCGACAGACTTTGCGAACACGTTAGAAGGGCAAATTAGGTCAAATTTTCAAGGCAAAATTATTGGTCTAAATTTTGACTAAGTGTGGGACGAACATTAGGGTGTAGTATTGCATTGCAAGGCCGTGCCACAAGCTACTCGAGTATTCCTGTTTGACTGTTAGCTTGTATTGAATCCTGATTTAACCCCCTAAACCCTGAAAAGTCATAACTTTTTCATACGAAATCCAATTTTTGAGCTCTTGGGCTTGTTGGAAAGCTCTTGCGTTGATTTTCAGAGAGGGTATTTTGAAGTTGACCATACCCAGGGGGATCAAAGTCAGGGGTCTTTAGAATTATTTTCCTAAAAGTCACAATGAAGATGTGTGTTTGTGCCACATGAATGAAAGTGGTTGGTTTTGTCCTTTGAATATAAGCATTGAGCTAACCGTGGGTCTTTTATAGGTCCATTGAGAGCAACTGAGAGCGTACAAAGCAAGGTTTCTTTGCAAGCTTGAGAACCGGGTTCTTGAGCACCTCAAAGCAAGGGATCAACAAGTAAGGTTGGAATATTCTCAACTCCCTCTGTCATTTCCTAGCTCAAGCTAAGAACGAGTAGAGGTAGGAGTAAGTCAGGTTGACGATAGGCAGTTATCAAGTGAAGACTACCTAAAAACTCAAGTTCAAGTTAGAAACATAATCTCTGTACTGTCGATAACCTAAAGGAAAAGAACCTAACGTGGAACGATCAATCTGAAAGCACGAAGAACATTCAAGTATTCCTGACGACGTAATATCAGATAAGACCTTAAACACGATAATTAACTAAAAAGAATCAAGTGACTGGTACCAATTGATCGGCAACGAGGTTGTACTCTGGGCAAAAATTTGGGCTAATCAGTTAGGCATATGAACCTTAGATCAGGACGACACCTAGCAAGAGAGAGACAAAGTCTTAGGTCTTCGGAGGCTAGTGTCAATCACACTGCAAGGTCTTGGGCCCAGCAGTTGAGCCACCACTCATACTACCCTAGCTCTGAGACCAGTGAGTCAGAAATGTCTCAAGGCATGGACAGACCTACGGGAAGTTCAGGAGTGCCTTATTTGTACAGGGTAGAAGGCCCTTACAAAACACAGCTGGAATATCTTAGGACCAACCGACTAGGTGCTAGCATCTATGAGGACGGCCTAGGAAGATCTGTGGTCCAGATTAAAAATCCTGATCAATCCATTGGACTAGAGCACCCAGCTGTCAAGTTTGAAAATGGTGCATACCTGGACAAAGAAGGAACTATATATGTAGTCACTAGTCACCCTGATAGGACAGATGACTTTGGGAATGTAATCTCAGAAGCGGACTTAGGTGACCTGGAACAAGGGAACATGGGTGCGGAACCTAGAACCCCTCGAGGTAAATCAGTTCTCACTAGGATTATCACGCCTGAATGGGTTCCCCAAGATAACAAGAGCATAGAGTTGCTCCTCAATCGAGAGACTGATGAAGCCTTTTGGAGGTATAAGTCTAATCAGCCAACAGACATAGGAAATATCATGATCTATGAGCTTAAGGATCCGGATAGCCCAGGCAGAGTGACCTATTTAGATCATGCTTCAGAACGGATCTTTGTGGTGACAGAAAATGATAGGCATGCCTACACTTGGAAGGGTGAATTTATTTTCCCCCAACCAAGATCAAATGTATCCTATAGTCACCCTGGGGCTGGAACTTCCCAAGCTCATGGTACGCAAAGAGATAGAGGTAGGGATATACCAGAAGTAAGTTTCGCCAACCCCGTGGGCAGAGAAAGAACGAGAACAGAGACGAATAGGGTAGAACCTGAGATGCATAGAGCCCACAGGAACCAAAGAAATGTAGATGGATTCCCTCTGCCAAGGCCTAGAGAGCCCACAAGAACTTTGAGACCCACCCAGCTAGTTAAGTCCATGAAGAATTACTTTGACGGCACAGGAGATCCCTATGATCATGTGGCGGAGTTCAAGCAAGTCTTGAGAGCTGAACAAGTGGAAGATCTGTTCACGCAGTACAATGCCTTCGGTCTAACCCTTAGGAACACAGCACTTACATGGTTTCAGCCATTAGATGAGCGTCAGTTCAGGAGCATAGACCAACTCCTAGAGGCATTCATTGTAGAGTTCTCTAAGAGCGGCATAAGACACAATACCTCCTCATTGATTCACAGCTTCAAACAGACCCCCCAAGAGACTGTCAGATTGGCCGGAAGAAGATTTAGACAATATCTTGAAAGGTGCCCTATTTCGGAGCTACCCACACCTGCTAAACAAGTAGCCTTATTCCTTGATGGATTGCTGAGTACAAAATTGAGATCCTATGTGTATCTAAAGGACCCTAGGACCATAGAAGAATGTGTACGCATGTGCATTGACATTGAAGATAACCTAGGAGAAGAGCTAGAGCTTTCCAAAATCTACAAAGATTCAGATAGTGCTTCTAGTCACTCTTCCACGCAGTCCACGTCGATTGAGGAACTCGCAGAGAAAGTGGCACAAAAACTAGGCGTCTCTAGCAAACAAATTCCGAGGTTTGCTCCTGTGAAAAGGTGCTATACATGCGGTGGTGACCATATGGCAAATGTCTGCCCTATTATGGCTCAGCCCCAAGTAAATCCGAGTAGCCAGTACTGCACCATAGAACGGAGATACACCAATCACACCGCACAAGATTGCCCATACAACAAGCAGGCAGTTAGGCAACCCTATCCGCAACCCTACCAACAAGGCAGATACCAGAACCAAAATCCACCACCACAATATGCTAGATCCCAACAAACCTATCAGCAACCATATCAGGCCCAACAGAGACCCCAACCGGTGCTAGCTCAACGGCCTCCAAACCCCGCTAACATGATTCCAGTAAAGTATGTTGTGGCAGAAGAAAACCTGAATAGGGCCATAGTACCAGTAACCCCATTGATCTCAGAAAGTGACCCAAGTGACCATAGCTTTGATTCTACACATGCCGATAGTCCCCAGGCTTACTACATGCAGTCTCCAGAACATGGTGAGTCCTACTATAGTGAAGAACCGAGTGAACCTAGTTGGGAGTCAGATTACACGAACGTCATGTATGCAAACCCCAACCCCAAGCCTCAACCTAGGCAAGTACGACCACCCTTCCCTAGAGGTCCATGCTACAGGTGTCAAGGAGATCACCTCATTCGTGATTGTCCCTTGCCTCCACCTACTCAACCCCAGTCAGTGACGATCCAAGGTTTTTGCCAAGATTGTGGAAAAGAACACCTTTTACGAGATTGCCCTAAGAATCCTAATAATATGCCAAAAATCACTCCGATCAACGTTATTGGGTTAGTGGTAGATTCCTCAGGAAGTGTCACTTCCACTGCACCAGTACAGGTAGTCACTAGAGCCCAAGCACTGCAGCAAAACCAGGGTGTAGACCAGGAAAAGGGCCCAGAGGCTAGTGAAACCGAGAGCATAGCCAAGAAAAGGACTAGAGCTTGGAAAGATAGTCGAGAAAGAATGAAAAGACAATGGGCTAAAAAGATGAGTGAACTTGAGGAAAGCATAAGAGAAACCAAAGCTAGGATAACTGAAATCACCTCTCAAACCCCCTCTCACACTATTCTATCACCACCACTCCCTTCGCCCTCCGACCCACCACCTTACCCACCGCCTCATCAAATCCCACCACCCCCTAGAGTAGGATCAGTATTAGCTGATCCCACTCCTGAAGACATAGACATGATGCTCAAAGCATATCAGGCCAGAATCCAAGAAGGGCCAAACGTCAGGGATCATGACAAGTGCTATCCTAGAGCTGACCTAGAGATAGAAAGAACCAAACTGTGCGCGAAAATGGTCGCATTGGCTCAGACTATGTTTGAAGCCAGTCGCCTTTTCAATTACTCGGGCTCAGCCAAAACGCAATTACACTTGGATGGATTCCTAGAGAAGTTAGAGGAAATAATTGCAAGATCTGCCAAGGAAGAAAAAAATCAAGAAAAAGATAAAGCAAGCAAAAACATGAATCATTCCCCATCGGAAGTGTATGTGGCTACTTCCACTAAACCAGACAACTTCCCCTCCTTAGAAAGAATAGAGAGGCTAATCGCACAATCAGAAAAGGAACCTACCCCTCAAAGAAAGGAAAGGGCAAGAGAACGGAAAAGCCAGCCTCTTCAGGAAGCCCATGTACCTCCTCAAGAAGCTTATCTTCCCCCCCAAAGGTCACATGAGCCTCCCTCGAAAGCTTATGTACCCCCACAGGTAACCCACATTCCGTCCCAGAGAGCGTATGAGCCTGTTCGGAAAAGTAATAGCATAAGTAATCCTCCCCAAGAAGCTTGTGCTCCAGCTATCTATGAGAACGAGGAAAGAGCCAACGATAGAATAAGCCCTCCTTCCCAGGTAGCATATGTACCTAATTCTACAGAGCCAGACACTTCTTCTTCTATGAATCGGTTTGCACCAGACTTCCTACAAGAGATTCAAGAAGACAAATGGGATAACGAAAGCGAGGTCGCCCCTCCTTTTGAACTTGTGGATGATGCACACGACCAATTCCCACAAGACATCCCATCTATTTACGGGGAGCATGAGAGTGTTCAGTCTCACGAGAGATTAGACTTTGAGTCTAATTCCATACAAGAGCTACCCCACTTCACAGGCCCATGGGAAGCAAAATCCACATGCATGAGAGCACCCACAGTCATGGTAAGGAACGACGACTCAGTCATACCAAGGAACACGGAGGTAGTAACGAACACCAAGGTGCAACGCGATTGCACTTTGGAAGAACTGCCCAGGGATAGACCAGAAGCGCGGAAATATGTAGCGAGTCAAGTAACTGAAATTGCAAAACCACGTTCCCGGGTAGGATCCCATAGGACAGTGCCAGAAATTCCCTTGGATAAGATAGGAGATATGTGTGAAGGTGAAGAAGGGAACACCTATCTTCCCATCACCTACCAGGACTACACCACGAAGGCAATTTTGGACTCAGGTGCAGGAGTTGCAATTGCCACTACCTCCTTATGGAAGCGTTGGGGCAAGCCAGCACTCAGGCCAACGAGAATGAAATTGCAGATGGCCGATGGTCACATAGAGAGACCCTTAGGATTGCTAGAAGGAATAACTCTCACCACTTGTGGTGTCGAGTTTGAGCATACATTTGCCATATGCGACTTCAGTAAAAATCATGCCTATGAGATGATTTTGGGGAGACCATTTATGCGACAATTGCAAGTGGTACAGGATTGGGGAACCAACTCCTTGTATTTGCAACACTTGGGTGTTACGACCAAAGTCAATCTCAAGGATTATTCTCATAGAGATGTCCCTCCTATCCAATGGAATCCCATCCATAGAGCTAAAGACGATACAGAATCGGTGCATTCCATAGGGTCTGGATCCTCATGGATGCATGAAGACACTCACTTATGGATGTGCAAGGTAGCAGTAGAAGAAGAGAAGAGAGAGAAAGCCAGAGAGGTAGGTGCGAAAGAAACCCATAGATCAATCCAAGACCCAGCCTATGCACCTGTAGTTTTTCTAGACGAAGAATTCGAACCTCACGGTTGGGCAGAAATTTTAGCAACAATGGACGTAGCCATCAATGAAGAACAATGGACACCTCACTGTGATGAGGATGGCTATGACATTTCTGTCTTCTCCATAGAGCCAATCTTGGGAGAGGCAGTTTTAGAAGAATGTGAACCTAGCCCTGATGCATTTGAGGATGCAAGTGACTCCGATCTAGAGTCAATCATTATGGACCCTCCATTTGCATCAGATGAAGAATACTTCCATGAAGTAGAATTTCAACCCCAGAGGCATGGAGAGATTACAAATGATGTAAGATTAGCAACGCATATGACCCCAAGGGAAGAAGGAAAGAAACGAAGGAAGAAAGAAGTCTCACCAGAGGAGGAAGAATCCTTGTTTGAGGTCCTAGAAAATTTTAAGAAGTATGAGATAGATGACAGGAGAGTCATGATAAGAATGCCTAAACGAGAGGCGCAATCAGGAGAGGCCTATGATAACAAAGAAACCACCAAGAAAATAGTAGTGGCCCTAGAAGAAGGAGAGGAGAGATGTACGTACATAGGCCATGACCTGACAGAAGAAGAAGAGCACGAATTGATTGCCTTGCTAAGAGAATACAGAGATGTATTCGCTTGGAGTTACAAGGATTTGAAAGGGGTTGACCCGGACATATGCTCGCACACCATCCCCATGACCTCAGATGCCAAACCCTCTAAGCAAAAGCCTTATACATATAACGATAATTACGCTGCTAAGATCAAGGAAGAGATAGATAGACTGGTCAAAGCCGGATTTATCTATGAAATTGAGCACACTGAATGGGTATCCCCCATCGTAGTGGTGCCCAAGAAGAATGGCAAGCTGCGTGTGTGCATTAACTTGAAAAAGGTTAATGCCGCCACAATTCGAGATAACTATCCGCTTCCCATCACAGAGCATCTCTTAGAAAGAGTGGCAGGCAAGGAAGTGTACAGCTTCCTTGATGGATTTTCGGGTTACAATCAAGTAGCCATAGCTCCAGAGGATCAGCATAAGACAGCGTTTGCCACAGAATGGGGCATTTTTGCCTTTAGAGTAATGCCATTTGGGCTTACCAATGCACCAGCTACCTTCCAGAGGCTGATGTGCCATGTGTTTAAGGAGTTCCTGAGAAAGAGTTTAGAAGTCTATGTTGATGATCTCTGTGCTCATTCCAATATTAGACAAACCCATATTCCTGAACTCAGACAAATCTTTGACAAATGTAGAGAATATCAGGTCTGCCTGAACCCAGAAAAGTGTGTTTTTATGGTCAGGCAAGGCAAGATTCTAGGACACATAGTGTCAAAGAATGGCATATCTACCGACGAAGAAAAAGTGAGAGCCATAGCAGAGCTACCTAGGCCAAAGAATGTCAAGGAAGTACAAGCTTTCATGGGGCATTGTGGTTATTATCGACGATTTATACACATGTATGCCGTCATTGCAAAGCCCATGTACGGACTTCTGACTAACTTTGAGTGGACGGATGAATGCGAGAATTCCTTCCAAGAGCTTAAACGAAGATTGTGTTCAGCACCAATCTTGACCACACCAGATTGGAATAAACCATTCCATGTTCATGTGGATGCATCCAATTATGCTATTGGATGTGTGCTTGCACAACCTACTGGTGAAAGTAATATGGATCTTCCAATTGCCTATGCCAGCAGACAATTGAATGCGGCTGAACGGAATTACACCACTACAGAGCGCGAAGGATTAGGCATGGTATATGCAGTCAAGAAATTTAGACACTATTTGCTTGCAAATAAGTTTAAATTTTTTACTGATCATCAGGCATTATTATATCTTGTAAACAAGCCATGCAATACAGGAAGATTAGTAAGATGGTTTCTCTTGCTAATGGAATATGATTTTGAGGTTGTGGTAAGAAAGGGTAGGACTCATTTGAGAGCAGATCACCTCTCTAGGCTCACATCGGGAGAAGCCCCACAAGGAGTGTCAGATGACCTTCCTGATGCTTACTTGTTTAATTTGGAAGTTGTACCGCAGTGGGCTAAGCCATTGGTACCAGTATTGACATACGGGCCTAATCATCCAGTGATAAACACACGGAATAGGGAGGTGGTAAAAGCCCAAAAGTACCACGTCATGGAAGGAAGTATGTACAAGCACACAGATCAAGGGATCTTGGCTTGTTGTGTAGAAGAGGATGAGTACGCTAAGTGGTTGCAACTAGCACATGTAGGTGCACTAGAGCAACACCATTCAAAACAACGAACTTTACAGACTCTAAAGAGACTCGGAGTGCATTGGCCAACTATGGAAGCTGATGTCCAAAAGTTGTGCAAGGAATGCCCAATCTGTTGCACTAAACCACCTGTGGAACATGCCACTCTCTATCAAGTATCCATTGTGCCAGATTGGAGTGAACCTCTAGTATCATTCTTGAGGACAAACACATTCCCTCCAGACATGACTCTAGCTAGAAAAAGGAGTTTGGAACAAGAAGCCCAGGATTATTCACTCGTTGGTGATAATCTATACAAGCGCGGTAAGGATGGTTACCTGAGACTGTGTGTCCATGAAAGTGAGTATCTTAAGATCTTAGAAACTGCTCACCAAGGTGTAGCAAGAGGACACTTTGGACCAGATCGGGTGATCAAAGCGATACTATTTGCGGGCTTCTGGTGGCCTACCCTTCACATGGATGCACATACCTATGTGAAACGGTGTGATGTCTGTCAAAGGACTCAGTATCCTATACGCAAAGATGAGATGCCACTGAAACCTATGATGGGTGGACGTGCATTCTCTAAGTGGGGAATAGACTTCGTAGGTCCTATTAATCCCCCAGCTAAGGGATCTCATGCGGAGTACATCATTGTTGCAACAGACTATCTAACCAAGTGGGTAGAGGTAAAAGCTACGACAAAGAACGATGCTCAAACAACTGCCAAATTCTTGTTTGAGAATGTATTCACGAGATATGGGCTACCTATAGAGCTTGTAAGTGATAGAGGCACTCATTTCTTAAATGAAGTGATTGAAAATCTACTCCAAGAATTCTTGGTAATACACAAGAAGTCTGCCCCTTATCACCCTCAAGCTAATGGACAAGCTGAGAGTACTAATAAGATTTTATGCAATGTACTGACGAAATTAGTGAACACTAAACGCTCTGATTGGGACAAACAGCTACACCATGTTGTTTGGGCATACCGAGTTGCCTACAAAACGGTACTCCAAGCCACCCCCTTTCAGATGGTATTTGGCCAAAATGCTATGCTACCCCTGGACTTCTTGATTCCTACATTGAGAGTAGCACAAGAGCACGGATGGACAGGTCATGAACTCTCCTCTAGGATCTTTGACCTTGAACGCTTAGGAGAAACAAGACTGAGAGCCGCTGCTGGAATATATGCAGCCAAGAAGAGACAAAAGGCATATTTCGATGCCCATGTGAAGGATAAAGGCTTGAAAGCAGGAGATCTAGTCTTAGTCTATACACTAAAACAACACGCGAGGAAGCTAGAAAAGAGAGGCTACGGACCTATGATCATCAATAGGATCTCCACGAGTGGAGCAGTACAATTAGCCACGCTAGAAGGTGATCTCCTCCCAAACTATATTAGCGGTTGTAGAGTCAAGTTGTATCAGGAACCCCTCACGGAGGAAATGCTCAGCCGACTCAACACTGCTAAGGAACGCAAAGAGGAAGAAAAGCGCATTCGAGAAGAGGCTCAAGCAGAGGCTTTAGAACGCATCAGAAGGATGAAATTACGTAGGCAAGGTAGAGAGCAGCCTAGGACAAATGACTATGCAGATCAAGGATATCATATGGCAATGTGTGCAGTCGCAGAAACCAGCTCTCATAAGATAACTGATCGACGTCCTTTCGTAACCCTAGAGATAGGACAAGGAAAGAGTGCAAGGACAGTAAGAGCCTTGATTGACTCAGGTGCAGCCACCAGTGCTGTTAAGTTGTCTTACTGTCAAGAGTTGCAGTTACTTATCAATCCTGTGGAAGCATATCTCATAGGATTGGGAGGCGTGGAAACCCCTTGCATGGGCGAGGTGGAACTTCCCCTCTACATTCATGATGAGGCAATGACAGTTAAAGTACTGGTGTGTCAGGATGAAGATCTCACTGAACCTCTTATCTTGGGTCAAGATTGGATCTATGACCAAGCAGTCAATTTAAACCTAAGAAGTGGACTTCTTCAGGTATGGGTCAATCATAGTCGAGTTACAGTAGAATTAGACAATGGAGCACTCAAGGAACTAGGAAAGGCACAGACTCCTGGTCCTTCCAGGGGTGCACATGAAGTTGACCATGCTGTTCTTGTCCAAAACTATGTGTTGCAGAGGAAGGATATTCACAAAAAAGGAGTCCGGGATGCAAAGGAACTCCCTTCTTTTCCAAAGGCCAGAAGAAGGCAACAAACCAAGGTGGATCACAGGCCGAAGAAGCAGAGTGCTACCTATGTCAGGGATCCAAAGTACCTGCGCAGCAAAATGTCCCAGCAAGTGAAACAAGTGTGGGTGCGGAAAGGCGAACACCCGGTTGCACTCAAGCCAACCACCCGAGCCCAGCCTCTTATTAGTAACCAACAACATGCCACTAATAAGAAGTCTTTCGGAAATTCTTCTACTAACGTGAAACATATTTGGGTGCCCAAGAAGTCGAGGAAGGCTAGCCCACAATCAAGACAAATTTGGGTGCCTAAGGCTTGCTTGATGGCACAAGTAGCTACGCGGAGGCCACAACCTAAACAGCATAACGCAGCTACGCATACTGCCAGCATTCACTCGTTCTCGACACTCCTGAACACACCAAGACCCAAGAGCGTGCATGTAATCAATTGTAAATGGGTCCCAAAAAGGCCTCGTTTTCAAACCACGACACCGAGAAAGCTCTGTAGAGACTCTCCGAAACCGAAAGCAAAGCCCATTCACTGCATTTGGCAGCCTAGGGCCTGTAATAAACCCCTCGACCCCAATTTGTAAATTCATACCCACTTACTAACTGCAATAGTTTCCTAGGACAACACAATCACTAACTACACACACTGTCTTCATGCACTTACTAACCACTAACTCACCATTTACCTCATGTTAATGTTGTAACGGGGACAACAACGGATTTATTTTGTCCATTACGATGTTAACACTTGGTTCTATATTCTCACAGAACCAATC
Organism: Ceratopteris richardii; assembly: GCA_020310875.1. Classification (NCBI taxonomy): domain Eukaryota; kingdom Viridiplantae; phylum Streptophyta; class Polypodiopsida; order Polypodiales; family Pteridaceae; genus Ceratopteris; species Ceratopteris richardii. The sequence continues at coordinate 31,023,313 of CM035433.1, forward strand.
AGCAAACAGGGCCATGGCAGAAGCAGGTACCAGTTCTCAAGTCGGATCTGGTGCCCAGATTGTGGACATAGAAACACTTCTCCTTGAGCCACGTCTCACAGCAAGGCCGCAAGAACTTCAAGCAGTACATGTGCTCCCCATTCAGGATCCTCCTCAAGGGCACACTTCTCAAGTAGGTAAGCATGCGCATTGGTTCAGTGATGTTGCTGGACCACTGGGCGATGGAACCTATTTCTGGGAAGCAGAATTTGAATTCAATGGCAAATGGGGTCGATACCACTTTTTCACACGCGAGTTTGAAAGCTATCAAAACGCCGAAGTCATGAGATCAGTTTGGATCAAAGCGGGTGTGGACAGTTATTTCAGGGCCCACATACCAAAGCCGGATTTTTTACGATGTTCATATCTGATCAGTACCAATACTCCAAGCAGGGCCAAGGGAGGCGACAGCACCTTTGTGCTGCCATCACTGCTGCCGGGTAATGAGCTTAAAAGATTCAAGTTGAACCTCAATCTGGTAAGAGAAGCATTGGGCATGTATGGCATGCACATCCCAACAGAAAAGGAAACCATGGTTCCAGGTCGAATGAAGCACAAAGATCTTAATAAGTTGAAGGACATGGTAGCGATGACACCTACCATTGCGCTTCACCTGCGAACCATCATGCAACATTTTGCTTTTCCCGCCCAAGAACGATTCACAATTCCTCCGAAGAAAATATGGTTCAGCTTGTATCTAGCAGAGACAGAAAGCCTGCCCATCAATGTGCCCCACTGGATCATCGATCAGATCCACCTAGGGCATCAAAGGTGGAACAAGAAACAGAAGAATGTGCTCCACGGGTGTTGTGCTCTGACCAGAATAATCTATAGATGCTTGGCTTATGACGTGCCTGTTCAGCGGGCACTCGTATGGTCCCGAGTCCAAGAATTCCAGAGAAGACTATCAGCAGCAGGCCCCCCATCAAAGAAGATGAGGGGGGGAGTCCAACTACCCTGTGCTCAACCAAGGGGAGCTACCACTACACTAGAAATCACCCCTCCCCAGACACGACGAGTTAGGCCATTCACAATCCGGCTACCAAGACCAAGCACAGAGGGACCTAATCTGGTGTTTCCACCCGTTCCATCCGATTTGGAATTTCCACAGGGATTTACTCTTGAGGACCTCACGGATGAAGAAATTGCCAGGTTGATCTATGACTCTAACCTCGAAGCTGAAGTAGAGTGAGCTCAGGAACCACAACCCCAAACAACAACATCGGCCCCCACCCAACCACAAGTTGTAGAAGTCGATGTAGATGAACAAGAGGCAGGAGGAGACGAAGAAGAAGCCGACGAAGAACAACATCAAGAATATGACGAACTCTCTGAGTTAGCAAGTGCCCCAGCATATTCGGCACAAATCAAGAGACTATATCGAACCATGCGACTGGTTCAGGAACAGCATAAGATGTCTCTAGAACAGGGCAAAAGACTCGTGAACGACTTGCTAGCTGAGGAAGGTGTGGACGAGTTGTTCATTGAGTCCATGAACCTTCATGCCGACGCCGTAGGACTGGATGAGGCCATTCATGAGGCAGTGGCCTACATCCACAGGTTTGAGAAAAGGGTTCCCGTTCGTCCCAGGAGGTCCGGGAAGCAAATTCACATCAATACACCAGCACCAGGCGAGGCAGCGCAAGCAGAAGAATATCAGGAAGCACCGTTGTCACCACCATCCCCACCTCGCACTACACAATTCACTCCACCACAGGACACTAGCACTACCATATCCACTACCACTACCATTGTCATGGGCATCCCACTCTCTCCGGGAATCCAATTCGGGGGAGTCACCATGCCCACCTTCACCACCCTGTTCACCGATGTCACATCCACTCCACCCACGATTCCCATCTACACCGTCACTCAAACAGTTGACACGATGGAAACATCACCTGCCACAGCACCGCTCCCTCCCCCCATGCCACCCTCATCGCCCATACCCCCTCCACCCACCTCTCCACTTACATCCACATCATTCACATCTCCCATTCCCGCCCCCATTCCCCCTGCATCTTCACCCCTCCCAGCATTATTTAATGTAAATAGCATATTTTTAGCATTAAATCAATGTGTATACCAGCTCCAGAATGAGTACAAAGCTCTGGACAACCGGTATCAACAACTGGCAACGCACCATCAGAACTTACAAAGACAATTTCACATTCTACAAACAGAAAATGCAGAACTGAATCAACGCTACACGACGCTTGAGCAGGCTCACCAAACATTATTGGAGGCACCCCAACCATCGACAGAATCCGGTGTCAAACAACTAGAAGCTTTGCTCGAAGTATACCAAGCCGATAATCTCAAAGTCCGGCGTAACCTGGCACTTCTCAGAAAACACATGGCGGCCGCCCTTGAAGAGAACAAGAGAGTGCAGCAGCAAAATGAAGCAAATCTAGAAGCAGCAATGGAAGGCTCTCCCCACGAAATTGATCCAGAGCAGTTTAAAGCTGTGCCCTCAGAGACAATGAAGACCATCTTGGACAGCTATGCAGATCTATTAGAAGCTCATGATGACTTGGAAAGGGAACGTGATGCGCTGCGCAATCAACTCCAAGAGCAACAGACAGCACCCAGAGTCACAGAAACGACCACGACTTCTGAGGAAGTCAAGACATTGAAAGAGCAGGTGGCCGAATTACAGGCAAGATTACTCACACACGAAAGGCAGCCCTCTCCAGTTGTCGAACCAGAACCCGAGGATTTGGTACCCATCGAGGTAGATGAGACGTATGAGGAACCATACGTTCCTATGCCAATGCCAGGTGGTGAGTAGACCGCAGAAGGAATGGATACGTTAGAAATTGAAGTACCTGAGTGGCTCCAGACACTAGAGAAAATAGCATCAACTCATGAAGATCGAGTAGCAGTTCAAATCCAATCTATGGCAAAGATAGAGGACACTATTATTAAATCAGAATACTTCCGCAGCATGTCCCACCATAGATGGATAGGAACCAATGATGATCAATACGTGCCATATTGTATACTCCTGGCGGACTACAATGCAGAAATCCAACAAAGATGTGGCAAACCTCCAACGTTTGCTACACAATTTGGGCCAGATGACATCCCAGAGAGCGCTAAAAAAGGATCCATTCATCAACCCACTTGGAGGATCCGACTCCTCGAAACCTACCCGGAGATGGTTCGCACCTGGACGAATATGCCTCTTTTTATTAAATATAACCCTTGTTATGTTCCTGTACTCCGCAGACGCACATGGCCAGAGTTTACCATTGCAGTCAAGAATATCAAGGGATGCGCCAAATGGTTAAACTACGTCTATCTAGCACCCCCTCAAGGGCCTCCCACCGTCAATTACATGATTTCCACTATACGGCACTGGAGCATCCGATTAAGGAATACCCCTGATGTAATGGCCCAGATGTGTATGAAAATTTTCGAATTAATGCTTATTACATTCAGGACATTCAAGAATATCAAGGACCCACACTTCTCAGGCGTCGGATTCCTTACAGGAAACCAGGATTTAGTTTATGACATGAGCACCACTCCATCCATAGAGGTGATATATGCTTGGCACGCCAGAATAAAATACCTCCCAGCCTGCTTTAAACAAACATTCGAGGAGATGTTCATAACAGGGTTCTGGGAATACCACTCAGAAATATTTGTACCCAGACCCTCACATCTCCTCCATTTATTTGCTGTGGAGCGAACCATTCACTCAGAACAATTACGGGTGCCACATCCAGATGTCCCAGGGCCAGTCAATTGGGATGCATTGCTGACAGATCTAGCAAGGGGACTCAGGCTAGAAGAACACCACCTCGCAGCGGATGTTGTCCAATATTACGTCCAAAAAGCAGCTAGACAAGGGTCTGTCAGGGGCGACAGACGCGAGAGTGGGGGGGGTGTTGGCAGTAGCCTTGGTACACCAGGACCTACAAGACGTGAAAGCCAAAGAAGGGAGTCAGAGCGAAGGGACAGCACAAGCAAACAGGGCAGTCAAAGAAGATCTGGCAAGTAGGCCAATATTTTTTCAAGACACTAATGCAGATCAAAGAGATGGACATGCAGGGAGGAAGAGCAAGTAGGGAGCTCGAAGATATGTATGACAGATCACTAGAAGAAATCCCTACAACAACAGTGATTTTTATCACTAACAATCATTGTAAATATCATTTCACATTTTTGTAGCTCCATTTTGTGCAAGCCAAGGAGTCCTTGAGCTTGAGGAGCCTTAGAAGTAGTTGCGTACCAAATTTCGTATTTTTTAGATCTTGGTTGAGCCCCCAAATAAGCCCTGGAACCTAATTTTTAACTAGGCCGGACACTAGGTCTGGACAGGGCCAAAAGCTAGTCAAAAACTATAAAAAGAGCTAGAGAGCTCATTTTTGAGGTTAGATTGTAATTGAAACGAACTTGTAAGAGCATTTTGAAAGTAATCTAAAAGCTCCATTGATTCTCACTCTTTGTCTTGCCTTGTGTGCGCGTGTGTGTGTATGTGTGTGCATGCTTGTGTGCTTCTCACTCACGCACTTGTGCCGCCACTTGCTCGAGGTCTTCATACCATCCTCACGTCTTCCCAGATTGACATTAAAGGAGGTGCTACTCATCATTGAGCTACATAGGGTCTTCAAGATATCTTTTAAGCCAAATATGTAGGCTTGTGATTTACACCAACAACTCCCCCTCAAGCCAAACATTTTGGCTTGGTCTTCATCTTCAATCTTCATGTATATCCTGTAATCCAATCATTGCTTTGAACCTGCAAAGTTTGGTTCCATCCAAAGTTTTAGTCAACAACTCTGCACACTGCATGTTGGTTGATACATAGGTTAGTTGAATGTCTTTGCTTATCAACTTCTCTCTCACATAATGATAATGGACCTCTATATGTTTGGTCCTAGCATGATAGATAGGATTAGCTGCAAGGTGAAGAGAACTTGTATTATCTCCAAAGATAATTGGTGACCTAGTAAATAAACCCAATTCTGTATACAAAAGCTTAATCCAAATTGCTTCTTGTGTAGAATTAGCTAGTCCTCTATATTCTGTCTCTGTAGAAGACAAAGCAACAGTAGGTTGCTTCTTTGAAGACCATGAAATTGGTTTGTCACCTGCAAAAGAAATGTATTCAGAAGTGCTCCTCCTATCATCCTTGCATCCTGCCCAATCTGCATCTGAATAAATTTTGATATCAATATCTGAAGTGTAAGGGAAATACAAACCATGGTTCTGTGTACCCTTGAGATACTTCAAGATTCTGTTGGCAGCCTCTAAGTGAGGTATCCTTGGCTTGTGCATAAATTGACTTAGCACACTAACTCCATAAGCAATATCTATCCTTGTTAAGGTAGCATAGTTCAAGCTACCCACCATACTTTGATAACCTGAAGTGTCATTGACTTCATCACCTTCATGGGTACTTAGTTTATGTTTACCTCCATTGGAGTACTTGCTACTTTGACATCCTGCAAGTGAAACTTCTTCAACATATCCTGATAGTCTATGAGATTATACATCCCACGACATAAAATGCCAAAAGCAATAATGATGTCGCCATTTGACAGATCATGAACTGTACATCTGTCATCAACAAATTTCACAACCAAGCCAATCTTGGCTAATGCCGAAACTGATAACATATTTTTCTTGATCCCTGGCACAAACAAAGCATTTGACAAAGTGAAAGAACTATGATCAGGAGTAGTCAAAATGATCTTACCAACTCCCATAACGGTATAGGAGGAGTTGTTGGCACATGTAACAGTATTACCTGTAGGGGCAGGCTCAAGTGAAGAGAAGAAACTGCGCTACGAGGTAATATGTTTGGTCGCCCCACTATGAAAGTACCAAACATCTGAGTCTTCTGCAGACATGCACTGCTCATGAGAAGATGGGTCAAAACTACAAATAGTAGTAAACACCCATTCTTCTTCTTGCACAAGATTAGTAGACTCTGTTTTTGGTGTAGAGGCCTCTGTAACAACCATTCCGGCCTCTTTCTTCTTCGCCTCTTTAGTAGCTACTTTTCGATAGCTCTTGATGCCATGATCATTTGCTTTACAACATTTGCAAAACAATTTCTGCTTTTCTGATTTCTTCTCATCTTTGTCTTCCTTCTTCGAATGTGCAACATTTGCAGATTTCTGCTTACTACTAGAAGAGCTCCATTTACCTTTGCCCTTCTGACTAGCCAGGAAAGCTTGATCTGCAACACACATAATAGGCCTGGTCTACCTAGACTGGTCTTCCTGCAACAAAATAGAGACCAACTCCTCAAATGACAAGGCATTTGGATTTCCTTTCATCATCAAATGAAGAGTAGAAGAAAAACTCTAATATGAGTCAAGTAGACCATTCAGAACAGTCTGCACGAGTGAGCTATCTGGTATAACTTCATCAGCAGAAATCAACTGTTCTTTCAAATCCTTGATCTTTGTGAGAAAACTGTCCATAGAATCACCTTCATTCATGTGCTCACTCTCCAATTGTTTTCGGAGGTAAGCAACACGAGCCTCATTCCTAGCCTGGTACAATGTGGTAAGTGTATCCCAAGCATCCTTAGCTATCCCGCAAGAGTGAATGTGAGGAATAATAGCACGTTTGATAGACAAAGCTATTAGTGTATGTGCCTGAGCATCTCTGCCATCCCAATGAATTTGCTCTATAGTAGGTGCAACAAAAACAATAGCACGAACATGATTCTATAGAATATCATCATCTTTGACACCATCTCCATCAGTTCCAACACCTGTATTTGTAGTACCTGTATTAGCAAGTGTAACAGGACATCTTTCAATAGAATGCACAATATTCCACAGTCCTTTTGCGGCCAATACATGACACATCATATAAGCCCACAATGGGTAGTTGGTACCATCCAACTTATCCTCAACAGCCAACATACGGAATACATCGCTACTTTCAGCCATAGCCGATGACTAAAATAACTTTGGCACAAAAAGATGAAATAGCTTGCACAAGTGTTGTGATAGTGCATTTGGAGGCCAAAACGAGATCAGATCGCGATTTCAACACCCTAAGTATGCTTACCCTGAGTATGCTTACCCTGAGTATGCTTACCAAATTTCCTAGAGTTAGAAGTCTACAAAAGCACACGAACAACACAAGAAAGAAGAAGAAGCTTGGAGCACCACGCACAATACTTAATGTATTACCACTAGAATGTACAAAGATAAGTAGCCCATTAGGGCAATAGGCATATATAGAAGCCAAGGGGGAAAAACCTCCTAAAGAGGGAAAAAAGTGCCCCGGCAGTCCTAGAGTGTTCACACACATCACTACCTAAATATATCAAAAAAGAAGGAGGCTCGAGATTATACCCTCATAGGAGATAATCTTTGCAAGCATGGACCAGATGGATATCTAAGACTATGTGTGCATGAAATTTAATACTTGAAGATCTTAGAGACTGCACACCAAGGTGTTGCAAGAGGACATTTTGGAGCTGATCGAGTGATCAAAGAAATTCTATTTTTAGGTTTTTCATGGCCTACACTTCACATGGATGCATAGCAACAACTTATCTAACCAAATGGGTTGAAGTAAAAACAACAAGAAAGAACAATGTACAAAAAATAGCTAAGTTTTTATTCAAAAATGCATTCACACAATATGGGTTGCCAATAAAACTGGTAAGTGATCATGGCATTCACTTCTTGAATGAGGTCATTGAATATCTTTTACAAGATTTCATGGTCATTCATAAGAAGTCTTCTTCATATTACCCATAGGCAAATGGTAAGGCTGGAAGCACCAACAAGATCATGTGTACAATTTTGACTAAGCTCATTAATAACAAGCGTTCTGATCGGGACAAACAACTTCACCATGTTTTTGGGGCATACTGAGTTGCCTATGAAACAATACTGAATGTAACTCCCTTTCAGATGGTATTTCACTAGAATGTTGTGCTTCCCTTAGAATTTCTAATACCCATGCTTAAGATTGCAAAAGAGCATGATTGGATTGGCCATGAGCTATCTTTAAGGAAGTTTGACTCGGAAAGATTAGGTGAAACTATACTGAGAGCAGCCACACGCATATATGTAGCCAAGAAAAAACAAAAATGCCTATTTTGATGTGCATGTGGAAGATAAAGGATTTAAATTTAGAGGTTTAGTTTTGGTATATACTCTAAAAGCAACAAGTCTCTCCCTCTTGTTTATTTCCACCAATTCATTATGACTTGCATGTATGCCTTCAAAATCATAGCAAGCAAGTATTGGAGAGCTTCAATAACTAGCTACTTGAAGACTTTGTCGTGATATGAGGAGAATATAATTATGCACTCAAAATGATACTTTTGTGCTTATGAGCCAAACTAAATCTTTTTAATGGAGATGAGGTTGGGTAGCATGCATCCCCTCAGAACTTGAAGAATTAGCACCTTGTATGTGTGGATAGCTTGTATTGACATGGCCCCCTCCTAGTTCGATTGCTTGTTATTGGGTTAAACAACCAGCTACCTTTGGAGACCTTGTAATGACATGGCCCCACCTAGTGGATCGGTTCCTCATCCAGATAGAAACAACGGATGATTTCTTGAAAAAATATATGAGCACCAAAACTAGATATACACGTATTATATCCTCATATACAAGGGTTCAATCATGTGCATAGTTTTACAAAAATTGTGTCTTGTGCAAGGCCATGTAATTTAGCCCTATATCTAATACATACTTGAAGTGCAATTGATCTTAATAGTGCAAGAGACAAGTGTTAGCACTCAGCCAAAACTTAGTTTGCAAGGAAGCCTGAGACAAGGGAGTCTAGGAAGAGAGAGCCAAAAAGAAGACCAATGTGGACTAAGCAAATAAGTTAGTCGACACAAATTAGGCAATGAATAGTCTTAGCCATAATTTTTTCAAAACAATCATTTAATCAATATTAATTTTTATCATTACACCTCATTGTGTAAATACTCATTTTTTATAATTTTGACTCCATTTTGTTCAAGCGGAGTCCTTGAGCTTGAAGAGTGTTAGAAAATCCCATGTATTAATTTTCATAATTTCTAGAGCTAGTTTGAGCCTCCAAATTAGCTTAGGAACCTAGCTTTTAACTAGGCCGAATGCTAGGTTTGAACTAGTCCAAAGCTAGTCAAAAATTATAAAAGGAGCTAGAGAGCTCATTTTTGAGGATGGGTTTTTTTAATGAAACATTGTACTAAGAGCTTTTGAATGAAATATTCCATTGTTCTCCTCTTTGTTCTTGCCTTGTGTGTGCATGTGTGTGCATGCTAGTGTGCTTCTCACTCACATGCTTGTGCATTCCACTTGTTCACAACCGTCATATCATCCTCACATCTCCATGGATTGAAATTTACGGGGTAGGTCTCCTCACATTGGTATTCCCATTGTGCTAGAGTGACACCAAATTCAGTGCCATAGTTGGGGAGCGTGATTCGAGGATGAGCATGTGATAGCAAGAGGTAGAGTCTTGATGTTGGAATCGTAGGTAAGAAGGTAAATTTTCTGTTTTCTCGACTTTTATAATGTCAATCACCATCCCTACCATCTCTATTCACTCCTAGCCCCATCTCCTACATTGTGAAAAATTCAGGTTTTTGGTCCTATCCTCATCTCCCACCTCATTTCCCTCATTTACTTGTGAGAGAGAGTGAGAGAGTGCTTCTAGGATCTCTATATTTGTGTGTTTTTTAGCATTTTTTTGTAGAGATTGACATCATTAGCATCATCAAGTATGACAACACCCTCCATGTGTCCCGAGATGATGATCTCTATCTATTGGGAGAGACAAAAATGTTTGGTATTTTGCATTTGCATGTTAGGAACGATAGACAACATCATAAGAGCATTCCAAATCACTAAAAACATTAGAAAAATTCCCATTTTCTATGTCCATCATGATAGAGACTATCTATCATGATATAAAAAATTCACGATAAACCTCGTCCATCACCATAAGTGTCATCTGTGGCAACAGACAGGTCTATCGCAAGAGATAGACCCCACGACAGTGATCGTCTATCATGATAGATGCGTCCATCATGATAGACAACATCCCACAATGGACGGTAGATGATGGACACTATCTATTGCGATAGACCCATCTATCACAAGAAAAAGGACCCCATAATAGACCCATCTATAATGACATACACCATCTATCATGATAGATAGAGACCACGACAAACAATAGATGATAGACTATGGATAACATCTATCATGATAGACAACCATCCATGATAGATACCATCTATCATGATAGACACGTCTACCGTGATAGATAAGCAATTCAACGTTCTTTATTGTTTGTCAAATTTTGGTCATTTCAATCCTATTTTCTGAGATTTTTACAAGGTCTATGAGCTATTTGGAAGGCCAAAGCAAGATACAAGTGCAGAATGAAGCTTGTGAAGGAGCATCCTAGGCATCCAAGCAATATCGAGCATGCTTGACTCAGGGTTGGAAGATCTCTCAACCCCCTCAATCAGATTTTTAGCTTAGGCTAAGCGCGCTTATGTGCATTGATCAATTAGGGCTATGGTAGGCACAAATCAAGTTTAAAAAGTCCTAATTTTTCAAGTCCAAGAGTACATAGAGCATAATTGTGGAAAACCCTAAGTGAAAGGAACTTAATTCGATTGATGACACATCAAATTACATTACAAATCAAGTATTCTTGAGGATGCAACTCTTTAAACAAGATTGTACAACAAAAAGAAATTAAAATGAACAAGTGATTGATACAAAAGAACATTGCAATGTGGTTTTACTTGGATATTGGACAAGAATTGGTTCATATGAACCCTAGGTTGTATACATCTAGGAAGAGAAAATAGACAAAGCATTAGATCATCCAAAGCTAGTGTCAACCATATAGCAAGGTCATGGGCTCATTATTGACTAAATATCCTTAATTGCTGAGTTTAGAAACAAGTGATTCAGAAATGTCCTTTAGCATGGAGAGACCCACTGGAAGTTTAGGGCTAGCAGATGCATGTGTATGGTTTTCTTTTGTTCTCATCATTCATGTTCATGGATTTATCTTACATTCATATGTTCCCCTTCCCATAATCAAATCATCACATCTCTCCTCTTTTTGATCACATAAACCTTCCAACACTCACTAGCTTCATACACTCTACGTGTACCATGACTGGACCCAATCCACTCGGATTGCGATCACCTCCACACTAAGAGAATGAAATAAAAACCACAAGGGAATAACCAAAACTGTACACTAGATCAATAAAGAAGAAGCAAGATTTTGGAGGGTGAGAAGGAAAGTTTAGGGAGGGTTTAGGGGCTAGTGAGGGTAGGGCACGAAGGAGGGAGGGTGAGGGTTGGGTTTAGGTATAAAGGGAGGGGCAAGGAGTATGAGTTGGGACTGGTGATAGTGAAAAACAATGCCAAAACATGGAAAATACAGATGATCCATATGCAAAATGCCAAACATGTGGGAAAACAAGGAGGGAATAAACCATGTGGACCACGTGCGATATAAAAATCATGTTAAATGTGAACAAACCATATGTAAAATCACATGTTAGAATCACATGTTCAATGTGTACAAATGGGGGGAGAGGGGAGAGAGAGTAGAGAGAGGTAGAGATAGGATGAGAAGAGTAAAGAGAGAAGGTAGAGAGAGGGTGAGAGAAGTAGAGAGCGAAGGTAGAGAGAGGTAATGAGAGGATGAGAGAAGTAGAGAGAGCAGGTATAGAGAGGTAGGGAGAGGGTGAGAGAAGTAGAAAGAGAAGGTAGAAAGAGGTAGAGAGAGAGAGTAAGAGAAGTAGATAAAGAAGGTAGAGAGATATAGAGAGAGTGAGAGAAGTAGAGAGATAAGGTAGATAGAGATAGAGATTTTTTCCATAAGAATAACAAAAGCAAGGGGGGCTTTTTGTTCTTTTTGAAGATAGGAAAACATATAAATAAATTCCAAAAAAATTCAAACAAAATCCAAAAAAAAATCTCAAAAAAATTCCACAACTTCTAGAAATCTTGCCACATTAAAAAAGTCAGAGAGCTTCCTTTTTCCTTCTATTTTAACAAGAAAAAGTGCATTGAAAAAGGACAAAAAATTAAAAAAAAAATCTTTAAAAAATTCAAAAAATTCAAAAGAAATCCTAAAGATGTCCAACAAGGTGTTTATGAACTCGGCTATGAAATGGCTTCTAAATTTCATGAAAAACCAAAAGAAAAAGAATGAAAATTGATGAAAATTCATAAAACTAAGCAAAAAAATGGTGCGATAATGCTATGTACAACCTAGATAGATTTTGCAAGTTCTAATGATCTAGAAAGCTTCAATTTGGTTGACGATAGGCCTTGATCCTAGATATGATGACCAATGGTAGCTCTTTTTGCTCCACAACCTCTAAGGCCGTTTTGGTTGTCTTCCTCATGGGCACAATGACCATGGGATAAGGCCATTAAAATGTTCGACTAGAATAATATTTCCAGCATCCTCCATCTTTTGTATCTCTGTGTAGACAATTTTGGCATACTTTGGATTTAATATGTAACATTTCTCTCTTATTGGTCTAGCTCCTTCAACCAATGAAAACCTTGGAATCCTATGTTTCCCAAAGCATGCAGGTACTCCTTCCACATCCTTGTAATGCCCTACACTTAATTCCATAAAAATTATCATAAAATATGTTATGAATATCATTATCCATAACCAAGTGGCCACTAGTATAGGACTTGAATGGGCTTCATCAATGTTATGCTTAAGTGGTTTTTTCTTCTCTCTTCTATGGCTTGTCATCGACTCACCCAAATCAGCAACTTGAATGATCTCCTCTTTTCCTTCATAGAATTCCTTTGTACTTGAGTTGCTTGGAAAAATTCCATAGCAAGAAGATGAGTCTCCTCCTTGGCGCCAAGCCAGCATGTCTTCTTCCTCATATAAATCTGAATCAGGGTTTTCCATTATATCTTTTTCCATACAAATGCCAATTGTCTACATCATGTTGGTATGTCCTTGGTTGTCTGGTCCTTCTTCTAAAAATATATGTTTCATCTCTGTTCCCTCTTGTTTTACCCACATAGTATTCTTGCCCCAATCATGCAACACACTAGCATGCCTTAGCTAGGGTCTCCTAATCAACAGAGGAACACTTCCATCTACTTGTGGTAGTCTCAATACAACAAAGTCCAAAGTAAAGATGTTACCTTGTACCTCAATTGGAACTCTAGGGACCACTCCCATAGGTCTTACTATGCTTTGATTCCCCAATGTCACACTGAAGTTGGCTGGTCTTGAAGGTTGGAGTCCCAACTTTTTCATAGTATGTTCAGGCATCAAGTTAATGCTTGGGCCGCTATCCACTATAACTCCTTGTAGATGTTGTACTTTAATTGTGATAGTGAGCCGTGGGCTCATATAATATGTAAGGGGGGTCTTTCCCTATAACTTTACCCTTACTAGTAGTGTTAGCCTTTGCAACCATAGTAGATGTGGAGGCTTCATCAATGATCTGCTGAAATTTTTCTCTAAATTTTGCATCCATATTTAATAGATAAAAAAATACTAACCTCCTTTTTAATTGATTTAATTAGTATTGAATCCTCAAATTCCATAAGAGCATGGGCTATCAACTATTGAAACTCCTTTGGGCCCTACTAAATGCATGTCCAATGGCTTCACTTATGCTTGTTAGCTCTTCTTTTTGTTGGTCTCTTCACTTGGAGTAGGTCTATTGTTCGAAGCTTCAACAAACAAGAAGGCCAAAGAAAAGGGTTAGAAGGAGCAAGGAGATGGAACCATCATGCAGATCAGGCAAAGAATAGGCCTAATACATTTTTCATAAATTATTTTGAACCAAGAGTGATTTTCATCACTCCATGAACATTGTACATATCCTTTTTGATAGCTTTAGCTCCATTTTTTTCAAGCTGAGGAGTCCTCAAACTTGATGAGTACTAGAAGTATCCATATACCAATTTTCATAATTTTTAGACTCTATTTGAGCCCTAAAATAAGCCTTGGAACCTAATTTTTAACTAGGCCAGACACTAGGTTAGGACAAGGCCAAAGCTAGTGAAAAACTATAAAAGGAGCTAGAGAGCTCATTTTTGAGGTTGGCTTGGTAGAGATTGAAGCTCTTGCAATATTTATAATTGAAACCATTCAATTGTTCCACTCTTTGTTCTTGCCTTGTGTGCATGTGTATGTGTGTGCACACTTGTGTGCTCTTACTCATGCACTTGTGCCTTCACTTGCTCATGGTCATCATACCAGTTCTCAGATCTCCATAGATTGAGGTGGATCTCCTCATGTTGGTACCCACCATTGTGCTAGAGTGACACCAAATTTGGTGCTATTGTCGAGGAGAGAGATTCAAGGACAAGTGGGTGTGATGGTAAGACATAGAGTTTTGACATTGGAGTCATAGGTAATTTCCTTAATTTTCATGTTTATTCTTACTTTCTTAATCATCATCTTCATCCTCACCATCTCCCACCTTCATCTCCTTCTTTGTTGAATTTTTTATTTTTGGTCATATCCCCTTCCCTACCTCATTTCTCTCATTCCATTTATGAGAGAGATCAAGAGAGAGCTATTGTGCATTTGGTTTTCATGTTGTTTGTGAGCATTTATTGCATATTTCAGGTGTATCATCATCTCCAACAGCTTCCGTAGGTATGACAGACCTCTGCACAGTTTTCGAGAAGATGACCTCAGTCTATCACGACAGATAGAGAAAGTTTGTGTTTCTTGTTTTCATGAATGGCACGATAAACAACACCACTAGAGCATCCCCAATCACTAGAGACATCCTAAAAATTTGCGTTTTCTTGGTCTATCACAATAGATTGAACCCACAATAGACACCTATCTATTGTGATAGACACTTGTCTATTGTGATAGACACCTGTCTATCATGATAGACAAGACCCCACGATAGACATCGTCTATCGCAACAGACACCATCTATCACGATAGATAGAGATCCATGATAGACACTCGTCTATTGTGACAAACATCATCTATCGTGATAGAAAAAAATCCATGATAGACGATAGATGATAGAAACATGTCTATCATGATAGACACCTGTCTATCACAAGTAACAAAAATCCATGATGGACATCTATCTATTGGAAGTCGTCATCACTGAATTTTCTAAGAGTGGCATAAAGCACAAGAACTCCTCTCTTATACATAGCTCCAAAAAAACACCTCAAGAAATAGTTCAACTTGTAGGAAGACGGTTTAGGCAGTAGTTAGAGAGATGCCCTGTTCTAGAGTTACCCACACTAGCCAAACAAGTGGCTTACTTCCTAGATGGTTTGTTAAGTACCAAGTTGAGATCTTATGTGTACTTGAAGGACCCTAGATCCATAGAAGAGTGTGTACCCATGTGCATAGACATTGGGATAATTTGGGAGACCAATTAGAGCTTTCAACGATTTATAAAGATTCAGATAGCTCTACTAGCATTACTTCTAAACCATCTATATCTATTGAGGAACTTGCAGAGAAGGTAACTCAGAAGTTAGGTGTCTCTAGTAAGCAAACACCTAGATTTGTCTCACTAAAATGATGCTATACCCGTGGAGGAGACCATATGGCCAATGTGTGCCCAATCATGGCTCAACCCTAAGCAAACCCTAGTAGCCAATATTGCACAATAGAAAGAAGGTACACTAGCAACGTTGCACAAGATTGCCCATATAACAAGCAAGTAGTTAGGCAAAATTATCCAAAGGCGTATCCATAATAGGGGAGATACCAAAATTAGTATCTACCATAGTAGTATGTTAGGTCCTAGCAACCATACTAGCCACCTATCAAGCTCAACAAAGGTCTCAATCAATGTTTGTTCAACAAACTCGAACTCTAGCCATGTGATCCCAGTAAAATATGCAGCTGTTGAAGAAAATTTGAATAGATCCTTAGTGTCAGCACCACTATTGATTTCTAAAAGTGACCCAAACAAGCACAATTTTGACTCTGCTCACATGTATAGTCCACTGGCATACTATATGGAGTCACCAAAGCATAACGAGATTTACCCTTAAAAAAATTCTAATGAACCTAGTTGGGAGCTAGAATATGCTAATATGATGTATGGAAATCCTAAATCTAGGCCCCAACCTAGGCAAATAAGACCCTCAGCATCTAGAAGATCATGCTATAGATGCTAGAGAGACCATTTCATTTTTTATTGTTGTATACCTACACCTATGCAACCCTAGTCATTGATAATTCAAGATTTTTGTCCGGATTATGGGAAGGAGCATCTTTTATGGGACTCTCCTGAAAACTGAAGCAATGTATCAGAGATCACTCCTATTAATGTCATTTGATTAGTAGTAGATTCTAATGGAAGTGGGACTTCTACTACCAAGAACTTTAGAACCTAAAGTTGTTTCGAGGACCCTAATATCATCCTCTCCAGTAGCTACTGACTCAATCATGAGGATGGAACTATAGAAACAAGTTGTGGAACTGCAAAATAGGTTACTACAGTACGAACCACCACCATCACCAGCTGAGGCACCAACAAAAGCAAAAACTATTTCCATTCAAAGGAACCACATTTTGAAGATGGGTACAAACCTCAGCCTGTTCCTCACGGAAGAATCATCGAGGAGGGACAAGATACTTTTGAAGCTTCACACCCCCCGGCTAAAGCACATGGAAGATATTGGCTGCACACATGATGATTGCATCATTGCTCAGATGCTCGCTCTGAAGAATATCAAAGAAACAGTCCTACAATCAGCTTATTTCCAAAATATCACCCATTGATGCCTCATCATCACATTGGAACTCCAATACCAGCCATACTTTGTGATCCTTGCTCATTATAACATGGAAATTCAATGGGTTACTAATAAAATGTCCATGTTTGCCACACAATTTCAACTAAAGGATCTACCACCTACAGCAGAGAAGGGCACAATCTTTCAACCCAATTGGTGCAAAACCCTCTTGGAAACATACCCGAAAATGGTGCACACATGGAACAATGTGCCGCTCCACATTCTTTACAATCCATGTTACACACTAGCTCCCAGGCACCAATCATGGAAGGCCTTTGTGATTAAAGTTCAAAATAATGCACAAGGCAAAGAATGGGTCGATTATCTGTACATAGCCCCACCTTAAGGACTTCCCTCCATTTCATATATGATGGTTACCATTCATCACTAGTCAGACCAATGCCAGATGTCGTGGCCCAAATGATGTTGATTTTTTTTTTTACATGATGCAGGTGATCTTCAAGAGCTTTCATAAGGCTCAGACCCAACACTGCCATTCCAGGCTTTGCAAATGGAAACTATGATCTTGTGTATGATATGAGCATGACTCCTAGCATTCATGCAGCCTATGCTTGGTATGCTCGCATTAAATACCTCCCAGCCTACTACAAAACCTTTGAAAGACATCTTTACTACAGGTTTTTGGGAGTATTATTCTGAAGTATTCATGCCTAAACCAACACATCTACTTGTAGATGGTGATTGCATAATCTTTTCTTTTGTAGCTCCAGCCTTAGATATAGAAAGCATCTGAATATGAGGCCCTGATATGGATGCTTTGTTCTTTGGGCATTGATTCTACAAACCCATTTTGAATGGGTGTTGCACCATTGCACGTATCATCTCTAAGTGTCTATCTTATGATGTACCAATTCATAGAGCCCTAACTTGGTCTAATATTTAACGATTCAAGAGTTAGAAATCATATGCACCCGAATCAAAGAGGATGAAAGGAACCATACCATCTGCACAACCTCGAGGTGCAACTCTAACTACATATATTTCACTAACAAGGGAACAACTAGTGTGACCTTTCACAATCTACGTCCCATGATGCAACACCGATGAAGCATCTTTTGCACAACCAACTGCCCCACCCTTGCCACTTGAGTTTGAGTTACAAGTTCCTGTTGGATCAGAGGAGTTCAGTACTTTTGAAATTGATCAGTTTCTTCATGAGATTTCCTAGACCAATGTAGACATAGGATCTGAAGCAGAACCCAAGATAGAACAAGAGACAACTAGGGAAGTTGAGCAACAAGGTCCTAATACACAGCAACAAGAGATACAAGAGCAAGATGAAGAAGAGGAGGAGGAAGGAGCACCTGTCTATATAGATCAACTTTGAAGGCTATGAGACACAATGAAAGGTGTTCAAGAAAGAGGTGGAATTTCAGTGCATAAAATCGATGTACTCATGGACCAACATGAAATTGATGTACTCATGGACCATATCCTAGAGGAAGAAGGGGTAAACCAATAATTCATGGACTCATTTTAAATTTTAATAGAGACTTTTGATACCATCGAAGGAATCGATCACATGTTATAGAGATTCCGAGTCCAATATGATGAAAGATGCCTCCACACAAGAAAAAGCCCTGAAAAGAACATCATATACCATTCATGTCAATGGAAGAAACCACATCGACCCAATTTACAACTGAAGCAACCATCACTACCATACCCCTAACTATTGCAACGACCATCAATGCAACTACAGAAACCTCAGTACAAACCCCACTAGTTTTGCCCATTAGAACCCCTGAATCTCAACCCACCACCATCATGAAAGCCCTCCCTCAACCGGAAGAACCCACCTTTTGCACCCCACCTAGGACCGAGTGTTGCTCTAGCGCATGGTAAGCACCACATTAAGAAGCTCCACCTCCTTAATTTCAATCCACAGAAGAGATAGGAGTGATATTCGTGAATGCAAGAAGTAGTGAGAGTGAAGGTGAGAAGCATGGGGATGCACACACACATACACACACATGTAAGAGACAAGCAAGACACAATGGAAGATTGAAAGTAGACTCTATTGCTCAATAACACTCTTACAAGCTCAAGCTCACACTAACTCATACAATCCAACACTAGCTAACCTAAAAAATGAGCTCTCTAGCTCTTTTTATAGATTATAGATTAGTTTTGACCGGTTTCACATCTATATAATCTTAGTTTTGACCGGTTTCACATCTAGTGTTCGACATAGTTAAAAAATAGGTCCTAGGTGCTATTTGGGGGTCTAAACGAGATCTAAAAATAGCCAAAATTGGTATGCTTGCTCTACCTAAGCTCCTCAAGCTCGAGGACTCCTTGGCTTGCACAAAATGGAGCTACTTATTACAAAAATGGGTGTTTCTATGATACATATGGTACAAAAGCAATGAAAATCACTGTTTGGTGTTTTGAACAAGTAATGTAAAACATGTTTCTTTGGAAAAAATAGACTGCATGGCTCCGCACGACTCTTTGTAGTCCGCCTTCACATGCTTCCTCTGCGTATGTGCCTTTGGCTACTACCAACACCCCCATCCCTCTTGCATCTGTCATCCCTAACAGATCCTTGTTGCGGGGTCTACTTGATATAGTTATGCAAGAGGTCGTGTGCAAGGGTGTGCTTCGTGATGCAAATTCCTTGTACGAGATCAATTTCTAATTTTTCCCAATCTATGGCCCAAGGTTTGTCAGGAGGTGGAAGTCGGTAGTGCATGGAATATACTAGTTATTCATAAGCGAATAATTGAAGGAGATGTGTGGGTCGGCTGATAAAAAATTCGAAGTGGTATTCTCGAGAGCCCATTGTGAACATCTCTTCAAAGGTCATCGGATAACAAGCGGGTAAGTACTTTATGCAGTAGTGCCAAGCATAACACACCCGGAGTAACGACATAGTGCTCATATCGTATGCCAAGTCTTGGTTGCCATGCTTGAAGCCCAGGGTGTTGACATGTGGTGCTTTGATGCGGTGAAATATCTTAAAAACTATCTACATCATATCAAACATCTTGATAGTCATGTGTGCTACAATGTCATCCATGCGGTCTAATCGGGGGAGCCAGTGGCATATTGTGCCCATCATATATCCAACTATAGGGGGCCTGCGGGGTGGAGTGAAATAAGGATAGTTAAGCCAATCCTGACACTGCTTATTATTTTGAATTTTGATAGCAAATGCCTTCTAGAAGCGACATCGTGGCATAGATCCCCAACATGGGTTGTACTTCAAATGTAACGGTGCCTTGACCCATGTGTGCATCATCTCTGGATATTCATGTAGCAGTGCCTATTGCCAATTTGGTTGAAAAATTTTACCTTTCTGCACTTTCGATGGTAGGTTGTCAGGCTCGAACTAAGTTGCATGGGTTGGTTTCTTGCCGGTCTCTTTCTCAATTGCCAATTGATATTCTACCATCAACATGAAGTATGGTTTATATTGGAGCTCATGGCCCAAGATGTACCTTCGAGGGGCTAGGTGGGCAAAATAGGATGATTCTAATATTCATTCCTTGATCATGGCCATGGCATGTAGTTGTGCTTCAATTCGTGCAGAGTGTGTTGTACCAAGTTCTTCCACTCACCCATGCGGGTGTAGGAGGTTCAAAAGTGTCTTGGACTTCTACCGTGACACATCCACCTGGTATTGGTTGTGGTTCATAGGCCTCTTCATATGTTTTCTCCATCGATATAGAAACAATTTCTTCTTCAGTCGGACTTTCTAGTGGGGAATCTGGTCTGGGAGGCTCAGAATGAGCTGCAATCTATGCTTCAAGATCAAGTACCTGTGCTCGTAGAGTATTGAGTTCCTTGAGAATCTCCAAGGTGGTGATCTCAAGAACTGGTTGTGGTTTTCGAACAGGTGTCCGTAACAATAGGAGTTTATGATCGTTCTGAAGCTTTTGATATTCCTCATTGATCCTATCATATTCCTCTAGTAGTCATGCATGATCTTCCAAGAGTATTTGCATGGATTCAGAGAGTACTGCTTCAAATCGGCTGGGACTATCCGGTCTATCCAAAGTTGCTTCAAGATTCTCTCGATACTGTTCCTGTAGTGGCTGATTCTCTTCCTTAACAGCTACAAGGTGGCATCTTAAGAGTCCCACATTGCATGTGAGTGTGGCATTTCTTATTGTATGAGCCTGAAATAGATTCTTTGTATCCTTGAGTGCTTCTTTAGTCTTTTGATTTCTCTCTAGCTCTAAGGCATGATAGGCGTCCCATAACTCTTGATGTCGTGCATTGAGGGAAGCATTCTCGATGGTTAAGGAATTCAACTACGTCTCTAACTATGTAGTGGTATGTTGCAGTGCTTGGTAGGTGCTTCCAAGAGATGCAAATTCATCTCTAACTTGTGTCATACAAGAAAAAATTTGTTGGAATGTAGTGTCGATCATGGTGACAATAACAATGGTGTAGTGAGTGAAGATGGTGTGAGTGTGGGTGTGGGTGTGGGTGTGGGTGTGGGTGTGGGTGTGGGTGTGGGTGTGGGTGTGGGTGTGGGTGTGGGTGTGGGTGTGGGTGTGGGTGTTGATGCAGTGGGAAGGGAAAAGGGGGATGGGAAGGTGGATGCAGTGGTGACCGTGGAGAAGTGTGATGTGCCTAAATGTGTTGGTGAAATAGATGAGGTGAGTGGTGGTGCAGTGGGTGGTGAAATGTCCATGTCACTGGATGTGGCATCGAGTGTAGTGATGGTGAAGAGTGGAGTGATGGTGGGTGTGTGAGTGGGTGTGAACACAAGATTAACAAAACTCGATGAATAGTTTACCGATTGAGTCTCGTGGATTGCTTAGTGGAGAGGGGAGGATAAAGGGGATATAATTGGGTGGGGAGGTGACACTGGTGAGAAGGTCATTGGGGGTGGAAAGGGGAATATAGGTCTTGGAGGGATGGGAAATGAAGGAAAGGATGGAGTGAGGAATGGGTTGATTGGAATGTGGGAAACTATGGTGGAGGGGAAATTGTGGCTTCAGTGGTAGTACTTACAAGGAATGTAGATACAGGAGGGGAGGTGGGATGTACTGGGGAGGCAGGATGTACAGTAGGTGGAGGGACAGGTGGTGTGGTGGGGATTTCGATTGTGGTTGAGGATGTGACAGGGGAAGGATGAGGTGAGGAGTCGATGGTGATGGTCTCTTCTTCTAGCGGGGTTTCTATCGTGGTTTCAAGGATGAGGCGAGCTTCCTTGGCATGCTCTGAAGATTTTGCATCTATGGGTACACGGATGTATTGACCTGGCTTGGACATTAAACAGATGTGTTGCAAGTCAAATTTTGGTAGTGGATTTCTCTTCAAATAATGGAGTGCCTTGGAAATTCCCATGGATTCGACTAATTCCTTGAAGCCTTGGATGAAAGATTCTTCTAAACCTCCACTAGTGAGTTCTTGCTTGATAATTCCTTGACTCTCTGCTTCGAATAGTTGTCTACGCACCCAGACTGCTTGCATAGTTTGATATAGTTTCTGGATTGCCAGGGTATAACTGGTGGCTTCAAACCTGTCATCCTCATGAGTACTCGTATCACCTTGGGCTTTGGTTTGCTATTATTGCTCTTCATTTTGCACATCCTCTTGATATTCATGGCTATCCGGACTGGCTTCATCATCACCATCATCATCATCGCTCTCTGTTCTCTCTTCTGCCTCTGAGTTGGAGACTAACTGCTCTTGTGGTTGATCTAGAGGGGTAGTAGGATAGCTTGGACGTTTATACTCCTGTGAGAAAAACTGCCCTTCCGAAAATTGGAACTCGTTGGAGAAAGCATCATGCATTTTGAAATCGAAGGTGGTGTTAGTGGGTTTTGCTTCCAAGTTTTGTATGGGGAAAGAAAATGCTTCCGCACCAATGGTGGTGGGAATTGCTTCTGTTGTAGTAGTAGTTTCTTGAGTGGTGGTTGCTTGAGCACTCGTAGTGCCTTCTGTGATAATAGGTCGTGACACATCTAGTGTCCGACATAGTTAAAAAATAGGTCCTAGGTGCTATTTGGAGGTCTAAATGAGATCTAGAAATGGCCTAAATTGGTATGCTTGTTCTACTTAAGCTCCTCAAGCTCGAGGGCTCCTCTACTTGCACAAAATGGAGCTACTAATTACAAAAGTGGTTGTTTCTATGATGCATATGGTACAAAAGTGATGAAAATCACTCTTTGATGTTTTGAACAAGTAATGTAAAACATGTTTCTTTGGGAAAAATAGACTTCATGGCTCCCCACAACTCTTTGTAGTCTGCCTTCACATGCTTCCTCTGTGTTTGTGCCTTTGGCTACTACCAACATCGAGGATGTCATATTTTTCACTAAAATAACTATTGCAAGATGAAGGGCAAGAAACATATCAGGCATCAAGGCCACACTAGTTAAAACAGGTAGAATAGATTGGTTGTACACATGATAAGCAAGTAGCAATTGAGATACAAGCGATGGCCAATATGAAAGATATGGTGCTAAATTCTGAATATTTCAAGAATCTATCTCATCGAGGCCTCATTAACACTTTGCAACTACAATACAAACCTTATTTCGTGTTATTAACCGATTACAATGTTGAAGTGAAATACGTTATTGGCAAGGAGCCAAGATTTGCAACTCAATTTCAACCAAATGATGTACCAGAGACAACATGTAGAGGCACCATATTGCAAGAAAACTAGCATACACATTTACTTGAGATGTACCCAAAAATGATGTGCACATGGTCAAATGCTCCGGTGCATATTCTCTATGACCCGTGCTATGGCCTTGTAGCAAGATGATGCTCATGGCCAACCTTTGCCATCAAGGTCAAGAATAACATCAAGTGTGTAGTCTAGTTGAATTACCCCTATCTCGCTCAATGACAAGGAGCTCCCACAATGGCATATATGATTTCCACTATCCATCATTGGATATTGTGTCTAAAGAATATGCTTGATGTAGCAGCACAAATGACATTGAAAATCTTTGAAATGATGATTTTAGTGTTCAAAACCTTGAGCAAGATTTAAGCCCCATACATATCAACACCCGGTTTGGAAGAAGGAAACTACAATTTAGTGTACAATATGAGCAACATGCCACCATTGAAGACTGTTTACACATGGCACACACAAATCAAGTACTTACCAACTTTTTATAAATAGAAATCTGAAGAAATATTCTTGAACAAATTCTTGAAATACCACCTGGAGGTATTCATATCTAAACCAACTCACCTGCTACAACTATTCTCTATGGAAAAAGCTATACAATCAAAACAATAAGGATGCCACAACCAAAAGCCCCATGTGTTATTGATGGGGAGTGGCTAAGACATATCTTGCATGTGGACTTAGGCTAAAAGAACACAAGCTCACTCAACATGTCCTCCAGAATTTCATAGAACAACCTCTCCAACAAGGGTCTATCAAGGACGAGAGATGCGAGATTTGGGGGGGGGGTTGTTAGTAGTTAACTAGGACTCAGGTAACAAGGAAACCTTAGACAAGGGATTCAAGGAAGATACAATTAGAGAGAAGACCAAGGTGGACTAAACAGACATGGTAGTCAATGCAAATCAGGCAATGAATATGCCTAACAATATTTTTTTCAAAACAATCATTTAATCAACAATTATTTTTATCATTACACCTCATTGTAGATACTATTTTTTTATAGATTTGACTCCATTTTGTTCAAGCTAAGGATTCCTCAATCTTGATGATTTCAAAAGAACCCAAGTATTAATTTTCATCATTTTTAAAGCTCGTTTGAGCCTCCAATTAGTGTAGGAAACTAATTTTTAACTAGATTAGAAACTAGGACTGAACTAGTCCAAAGCTAGTAAAAAACTATAAAAGGATCCAGAGAGCTCATTTTTTTAGGGTGGAGTTTTTATGAAACATTCTACTAAGATGCTTTTGAATGAAAGATTCCTTTGTTCTACTCTTTGTTCTTGCCTTGTTTGCATGTGTATGTGTGTGCATGCTAGTGTGCTTCTCACTCACATGCTTGTCCATTCCACTTGCTTAGGTTCATTGTTGCAGAGAGAAGAGGCACAAAAGAGGAGCCCGAAAATTTTCAAATTGATGGCATAAAAATTCTTCTTCAAAATTCTAGGAAATTCCCTCAAAGCTATGTAAATGCACTAGAGGAGTCCTCTAGATGCATGAGCCCCAAATCATTAAACATAATTCTTGTAAAATAGTAGGAAGTTAGAGATTATTCAA
Source organism: Ceratopteris richardii (assembly GCA_020310875.1). NCBI lineage: Eukaryota > Viridiplantae > Streptophyta > Polypodiopsida > Polypodiales > Pteridaceae > Ceratopteris > Ceratopteris richardii. The sequence goes on from CM035433.1 coordinate 31,048,288, forward strand.
TAAAGTGCTGGTCTCATGTGTGAAAGGACCATTTTTTAGGGCACATGTATATAAGTCACTTTGTGACTCTTTGTAAAGACTTTTTGCCATTATGAAGAAGGAGAACTCAAATTTCGAATTTGCTTCTTCCCTGCTGATTTCCATCTTCTCTATGATCTTTTGTGTGTGTGTAACGCTTGAAATGTGTGTGTAAGACTGTTGTCTATCCTGTCCCATCACTTTTGAACTACTATAGTGTGTGTGTGAACCAATACGCATGGTGGAGCGAGTGCAGGTGTTTCCCGCCATTCACTATTTTGTCCATAACCTGAAGAGCGGTTGTCAGATTCAAGTGAAAATACAACCAATAGATGCGTCTCATCAAGAGCTTTGAAATGAATCTCCTATAAGCCATATTCGAAGTTTGGAGCTAGGAGAAACATTCGAATTTGTGCTTATTTCTATAAGTGGTATCGCGGCAGACATTTCCAGAGATTTAGTGAGTTGGAGAGGTAGTTTAGTCTTTTCACATGCATTGTAGCTGAGCCACTTCACTTTCCATCATGTGTGCACATGTCCCCATACACTTGGTTCGTGTGGTTCTTCGGATTGATAATTAAACGTGTATCGGTCCACCACTATACACACTTGTGGGGCAAATGAGATTTAAAGAGCGATTTTGGCTAAAGTATCGCGGTTGGTTGAGTTTTGGTATCGCGATATCAAAATTCCCTAGTATCGCGATACTCGTCTGATATCGTATTGTTGCATACCACTTGAAGTATCACGACACCACTCTGGTATCGTATCATCAAGTTGGTATCGCGATCGCGGTCAGTCAGTGGTATCGTATCGTGATCCATGGTATCGTATCGCCCCGGTCACGGTATCATATTGTCGATCGAGCGGTATCGTATCACCTATTTAGTATAGTATCATCCAAGAAGGTGGTATCATATTGTCTGACCCATCTGGTATCGTATCTTGAGAATTTCAGTATCGTATCACCAACGTGGTATCGTATCGTCCGAAAATTCAGTATCGTATCGTGCAAAGTTTCGGTATCATATTGTCACTTGCACTAGTATCATATCACGAGAACTTTAGTATTATATTGTGTGACTTGTTGGTATCGTATCGTGGAGGGCACAAGTATCATATCATGTAAAGTTTCAGTATCATTTCGCAGAAACTTTGGTATCGTATTGTTGGAAGTTCTGGTATCGTATCATGTATTATTCCAGTATCGTATCGTCCACTAATGTAGTATCATATCGTCACATGCAGAGGTATTGTATCGTGTTAATTCGTGGTATTGTATCGTGCTAAGACCAATATCGTATCGTCTGGGTGGTATCACCCAAAGTGGTATTGTCCAAAACCAATCAAGCCCAGCATCACCATTAGCTAGTACAAAATCGACGAATCTAGGATACGAGCAGACCCAAGGAGAATACTATCCCTATGACATTAGTGTGGTTGAGTACGACCAAATTTATGACCCACCATACTATGGTTATGAGGGATATGACAACACCTACGGGCAGGAGTTTGCAACCCTAATGTACATCGCACCCAAGGCACGAGCACCCATAAGGCCACCCAAGACTGCCCATGCCAAAAAGACCTTGCTATAGATGTGGAGGAGACCACTTCACAAAGAGTGCACTCGGCCATATAACCCACCACCCCTAGGACTTGGGAAGGGTATTGCAATGAATGTGGAAAGGAACATTTATTTAGAGACTGTCCAAAGAATCCCAATAAGCCTCATGACACTGCACCTATTAACGCAATCGAAGTAATGGAATCGTCAGGAAGTGACAAGGAGTACATAGTACCATTAAAGCCATCACATGAGCACAAGCTACATGACAAGAAAGAAAACAAGCAGACTCCGAGCAAGAAAAGAGTAAAAACCTAGAACCAAGAGTGCAAGTAGTGAAAGACTCGGAAGATTTACTAGAGAGTACCCAAGCAAGGAAAAACCAAAAGTGGAAGGATATAAGGGAAAAACTGAGAGAAAAATGGACGAAAAATAGAAACAAGGAAGACAAGAAGAACACAATAGGTAGTAAGAAACCTAAGGAACCCGAAATTCAGAAAGAAGCCCCTGTTACACCACAGATACTAGAACCAAACAAGCTAGGATCAATTTTAGTAGACCCAAAATCGATGATTTGGATATGTGGTTAAAATCTTATGAAGCAAGGATCACAACTGGACCCAACATAGAGCAGCACGAAAAACTTTACCCACATGGAGAGTTAGAAAAAGAGAGACTTGCTATATGCAAAAAACTCATAGAAGTGACTCATGCCACTCTAGAGAAGACTATCCGTGCCCTACCTGAGACAAGAATATCCGAGAATCAATATAATGATCGTCTTAAAACCAAGGACCAGAAACCAAAAGAGAGGGATGATAAGAAAGAACTACTGAATACCCAGGACAAATCCATGTCCATAGTCCCTGATTTAGAGGTTGATTGGCCAAGAGAGTTGTGGACTAGAATTCAAGAAGATCAATGGAAAAACAATGGAATCGCAAGACCACCTTTTGAGGAATTAGATGAGGAAGACTATCAGCCAATGCCAAATTTGAAAGAAATATATGAAGAAGTCTCTATGCTAGACAAAAATAGAGAGGAAGCACACATCATTTCTACCCTACCAAACTACATGGGTGAATATGAGAAAGAATCCATAATCTTCCGTGCTCCCATAGTACGAGGAAAAGAAAAGGATTCTTCAGATAAGACCTCACACAATTTAGCAGAGCTCAAAAAGAGCAAAGTACAATGTCGATGGACTATGGAAGAATTACTTCATGTCAAACCACAATTATGGAAACAATTAGCGGGACAGTTGAAGTTAGAGCATGCGAAGAACAAAAAGGAAAGCAAGGAAACTGAAAACTCTTCTACTATACAAAGTTCGGTGGATAAGGTTGGAGAATTCAGCGTAGGAGATGAGGGAAACACATGTTTACCCATCACATATAATGGATACATGACCAAGGCCATACTAGACACAAGAGCGGGAGTGGGCATCGCCACCAAAGAGATTTGGGAGAAATGCGGAAAGCCAACCCTGCGACCAATGCATATGAAGTTTCAATTAGCGGATGGTCATGTAGAGAAACCCTTGGGAATATTGGAAAAGATTAAATTAACCACTTGTGGAGTCGAGTTTGAGCATACATTAGCTATATGTCAATTTGGAAAGGCAAATAATTATGAAATGATATTAGGACGACCTTTCATGAGACAACTCAGGGTTATACATGACTGGGGAAGAGACTCATTATACCTTCAACATCAAGGAACCACTAGCAAGATAAATTTGCATACATTTGCATATAGGGATGTACCCCCACTACAATGGAATCCCATACACAAAGAAGAAGGTGATTTGGCTATCCCTAGTGCCAGTTCTAGCAACCAATCATGGATGCACAAAGATGCCCAATTATGGATGTGTAAGGGAGCAAAGAGAGAAGATTAAAAATTTCAGTTGTGGCCCATATGACACCAAAATTATCGACCCATAGAGGACCCAAGTTACATGTCTCAGGTTTTTCTTGATGAAGCATTTAGTCACACGGTTGGATGGAGACTCTAGCCACTTTGGATGTATGTGTAAATGAAGAAGTATTGACCATGAATGAATGTGTAGACAAAGAAGGTTATGATGTAAGCTTTTACATGGTAGTCCTTCAGGAGGTAGAAGCAGGAGAAGTATTAGAAAAGGAATGGAAAGAAGAATATGAGAGCATAGAGATGGAACCAGAGTTTGATTCAAAGGAATGGTACTTAGAAGCCATCCAAGCCATGGACAAGGATGGAACAACCAAGGAATTAGCAATAGAAGTAGCCCAGGAAGTACTAAATGATGAGGAAACCATGGGTAACACCGAACCAACCCCGGATCGATTTGAAGTCCCAGAACACTTCAAAAGATACGAACTAGAGGAAAGGAGAATAGCCATTCAAATGCTTAAGAGAGAAGTGAGAGAAGGAGAAGCATACGACAATAAGGAACAAACGACAAAAGTCATAGCGACCGTAGAAAATGGAGAAGAAAGATGCATGTACATAGTAAAGGATGTGTCACCTGAGGAGGAAGAAGAATTGATAAAGCTGATTTGAGAATATCGAGATGTGTTTGCATGGACCTACAAGGACCTCAAAGGTGTGGAACTCTCCATTTGTTCTCATTGAATACCAATGACACCTGATGCTAAACCATCAAAGCAACGCCCTTACACTTATAATGATGTCTATGTAGCAAAGATTAAGGAAGAGATAGACAAACTATTAGCAGCCGGATTCATTTATGAGATAGGACATACTGAATGGGTGTCACCATTAGTAGTTGTGCCCAAAAAGAACGGGAAACTAAGAGTGTGCATTAATCTAAAGAAAGTCAATGCAACTATGATCCGTGATAGCTACCCATTACCTATCACTGATCACCTCTTGGAAAGAGTTGCAGGTAAGGAATGTAGCGGAAAATGTGGTATACTTCTTCTCTCTGATACCACTCCTTGACGACGCGACGAAGGCTGAACCTTAGTAAGCCTGCGGAAATCGCCACGCCCAAGAAGAACTAAGCTAGAGTGATTCAGAACACCTCTGTAATCAATCAATGGCTTAGCAAAGTCTAGCGCTCAACATATAAGACTGCGCTTCTAAATTCACTGGAAAACTTCACCGAAACTTCACCGGATATCACTGGACTGACACCGTAGTCGTACCGGAATGAACTTCAATTCTGTTTATAAGTACTTCAAGCAAACATACATGAAGTAAGGAAGTGGCGCAAAAAGCTTCCTAAACTTTCTGAACACTTTCTGAAGTTAAAAAAAAAAAAAAACAAAAACTCCACTAGTTCAGACGACCTTTTTCAGTCACACTTTGTACTATGTATAGATATCTTTTTCCACCGGAAACATTGATTAACTGAAAGTAGAGATGTCTAGCTACAGGATGAGCTATCTCTCATACAAAACTTCGCATTACTCTGCGAGATCTACTTTGTTCTTCTACCGAAAAATTACTCGTTTACTGTAAGAACTATAACTGACCGAAAATGTTAACTGTAACATAAACATACTCTGTTTCTAGCACATATAAATAGCACGCACGAACATCCACATGAACATGTGTTTTCTATTAGAGAAGATGTGTACAAGTGAGCTTGGCCTCTTCTTGCTCAAGCTACAGAAACTCTCCTATACTGAGTAGTTTCTTATTACCATCTCTCTCAGATGAATACCCGATATCTCAGGTTTCTGTTATTCATCTATACATACGCGATCTCTGGCGTCTTCTTCCACATACGCGATCTATGGCGTCTTCTGTCTATAACTCTGCGTCTCTGCGCATCTGCTATATCTCTATTCTCTATTCTCGCACATACACACTTCCGCTCTTTTTCTTCTGTTTGTGCTCCTATTTATACTGCACGCTCTTCTTAAGCACGTTCTTGTTCGCACTTCCCTTCAGTTATTCCTTTGCACGTTCTCTCTATGTACAGTTTGATTCCGCGTACCGTATTTTGATTCTGGGAGATTCTTGTACTGTACATAACGGTTGTGGATTTGTCCTTCCACTAAGGCTTTTGATTTTCTCTGATTCTGCTTCCTTCTTTTTCTCTTTTTATGTCTGTTTGTCAAATTCGTGAGTGTTTCTTCAACAGCTCCCCCTCAATCTCTAATTTGACATCTTCCGGTCTTTCATATATCTTTCTTTCTTTTATACCTGCCATTTCTTTGAATCTGTTTATCTTTGTTCCATCCAAACTCTTTGTTAGCATATCTGCAATCTAATCCTTTGTCGGAGTGTATACAATTTCTAACTCCTTCTCCATTACCTTTTCCCTCAGGAAATGATACTGAATTTCTATGTGCTTTGTTCTTGCATGAAATACTGGGTTTGCTGCAAGATATAATGAACTCATATTATCTCCATGTATGATAGGTTTTCCCATGCTTTTGAATAAGGTCTGCATCCATATTACTTCTTTTGCTGTTTCTACAAGTCCTTTGTATTCGGCTTCTGTTGACGATAAAGCCACTGTGTGTTGCTTCTTTGAACACCAGCTTACCAGCTTATCTCCTAGGTATATCATATACCCATGTGTTGATCTTCTGTCATCTTGACTTCCAGCCCAGTCTGAGTCACTGTATGCTCTGAGCTTTATGTCGGATGTAAAAGGATAATATAATCCTTCGTTTACAGTTCTTTTAATATATCTAAGAACTCTTTGTCCTGCAACCCAATGTTGATCTATCGGACAATGCATGAACTGTGAGAGAATTCCCACTGCATAACTAAGATCCGGTCTTGTTAGTGTAGCATAAATTAAACTTCCTACTAATGACTGATATTTCTTCATATCTTTAAACTCGGCTCCACTGTATTTGCTGAGTTTATGGTTTACTTCAAGCGGTGTTGAAGCCTCTCTGCAATTCTCCATATTAAACTTCTTCAGTAAGTTTAGGAGATACCCTTCTTGTGTCACATATACACCATGATCTGTGTATGTGATTTCCATTCCTAGAAAGTATGACAACTTTCCTAGGTCACTGATCTTGAATTCTCTTTCGAGTAGTTTCTTCACTTCTGTAATCCCTTCATCTGATGTTCCTGTGATTATTAAGTCGTCTACATAAATACAAATGTAGATCATACCTTCTTCTGTTCTCTTTATGAGTAGACTTGCGTCTGCCTTCGAACTTTGGTATCCAAGTTTGTTTAGATATTTCACAAGTCTGTAATTCCAAGCTCTTGGAGCTTGCTTCAATCCATAAAGTGCTTTTCTTAACCTGCAAACAAAGTTTGGGTATCTGGAACTTTCGAACCCTTCAGGTTGTTCCATGTACACTTCATCAGAAATGTATCCATTCAGAAATGCGTTCTTTATGTCTAGCTGACTTAGCTTCCATCCTTTTGATGCAACTACAGCGATTACTGTTCTTATGGTTGACATCCTTGCCACCGGACTAAACGTCTCGTCATAATCTATGCCATGCGTCTGGGCATAGCCTTTGACTACCAACCTTGCTTTGTATCTGGCTATCCTTCCATCTGCAAATTTCTTTATTTTGAACACCCATTTATTTCCGATTACTTTCTTACCATTTGGTTTCGGAACAAGTTCCCATGTCTTGTTCTCCTCCAGTGCGCTGATTTCTTCTTCCATTGCTTCTTCCCATTGTTTCTTGCCTTTTGCTTCATTATAGCTCTGTGGTTCTTCATCATCTTTGACCATATATGCATAGTCTTTCTGAGTTATGTATGACGTATCATACGAGTACCTTTCTGGTTGTCTTCTATTCCTGTTTGACCTTCTTGGTTCAAACTCTTCATGTGTATCTGAATACACGTCTTCATCTTCGTTTCTCATACCTGATCCGTTCCTAGACGTACTTGCCTGCATATGATTTTCATCTCTGTTTACCTGAACAATTGATTTCCCTTTCTCTCTTCTTTTTATTTCTTCTTCGAATTCTTCAGTCGTATGACTTTGATCTGCATACCAGCTTTTCTGTTCATCAAACGTAACATCTCTGGACACAGTAAATTGTTTGGTTAGAGGATTCCATAACCTGTATCCCATCTGCTTTTCATCATATCCGACGAACACATATTTCTCTGCTTTCGGTTCAAGCTTATGTCTGAGTTGAGACGGTACATAAGCATACGCTACTGATCCAAACACTTTGCAATGATCAAGTGTTGGCTTCTTTCCCCACCAAGCTTCATAAGGGGTCATTCCTTCCAATACTGTACATGGTAATCTGTTTACCAAGTATGTAGTTGTGTTTACAGCTTCAGCCCAAAGATAATTTGGACAATCTTTTTCGTTTAGCATAGCTCGTGCGAACTCGACTAGAACTCGGTTCCTTCTTTCTGCTACTCCATTTTGTTGTGGTGTATATCTGCAGGTTATTTCTCTCTTAATACCTGCATTCCAAAGATAGTCATTGAATTCTCGGGAGAAGTATTCTCCCCCTCCATCAGACCTCAGTCTTTTAAGTTTTCGTCCGGTAAGTCTTTAAGCATATGCATGAAAATGCCTGAAAGCTCCGAATACTTCTGATTTCTCTTTCAGAACATAAAGAGTTATCCACCTTGTGGCATCATCAATGAATAGAACATAGAACCTTGATCCGCTAATTGATCCTTCTTTCGTTGGCCCCCATACATCTGTATGAATGAGCTCGAGTACTTCATCATGTTTGAATCCTTTCTTCTGGAAAGGTAACCTGTGGGCTTTTCCCAACTGACATGCTTCACAGTTGTGAATCATATGTTGATTCTGTATATTTGGTAATCCCAATACTAACTGATTCGTTATCATGGCTTTAATTCCTTTTTCATTGAAATGACCCAATCTCTTATGCCATAAATCAAGTTCTGTAATTACCTTTTCTCCATGTGTGAGCAATGCTTGGCCAATGTTCCCTTGTACTCTTAAAGTAAAGAGTCTTCCTTCTTTCTTTCCAGAAACAATCTGGTTATATCCATTCTCGGGATCTTCTACAAATACGCCTTTATTTGTAAATCTGACCTGAAAACCTTTCTCGACTATCTGTCCCACACTAATCAAATTTTTCGGTATTGTTGGAACATACAAAACATTGGTTATCAAATCTGCTCCACTCTTGCATTTCACTTTTCCAATTGAGTGTACGCTATGTCTCGTATTATCACCTGTTTGAACAGTGTGACTAGAACTACCTTTTTCTAGTTCTGACATTAGTTCTATATTTCCTGACAAATGATTAGAGCATCCAGAATCAATGTAAAATACCTTTAGGTCTTCATTATCTGATGTGCTGATAGAGTTCATCATCAACGATGTATGACTCTCATTCTGCGTGTCGTTTGCGTAGTTGTTGTAGGTGGTGTTGTAGGATTGATTCTGTCCCCAACTTCTCACTCCACCTCTACCATAGCCTCCTCTTTGATTTTGTCTTCCTCTTTGATATCTCCCGCTTCTGCCTCTGCTATTACTGTTTTGATTTTGATTTGATCCTTGTTGATTGTGCCAGCAATCATGAGCCAAGTGATTACTGAGTCCACAGATCCAGCAAGCCTTCTTGTTGGTATTTTGGTTACTTCTTCCTCTTCCAAAACCTCTTGCTCTTCCTCTACCAGTGCCTTTACCTCTTGCGTAATAGGCCTGAGAACTTGACTCTTCTTCGTCTTTTGTCTTACCTTTGTCTTTCTTTTTGTTCTTCATGTACATTGCAAAGCTTTGTCCTTTATCTGCATCTCCTTTCAGGTCTTGCTCATATGTGAGCATCAAACCAAGCAACTGATTTAAATCTGGCACAAAATGATTTAGAGAAAGTTCAGTTGATAATACGAAGGGTTTCCACCTTTCATCTCCTCTTAAACCTGTGAGTACTTGTGCTATCAATCTATGATCTTCGACTTCTTCATTTATGGATCCAAGACTATCTGCTAGATCCTTCATTTTAGTGACATAGTCACTTATGCTTTGACTCGACTTCTTTTTGAATGTCGTAAATTCGGACCATAAACTAGCCTTCCTGGCTTTAGTAGTATTTTGGAAATGATCTTCCAATGCACTCCATATGTCCTCTGCTTTCTCCAGACCTCTGATATGTGGTAGTAGATGATCTGTTACGGTATTATAGATGTAGGCTCTTGCCGTTGCATCTTTCTTCTGCCACAGCTTCAAGGCTTCTAATTCTTCTTTTTTCGGTTGACTATCATCTTCAAGGGTCGGCTTCTTTTCTTCTCCGGTCACGTACATCATTAGGTCTTTACTCATAAGTAAGGCTTCCATGCGCATTACCCATGCGGGATAATTATCTCTGTCCAGCTTATCAATAGTAACATGGTCTGCCATGATCTTCTTGTCTCTGTTACTTCCGGTGGGCTTTTGAGAATCTTTCTGCTCTTCAGAATCTTTCTCGTTCTGGTTCCACTCGTTGTGGTTAACTGGCTCTTGTTTCCAATAATGGTGAATACTCTGGGCTCTGATTAGATATGCCTAGTTCTGACTCTGATTAGATACGCCTAGCTCTGGCTCTGATTAGATACGCCTAGCTCTGGCTCTGACTCTGGCTCTGATACCACTGTAGCGGAAAATGTGGTATACTTCTTCTCTCTGATACCACTCCTTGACGACGCGACGAAGGCTGAACCTTAGTAAGCCTGCGGAAATCGCCACGCCCAAGAAGAACTAAGCTAGAGTGATTCAGAACACCTCTATAATCAATCAATGGCTTAGCAAAGTCTAGCGCTCAACATATAAGACTGCGCTTCTAAATTCACTGGAAAACTTCACCGAAACTTCACCGGATATCACTGGACTGACACCGTAGTCGTACCGGAATGAACTTCAATTCTGTTTATAATTACTTCAAGAAAACATACATGAAGTAAGGAAGTGGCGCAAAAAGCTTCCTAAACTTTCTGAACACTTTCTGAAGTTAAAAAAAAAAAAAAAAAAAAAACTCCACTAGTTCAGACGACCTTTTTCGGTCACACTTTGTACTGTGTATAGATATCTTTTTCCACCGGAAACTTTGATTAACTGAAAGTAGAGATGTCTAGCTACAGGATGAGCTATCTCTCATACAAAACTTTGCATTACTCTGCGAGATCTACTTTGTTCTTCTACCGAAAAATTACTCGTTTACTGTAAGAACTATAACTGACCGAAAATGTTAACTGTTAACTAACTTTAACTGTAACATAAACATACTCTGTTTCTAGCACATATAAATAGCACGCACGAACATCCACATGAACATGTGTTTTCTATTAGAGAAGATGTGTACAAGTGAGCTTGGCCTCTTCTTGCTCAAGCTACAGAAACTCTCCTATACTGAGTAGTTTCTTATTACCATCTCTCTCATATGAATACCCGATATCTCAGGTTTCTGTTATTCATCTATACATACGCGATCTCTGGCGTCTTCTTCTACATACGCGATCTATGGCGTCTTCTGTCTATAACTCTGCGTCTCTGCGCATCTGCTATATCTCTATTCTCTATTCTCGCACATACACACTTCCGCTCTTTTTCTTCTGTTTGTGCTCCTATTTATACTGCACGCTCTTCTTAAGCACGTTCTTGTTCACACTTCCCTTCAGTTATTCCTTTGCATGTTCTCTCTATGTACAGTTTGATTCCGCGTACCGTATTTTGATTCTAGGAGATTCTTGTACTGTACATAACGGTTGTGGATTTGTCCTTCCACTAAGGCTTTTGATTTTCTCTGATTCTGCTTCCTTCTTTTTCTCTTTTTATGTCTGTTTGTCAAATTCGTGAGTGTTTCTTCAACAAGGAAGTCTATAGCTAGTTGGATGGATTCTCTGGATACAACCAAGTAGCTATTGCTACTGAGGACCAACATAAGACCACATTTGTGATTGAATGGGGAGTCTATGCTTTCAAGGTCATGCCCTTTGGACTCACAAATGCCCTTGCTAATTTCCAAAGGTTGATGTGTCATGTTTTCAAAGAATTCCTAAGGAAGAGTATGGAAGTATACATAGACGACCTATGCACATACTTCGAGCCAAGACAGGAACATATTCCGGAGTTGCGAAGAATATTTGAAAAATCTCGGCAATATAGAGTATGCATGAATCCTGAGGTATGTATTTATGGTGAGACAAGGAAAAATCCTAGGGCCAATCGTATCTAGGAATGGAATATCTACTGATGAAGACAAGATCAAAGTAATTCTAGAACTCCTAAGACCAAAAAATGCAAAGGAAGTGCAAGCATTTATGGGTCATTGTGGATACTATCGTCGATTTATCCACATGTACGCTATAATTGCCAAGCCATTGTATGGATTGTTGACTCAATTCACGTGGATGGATGAGTCCGAGAAAGCATTTACTGAATTGAAAAAAGACTAAGCACAACACCAATTTTGAAAACACCCAATTGGAACAAGCCCTTTCATATTCATGTGGATGCTTCCAATTACGCAATAGGATGCATTTTAGCTCAACCGACAGATGAAGGAAAATTGGACCATCCTATTGCCTATGCAAGCACACAATTGAACCAAGCCAAAAGAAGCTATACAACTACAGAGCGAGAAGGTTTAGGGATCATGTACGTGGTAAAGAAATTCAGTTAGTACCTCTTAGCCAGCAAGTTCAAATTCTTCATAGATCATCAAGCCTTATTGTACTTAGTCAATAAGACTTGTAACACAGGAAGACTAGTGAGATGGTTTCTATTGTTAATGGAGTTTGATTTTGAAGTGATTGTAAAAAAGGGAAATACCCACATAAGAGCTGATCATCTCTCTAGGTTAACACATGGAGAACCACCTAGCGGAGTACCCGATGATTTACCAGAAACTTATCTGTTCAATTTGGAAGTATGTCCTAAGTGGGAAAAAAGGCTAATTCCCATACTTACTCATGGACCACAACACTTAATAAACAAGGAGATTAGAAAGGAAATTTTGCAATCGTGTAACTTACACATTGTAGCAGGAAGTGTGTATCATAAAGAACCCAACGGTGTGTTGTCTAGATGTGTAGAAGAGGATGAACAGAAGAACTTGATTGAACAAGTGCACATAAACAAATGGAGAATGCACAAGGAAATTCATGGAGCTATAAGGGAATTGAAAAGATTAGGAGTCTATTGGCCTGATATGCCCAAAGACATTCATGAGTATGTTGGTAGTTGCAGGGACTGTCAAGAAACCACTCCAGATGATCATACATCACTACCCTTCTCTAATAATAGTGCCCAACTAGTGTAAGACATTAGTGAAATTCTTAAAGACACGAGAGCATGAGGAAGGAACAAGTCTAGCTAGGAAACGATCCCTAGAAGAAATGAGTAAGGACTATGTTATCTTGGGTAGACAATTATTCAAGAGAGAGAAGGATAATCAACTACAACTATCTGTACATGAAGGAGAGTACTTACCCATATTAGAAATGGCACACGCAGGTGCTACAGGAGGACATTTCTCAGCCAAAAGAACTGTAAAAATGATCCTCTTTGCAGGCTTGTGGTGGCCAACTCTACATATGGATGTAGACACCTACGTACAAAGCTATGAGGCATGCCAAAGAGCTAAATATCCTATTAGACAAGATGACATGCCCTTAAGACCTATGGTTTGCACAAGAGCCTTTTCCAAATGGGGTATTGATTTCATAGGACCCATTAATCCACTAGCCAAAGGATCACATGCTGAGTACATAATCGTGGCAACAGACTATTTGACTAAATGGGTAGAAGCAAAAGCAACTAAAAAAAACGATGCACAGACCACAGCTAAATTTCTTTTTGAGCACATCTTTACTCGCTTTGGGCTACCTATAGAGATAGTGAGTGATCAAGGAACACATTTCATTAACGAAGTAATGGAGTCCCTGATGAAGGAGTTCTTAGTGATTCATAAAAAATCAGCCCCTTATCATCCTCAAGCCAACGGTCAAGCAAAAAGTTCCAATAAAGTGTTGTGCACTATATTGACCAAGATAGTCAATAGTGGAAGGTCAGATTGGGACAAACAATTGCATCATGCAATTTGGGCCTTCCGTGTGGCTTACAAGACAACCATTGAAACTACACCATTTAACCTAGTGTATGGACAAAATGCAATCCTGCCAATCGATTTTTTAGTGCCTACTTTAAGAGTAGCACAACAGTATGAATGGATGGGGCATGAACTGTCCAAGCAACTCGAACAAATTGAGAAGCTACACGAAACAAGACTACAAGCTGTTGCAAGAATTTATGTGGCAAAAAGAAGACAAAAAGCATATTATGATGCACACATCAAAGATGAAGGACTAAAAGAAGGAGATTTAGTCCTGGTGTATACTTTGAAGCAACACGTGAAGAAGCTACAGAAACGCAGATATGGACCTCTAATAATCAACAGGATTCCAACAAGTGGAGTTGTTAACCTAGCCACACCTTTATCCCCCAAGAACGGTGAATCCCAGAGAAAATGTGAAGGCAACACTCCTAAAGAGACCTACAACAAGGGAAGAACATCCACGTGGAAGTCTACTACTCGATTATTGAAGCCAAGAAATGCTAATCTCCACTGGGTTTGCAAAGATCGAATGAGGGAATCAGAAAATTCAACACCAATACAGGTCACTCACCCTATGAAGGCAAGAAGAAACAACAAATTCTCTTCATTACAATTAGAACCAAAAAGACTTCTAAGAGTATGGCTTCCAAAATCATTAGTAGAAGCCCAGAAAACACGGCAACATATGTGGATTCTGAAAAAGACCACACAGACTGCAAGTCAAGAGCTAGACAAGCGAGAGGAAATAGTACGCCTACAAAGCAAGACCATGAAGACAAACAAGACCCACCAAAGGTACCAGAGGAACACGACATCAGTCAAAGAAGAAGAACCTATAATACGACAAAACCAAGAGAAGACGAAGCCTCAAATATCAGCTACAAAATGGATGTGGAGACCCAAGAGGTTGCATGGACAGAAAACACGGCAACCTATGTGGATTCCGAAAAAGACCACACAGACTGCAAGTCAAGAGCTAAGACAAGCGAGAGGAAATAGTACGCCTACAAAGCAAGACCATGAAGACAAACAAGAGCCACCAAAGGTACCAGAGGAACACGACATCAATCAAAGAAGAAGAACCTAGAATATGACAAAACCAAGAGAAGATGGCAACATATGTGGATTCTGAAAAAAACCACACAGACTGCAAGTGAAGAGCTAGACAAGCGAGAGGAAATAGTACGCCCACAAAGCAAGACCATGAAGACAAACAAGTCCCACCAAAGGTTCCAGAGGAACACGACATCAATCAAAGAAGAAGAACCTAGAATACGACAAAACCAAGAGAAGACGAAGCCTCAAATATCAGCTACAAAATGGATGTGGAGACCCAAGAGGTTGCATGGACAGGAACAAAAGATTCAAGAGGATTCCAATTGCAATCATGAAGAGTCGATTGCACCTAAAGTATGCATGCCAGGACCACACTACAAGGCCATGCATTTGGCACAGGATATGTTTAACAAAACTAGTGGTGCACATTTCCCACTTGGGAATAGATCCTAGATTCTACTTCCATAGGAATGGACCTACTATGTAAATAAATAAATGCTTTGGCTATACTAACTCTTGTTTTCTTCCAGGAATATAAATTATTAAAAAATGTGTGGTAAGAGGTCTTACTTACTTGAGTAAGGGGAAACGGACTGACTCAATAAACAACATGTCACTCAGACACACATCACTCACGACATGCCTTCTATAAAAAGCTGATGCCCTCCTTATTACAAGTGTAGATTGCTTCTAAGGATTCTGAAGCGACTATTCAAGAGGAGATGTTGGAATTTCCCCTACAGACGTGACAAAGGCAAAAGGTCATTGGTTTTGGGAGGATCAACCTGTTGGGGACTACCTATTCTTAGTAACAATGAAGATCATGGACATAGACCATCAGTAATGAAGAAAGCTGGTATTCACAAGTACTTTGAACTCCCAATCTACAAACCGGACTTCCAGCATTGCACACAAGTAGTGAAAACCTTAAAACTAGCTTTGCATGATCCATTAGTACCCGAAGCAGGAGTCCTAGATGCAACAGGCGAGTGGGTCATCATACAATTCACCCACGACCTAATTAAAGAAGCCTTCAAATGGGAAAAAGACGGAAATACAATTTTGAAGGAGGAAAGCCTAGGGGCTAAGACCCGAACATTTATCGATATCAACCGTATTGATATAGAAGAGGAAGTCCGACTCATTCACCAACATTTTTGCTTTCCAAACATGTACAGATATGTTGATATATTTAGGTAGTGATGTGTGTGAACACACTAGGACTGTCGGGGCACTTTTTTCCCTCTTTAGGAGGTTTTTTCCCCCAGCTTGTATATATGCCTATTGCCCTAATGGGCTACTCATCTTTATACATTCTCTAGTAATACATTCAATATTGTCTGTTGTGCTCCAAGCCTCTTCTTCTTCCTTGTGCTATTCGCGTGCTTCTGCAGACGTCTAACTCCAACAATTGGTATTAGAGTAGGTCATCACTTCATCTAGGGCACCGTCGACACTCCTCTGGTTGCAGTCTCAAAATCACACGAATTTTGGTGAGCATACTCAACCTGTTTTTGAGATCAAAACAGCTTTGTTGTGTGGTGCCGAAATCGTGATTTGAGCTCGTTTCGGCCTCCAAATGCACTATCGTAGCGCTTGTGCAGGCTATTTCATCTTTTTGTGCCAAAGGTGTATACCAGTTTTTGTTTGCCAATATAAGCGTCTCGAAGTCTGCTATAGGTCTAGAGGAATTCATCTGAGAGTTCTGTTCAACTTTTTGAGATATATTCAATTTTCTGCATCAAGGTATTTTAGTCATCGGCCATGGCTGAAAGCAGTGATGTATTCTGTATGTTGGCTGTTGAGGATAAGTTGGATGGTACCAACTACCCGTTATGGGCTTATATGTTGCGACATGTGTTGGTTGTAAATAGACTGTGGAACATTGTGCAGGGTGTCAAAAAACGTCCTATCACACCTGCAACTATTACAACTGCAAGTACTGAAGCTGATGCAAAAGGTGTCAAAGATGATGATATTCTGCATATTCATGTTCGTGTTGTGGTTTCTGCTACACCTATTGTAGAGGAAATTCACTGGGATGGCAAAGATGCCCAGGCACATGCATTGATAGCTTTGTCTGTCAAACGTGCCATTATTCCTCACATTCGCTCTTGCAAAATAGCTTAGGATGCTTGGGATACACTTAGCACATTGTACCAAGCTAGGAATGATGCTCGTGTTGCTTACCTTCGAAAAGAGTTGGAGAGTGAGCACATGAACGAAGGTGATTCTATGGACAGTTTCCTAATGAAGATCAAAGACTTGAAGGAACATTTGATTTCTGTTGATGAGGTTATACCAGATAGCTCACTTGTGCAGACCGTTCTGAATGGTCTCCCTGATTAATATCAGATTTTTGCTTCTACTCTTCGGTTGATGATGAAAGGCAATCCAAATGCCTTATCATTTGAGGAGTTAGTCTCTGTTCTGTTGTAGGAAGATCAGTTCAGGCAGAACAGGTCCATTATGCGAGTTGCAGATCAAGCTTTCCTGGCTAGTCAGAAGGGCAAAGGAAAATGGAGCTCTTCAACTAGTAAGCAAAAATCTGCTACTTCTGCATATTCGAAGAAGGAAGATAAAGATGAGAAGAAATCAAAAAAGCAAAAATTGTTTTGTAAGAACTGTAAAGGGAATGATCATATCATAAAGAACTTTCCAAAACTGGGTGCTAAAGAGGCAAAGAAGAAAGAGGCTGGAATGGTTGTTGCAGAGGCCTCTACACCAAAAACACAATCTGCTAATCTTGTGTAGGAAGAAGAATGGGCGTTTACTATTGTCTACAGTTTTGACCCATTTTCTCATGAGCAGTGCATGTCTGCAGTAGGCTCAGATGTTTGGTATTTTGACAGTGGGGCAACCAAACATATTACCTCGCAGTGCAGTTTCTTCTCTTCACTCAAGCCTGCCCCTACAAGGAATAATGTTACATGCACCAAAAACTCCTCTTATCCTATTATGGGAGTTGGCAAGATCATTTTGACTACTGCTAATGGTAGTTCTTTCACTTTGTCAGATGCTTTATTTGTGCCAGGGATCAAGAAGAACCTGTTGTCAGTTTCTCCATTAGCCAAGATTGGCTTGGTTGTGAAATTTTTTGATGACAGGTGTACAGTTCATGATCTGTCAAATGGCTATGTGATTATTGCTTCTGGCATTTTATGTCGTGGGCTGTATAAGCTCATAGAGTATAAAGATCTGTAAATGATTTGGCATGTGCAGTAAATGATTCTCAGGCTATGTCAGATGCAAAGCTTTGGCATGCACGCTTTGGTCATCTGAATTTTGCTAGTTTGCTACGCCTGCATAAATCTGAAATGGTGTCCTCTTTGCCCCAACTTGAGGCACCTAGAAAACATGCTTGGATAAGGCTCTATTTTGGGCAAAATGCAGCGTTCATCCTTTCCAAAAGATGGTTCAGTTTGGGCTACTCAAAAATTGCAGCTTGTACATAGTGATGTTTGTGGTCCTATGCAGACACCTTCTTTTGGGAATTATCTTTACTTCATGACTTTCATCGATGATTTTTCCAGGCATGCATGAGTATATCCATTGAAGGCAAAGTCTGAAGTGTTCATGTGCTTCAAACAGTTTTTGGTTTTGGCTGAAAATCTATGAGCATGTAAAATGGGCACCCTCCGTTCTGATCGGGGGGGAATATATGTATTCTGATTTTAATGCATTTCTAGCTGAACATGGATAAAACACCAGTGTATAGTGCCGTATACACCTCAACAGAATGGAGTTGCTGAAGGAAAGAACAGCTCACTCATGGAGATGGTGAGGTGTATGGTCAAGAGTCACGCTTTACCACATAGTATCTAGCTTGAGGCTGTCATGTGTGCAGCATATGTACTGAATAGGTGTCCCACTAAAGCGCTGCAGTCTATCACTTTTGTATGCGGCTTGGCATGACCGCAAGCCATCTGTTGCTCATCTGCATGTTTTTGGTTGTTTGGCATATGCATTAGTGCCTGAACAACATCGCAGAAAATTGGATGATAAAGCAGTAAAATGTATTTTTGTTGGGTACAGTTCTGAAAGTAAAGGATATTGTCTGTATCATCCACAAACGAAATGCATTCTGGTTAGCCATGATGTTGTTTTTGTGGAAGATGCTATTCAGCCATTGCTTTCATGTACTAAGGAGACATTTGTTAGCTTCAAAGACATGTATGATACTTTGCTGCCTCTTTTTACAGGTGGACAGTCTAGTGCTGGTCCTAATGAGGCAACTTCTCAGCCTTTGCAGGTTTCATGTGATGATGTAGATAATTCCATTTCTAATGCAGATGTACATGATGCACTTATTGATGAGAGAGCTGATATTAAGCAGGCAAGAACTATGCCAAAATGGCTGGTGCAGACCTTGCGTGATAGCAAATTAGATGCACCTCTATCATATCATACTCGTTCAGGCTCTCATAGTGCCTCTTTTGCATCAGATTGCTATGCTATGGCTGCATCTAGTCTCTGTGATGAGAATGAGCCTGTTTCATTTGATGAATCACAAAACTCAGAAAATTGGATGGCTTCTATGCAATCTGAATATGATGCTATAATGAAGAATGGTACTTGGTCTTTATGTGACTTGCCTCCTAGTAAGAAGGCCATTGGCACTAAGTGGGTATACAAGCTCAAGTGTAAACCGGATGGTACAGTTGACAGGTATAAGGCTAGGCTTGTTGCAAAGGGTTATGCACAGGAAAGAGGCATTGATTTTGATGAGGCCGTTGCACCTACATGCAGTATGACTACTGTTCGGAGCATCTGTGCACTTGCAGCTCATCATGGTTGGAATGTACACCAGTTGGACATCAAAACAACATTTCTGAATGGTGGCTTTCATGAAGAAGTGTATGTTTTTCAGCCCCGTGGCTTTGTGCAAAAAGGACATGAAAACCAAGTGTGTAGGTTAAAGAAGGCATTTTATGGTTTAAAGCAAGCACCACGTGCTTGGTATGAGAAGATACATGCCTATCTGGCTGCACATAGTTTTGAGAACAGTCCAACTGAAAGCACCGTATATGTTAAGTGTCCTCATGATGTGCTTCTGATCATTGTTGTCTATGTTGACGACACGCTGCTCAATGGTCCTATTGAGAAGCATATTGCTGATTTTAAGGCTGATTTACATGCCTCATTTGAGATGTCTGATTTGGGGCATTTGCATCACCATTTGGGCATTCAATTTTTGCAAGTAGATGGTGGAATGGATTTGTGTCAAACGAAATATATTGACACATTATTGCAACGTTTTGGCCTTGAAAATTATAAGCTTATTGCCACTCCTATGGAGACAGGTTTATGATTGAGTCTTTATGATGCGGGAGATGCATTTGATGATGTTCTCTATCAATAGGCTATTGGATGCTTGATTTACTTATGCATTACTCGACCAGATATTCAGTTTGCTGTCTCACAAATGAGCAAGTTTATGCATTGCCCAGGATTCAAGCATTGGCAGGCAGGTAAGCGCATATTTTGGTATTTGAGTGGTACTCAACTACTTGGGTTCTTTTATCCCAAGGGGGGATCACTACTGCCAGATTTGCATGCTTATTCTAACTCTAATTGGGCTGGTTGCTATGACACTCGTGTGTCCACTAGCGACTTTTGCTTCATGCTTGGTAGCTCATGTATATCTTGGTTGAGCAAGAAGCAGCCTACTGTGGTCACTTCCAGTTGTGAGGCTGAGTATAGGGCAGCCTTCACAGCGACTGTTGAGTGTGTGTGGCTCAGACGGATTATGGAAGATTTGGGTGTTGATCAGACTTCTGCCACCACCATTTTCACTAACAGTCAGAGCACATTGGCAGTTGCGAGGAACCCTGTGTTCCATGTTTGCACTAAGCACATTGAGTGTTGGAGATAGACGTCTACAGAAGCACGCTAAGAGCACAAGGAAGAAGAAGAAGCTTGGAGCACAAACACACAATACTGAATGTATTACTAGAGAATGTACAAAGATAAGTAGCCCATTAGGGCAATAGGCATATATACAAGCGGGGGAAAAAAAACCTCCTAAAGAGGGAAAAAAGTGCCCCGGTGGTCCTAGAGTGTTCAGACACATCACTACCTAAATATATCAACAAATCCCCCCTGGGAGTGATGTAGTGAACAAGTAGCTGGCACTCATGTATAAGGAAGTGCCAAGCTATGTGGAAGTCACTCCACAAAAGGAAGTAAGCCCAAAGCTTTGTGGAAAGCTTCAAACTTCTCCCTGGGCAGAGCCTTCGTGAAAAGGTCTGCAATGTTCTCGTGCGTGGGCACATATGCCAAGCTGATCTCCCCAGCAAAGAACCTCTCCCTGACATAGTGATAACGCACCTCAATGTGCTTAGTGCGAGCATGAAACATAGGGTTCCTCGCAACTGCCAATGCGCTCTAACTGTCAGTGAAGATAGTGGTGGCAGAATTTTGACCAACACCCAAATCAGCCATAAGGCGTCTAAGCCACACACACTCAACAGTAGCTGTGAAAGCTGCCTATACTTAGCCTCACAATTGGATGTGGCCACAGTAGGCTGCTTCTTGCTCAACCAAGATATACATGAGCTACCAAGCATGAAGCAAAGCCACTAGTGGACACATGAGTGTCATAGCAACCAGCCTAATCAGAGTCAGAAAAAGCATGCAAATCTGGCGGTAGTGATCCCCCCTTGGGATAAAACAACCCAAGTAGCCAAGTACCACTCAAGTAGCAAAAGATGCGCTTAACTGCCTGCCAATGCTTGACTCCTAGGCAATGCATAAATCTCCTCATCTGTGAGACAGAAAACTGAATATGTGGCCGAGTAATGTATAAGTAAATCAAGCATCCAACAACCTGCTGATAGAGAACAGCATCAAATGCATCTCGAACATCATGAAAACTCAATCGTAAACCTGTCTCCATAGGAGTGGCAATCAACATGCATAAACTGAATGCCCAAATAGTGATGCAAATGCCCCAAATTAGACATCTCAAATGAGGCATGCAAATCAGCCTTAAAATCAGCAATATGCTTCTCAATAGGACCAGTGAGCAGCATGTCATCAACATAGACAACAATGATCAGAAGCACATCATTAGCACGCTTAACATATAAGGTGCTTTCAGTTGGATTGTTCACAAAACCATGTGCAATCAGATAGGCATGTATCTTCTCATACCAAGCACGTGGTGCTTGCTTTAAACCATATAATGCCTTCTTTAACCTGCACACCTAGTTTTCATGCCCTTTCTGCACAAAGCCGCATGGCTAAAAAACATACACTTCTTGATGCAAGTCATCATTCAAAAATGCAGTTTTAATGTCCAACTGATGTACATTCCAACCATGATGGGCTGCAAGTGCACAAATGCTCCGAACAATAGTCATACGGCATGTAGGTGCAAAGGTCTCATCAAAATCAATGCCTCTTTCCTGCACATAACCCTTTGCAACAAGCCTAGCCTTATACCTGTCAACTTTACCATCAGGTTTACGCTTCACCTTGTATACCTACTTAGTGACAATGGCCTTCTTGCCAGGAGGCAAGTCACATAAAGACCAAGTAACATTCTTCATTATTGCATCATATTCAGATTACATACCAGCCATCCAATTTTCTGAATTTTGTGCTTCATCAAATGAAACAGGCTCATTTTCATCACAGAGACTAGATGCAGCCATAGCATAGCAATCTGATGCAAAAGAGGCACTATGAGAGCTTGAACGAGTATGATATGACAAAGGTGCATCTAATTTGTTGTCACGCAAAGTCTGCATCAGCCATTTTGGCATAGTTTTTGCCTGCTCAATATCAACTCTCTCATCAACTAGTGCATCATGTAAATTGCATCAAAAATGGAATGATCTGCATCATCACATGAAACATGCAAAGGCTGAGAAGTTGCCTCATTAGGACCAGAGCTAGACTGTCCACCTGTAAAAAGAGGCATCAAAGTATCATACATGTCTTTGGAGCTAACAGATGTCTCCTTAGTACATGAAAGCAATGGCTGAATAGCATCTTCCACAAAAGCAACATCACGGCTAACCAGAATGCGTTTAGTCTGTGGATGATACAAACGATAGCCTTTACTTTCAGAACTGTACCCAACAAAAATACATTTTACTGCTTTATCATCCAATTTTCTGCGATGTTGTTCAGGCACTAATGCGTATGCCAAACAACCAAAAACACGCAGATGAGCAACAGATGGCTTGCGATCATGCCAAGCCTCATATGGAGTGATGGACTGCAGCGCTTTAGTGGGACACCTGTTCAGTACATATGCTACACACATGACAGCCTCAAGCCAGAAACTATGAGGTAAATCCTGACTCTTGACCATACACCTTGCCATCTCCATGAGACATGTTATGTTCTGCCTGGACTGATCTTCCTGCAACAGAACAGAGACTAACTCCTCAAATGATAAGGCATTCGGATTGCCTTTCATCATCAAATGAAGAGTAGAAGCAAAACTCTGATATGAATCAAGAAGACCATTCAGAATGGTCTGCACAAGTGAGCTATCTGGTATAACCTCATCAGCAGAAATCAATTGTTCCTTCAAGTCTTTGATCTTTGTTAGGAAACTGTCCATAGAATCACCTTCATTCATGTGCTCACTCTCCAACTGTTTTCGGAGGTAAGCAACACAAGCCTCATTCCTAGCTTGGTACAATATGGTAAGTGTATCCCAAGCATCCTTCACTGTTCTGCAAGAGCGAATGTGAGGAATAATGGTACGTTTGATAGACAAAGCTCTCAATGCATGTGCCTGGGCATCTCTGCCATCCCAGCGAATCTGCTCTGCAGTAGGTGCAGTAGAAACAGCAGCACAAACAGGAATCTGCGGAATATCATCTTGGACACCATCTTCATCAGCTCGAGCACCTGTATTTGCAGTACCTATAGTCAGAGGTGTAACAAGATGTCCTTCAACACCCTCCACAAGGTTCCACAATCCTTTTGCAACCAGTTGGTACCATCCAACTTATCCTCAACAGCCAACATATGGAATACATCACTGCTTTCAGCCATGGCCGGTGACTAAAATACCTTGATGCAGAAAATTTACTGTATCTCAAAAAGTTGAACGGAACTGCCTAGACGAGTTCTGCTAAACCTGTAGCAGACTTTGAGATGCTTATACTGGCGAATCGAAACAAGTATATACCTTTGGCACAAAAAGAAGAAATAGCCTGCACAAGTGCTATGATAGTGCGTTTGGAGGTCGAAACGAGCTCAGATTGCGATTTCGGCACCACACAGCAAAGCTATTTTGATCTCGGAAACACGCACAATATGCTCACCAAAATTCGTGCGATTCTGAGTCTGCAAACGAAGGAGTGTCGACGGCGCCCTAGATGAAGTGACGACCTGCTCTGATACCAATTGTTGGAGATAGACGTCTGCAGAAGCATGCTAACAGCACAAGGAAGAAGAAGAAGCTTGGAGCACAAACACACAATACTGAATGTATTACTAGAGAATGTACAAAGATAAGTAGCCCATTAGGGCAATAGACATATATACAAGCCGGGGGGAAAAAACCTCCTAAAGAGGGAAAAAAGTGCCCCGGTGGTCCTAGAGTGTTCACACACATCACTACCTAAATATATCAACATTGAGGTGCATTATCACTATGTCAGGGAGAGGTTCTGTGCTGGGGAGATCATCTTGGCATATTTGCCCACGCAGGAGAACATTGCAGACCTTTTCACAAAGGCTTTGCCTAGGGAGAAGTTTGAAGCTTTTCGCAAAGCTTTGGGCTTACTTCCTTTTGTGCAGTGATTTCCACATAGCTTGGCACTTCCTTATACATCAGTGCCAGCTCCTTGTTCACCACATCACTCCCAGGGGGGATTTGTTGATATATTTAGGTAGTGATGTGTGTGAACACACTAGGACCACCGGGGCACTTTTTTCCCTCTTTAGGAGGTTTTTTTCCCCCGGCTTGTATAAAAATAGTAGAAGAAGCTGAAATGAGCTCTCAACCGCGAATTAGAGGTACTAAAAGACTACGAGAGATGATGTAGGCAGACAAAGTCATCCCAATTTCAAAGAGAATACATGTACTTCCAAGAGCAAGACTCAAAGACAATCCACCCATCACGGAAGAGGAATTAACAAAGGTAATGGAAAAAACTCATCAGTATATGGAAGGTCAGGTAAATCTACCAGTACAGGACATCATTACCAACAGACAATTGTAGACAATGAACAACGAAAACGACTGACAAAAGTTCATCGATATAGAGAGTTGGGGTTGGCCAACTCAAGTTCATCGTCCGATACACTAGAGGAGCAAGAACCATCTATGCTGAATGTAGACATTAAAAGTGATTCCAAAGATGATGGTCAATGGGAAGAATTGAATCAACTACCCGATGACTTTGGAGTGGAAGGCACATGGATCGATCACATGCGGGATAACACTATCAAAGGCACCACAAGGCAGGAAGCCTCTCAAGAAGGCATTCATATAATTAAATTCAATGAAGCATCGAACATCCGAATCAAAGAGGCTCATTTAACAGGAGAGGTCCTGGTAAAGAACCCCAAAAGAGAGAAAGTAGAAGACACAGTAAAGGAGTCCGAACCTTTCACACCAATAAGGGTAGCAGCAGAACCCTCTCTGTTGGATGTCATGTTCCAAGGCAATGCTACAAAATCGACCACTAATGAAGAGGAAGTAAGAGAACAAAAAGTACATCTCCAAATAAGACAACCGCACAACGAGACAATACATGTGAATAAGGAAGAACGTACAAACAGGGGAAGAACCAAGCATCCCCAAAACATGGTTGAATGTGCATGTAGCTCAGCTCAAGCCGGTAGTGCAACAAATTATACAAACTACTATGGATACTCAATAGCTAATGCTTGAAGCTGATGCAGACTACGACAAGGCAATGCGGGAGAAAAATCAATTCCAGGAAATAGCTGAAAGCTTATCTTCAAAATTAATTCAAGTTCAAAGGACACTTTTAGAAATGATTCAGAAACCAACGAGAGCAAGAATAAATGTACCATACTGGAAACTAAAAACAAGAATCTGCAAGAACAACTGAGAGAGCTACAAAGCAAATATGAAGCTGGTGAAACAGAAAAAATACGAATGAATGCTAGAAGTAAACTCCTTGAATCTTAAATCAAGGTATACATGGAAGAAGTTGACAATCTAAGGGACAGGAACAAAGAACTGATGACGGCCTTACTATGCAACCAGCCTATAGAAGCTCCGAAAATGACAGAAAGCAACACAAAAGCATTGGAGGATCGAATAGAAAAGTATGAAGATCAGATGAAGGAGCAAGCCATCATAGCAGAATGGGAAAGAAGATATATGGACGACACTAATGAACTTAGGAGAAAATGGAAGATAGCAGAGAATAAATTCCTAGTACAATGCAATGAAGACGCTAATCAACTTGTTGCCATAGGAGGGGAACTCCTGAAGCATAAAGAAGAAGTCACGAGAGCCACCGAAGAAATCAAAGCGAAGGGTGGACTAATAACGACATTGAAAGCTCAATTAGAATAGCAGGTAAAGGTGGGGACACCAGTAGTTCCACACTCCACAACGGCTACTGAGGAGACTGCGGTACGTCCTCTTTCTCCCCCCATGCATCATTCACCGATAAGGGAGGAAACAAAGACCCACACTGAGAGACATAATCGGACTATTGCAGAACTAAGCTGAAATAAGCGGGCACTACTCGTGTCCCAACTTACTGAAGAATTTGAAGAACAAGTAATCAAAGTCATGAGAGAAGCAAAGATTGAGAGCAAGAATCTAGAACAGGTTATGAAGCCTTTCAATATACCTTATGGGTTACTCAAAGAAGAAACACGCCATTACATAAAGACAACCACCAATAAAGAGCCAGATAGCAACCTACAACTCAACATGCAGACATTTACCTATACACAAGACGAATTTGATAAAGCAGATCCTATCTCGAGACAAAAAATTTTGGAAAAGAATCCTACATTATGGGTACACTGGGGATCGGCACCATATGTACTTCAAGTCAATCCCTCCTTTTGCCTAGTACCCAGAAGACACTCCTGGATGGAATTTTGGGAAGCACAACGCCAGGGAAGCTTAAATAATCAATGGCTAAACTATCCATCATTACCAATTCCACCCCGTAATTACTTACCAACCGAAGAGTACATGGTGAAAACAATCGAATTTTGGATCTCTAATTATGCCACAGTACCAGATTTAGCCATAAGAATGACTAAAAAAATTTTGAGTATGTTACAATAATAAAGGTGTTTCAACATGCACAGTATACATTTTTGAACTTCATCAGGATTAACCAGGGATCGGATGCCCTTGTTTTTTATTTATCTACTATCCCAAGTCGATTAACACTAATGGCCATATATTCCAGACTTATGTTTTTGCCAAGTCCATATATGCAGACATTTTAAGAGGCATTTTTTACAGGATTTTTTGAAATGGACTCAGAGATCTTTGCAAAAATATCTTCTAACCTAAATGCACGACAGGTGGCCTACGAATAAAGCTTCTTTGCAGATCATAGACAGGCACCAGATGATGGAGTAAAGTCGAGCCAATGGAAAGAATTGATGATATGTCAAGCAAATTCGCTTAACCATCAAGAGCAGAAAGTCATACAAACATATGCACTTCGCCACAAAAAGCCTATCGAGGATGACAGAGTTCAAGAGGAGGGACGTGTGGAAGGGGAATCAAGCAAAAAGAGATGAAGAAGGAGATCAAAGAATAAAACAGCTCAGTGAAGAAAAAGCTCATAAAGAAAAGAACAAACCTCTGCCCAAAGCCCCCACAGGGGCATGCATCAGGCGACAACACCAAAGAACTAGGTCCTGAGGAATGGAAATAAAGAAAGATAACAACTAGGACTTTTCATGGGAGGTTGCACACAGCTTCCTCATCCACTAGGTGCATGCGGTGGAAAGAAATGAACAGGTTAAGCAATGCATCAGGAAACAACACCAAAGGACTAGGGCCCAAAGAATGGAAACAAAAGAATCACAACCAAGCTCTTTCAAAGGGAGATAGTACACAAAGGATTCTTCATCGGATAATATAACCAATTGTCTGAGAATTCTATACGCTTCTCCCTCTACTTGATGCGTGCAATGGAAAGAAAGACATCAGGTCCCAGAGGTTGACAAAGAAGATTTAAGAACAGGGCCTTTGAAACATAATGCTAACTTAGAAGAGAGCAAAGGTCGGCAAAGTAATGTGTGCAACGAGAAACATAAACACGCTCCAGAAGATACAACAGGGTCAGATGTGTGAGAACAAAGCAATATCTGAAGACCAAAAGCTAGAAAGAGGTCGAGGCTGAAAAGTTGAAGAGAGTGACTAAGAATATCACATTCTTAGCTAGTGATGGTGTGTGTGACAGCCCGACTTAATACAGCAACCCAAATTTATGATATAAGGAATACCAAGGGGCTTATAGAAGCAAAGGAAAAATTTTGAATAAAGGACTAATTGCTTCTTCGACCGCTAGGCGCGTGTATTTAGGAGCCATAGACAAGCTACAGAAAAAAAAGAAAAGCCCGTCAAGGGATGACAGAGACAAAGAGGGGGAGAGTGTTGCAGAGAAACGAGGCACAAAAGAGGAGCCCCAAAATTTTCAAATTGATGGCATAAAAAATCTTCTCCAAAATTCTAGGAAATTCCCTCGAAGCTATGTAAATGCACTAGAGGAGTCCTCTAGATGCATGAGCCCCAAATCATTGTAACATAATTCTTGTAAAATAGTAGGAAGTTAGAGATTACTCAATAAAGTGCCAGTCTCATGTGTGAGAGGTCCATTTTTTAGGGCACATGTATATAAGTCACTTTGTGACTCTTTGTAAAGACTTTTTGCCATTATGAAGAAGGAGAACTGAAATTTCGAATTTGCTTCTTCCCTGTTGATTTCCATCTTCTTTATGATCCTTTGTGTGTGTGTAATGCTTGAAATGTGTGTGTAGGACTCTTATCTATCCCTTCCCATCACTTTTGAACTACTCTAGTGTGTGTGTGTGAACCAATACGAGTGGTGGAGCGAGTGTAGGTGTTTCCCACCATTCACTATTTTGTCCATAACTTGAAGAGCAGTTGTCAGATTCGAGTGAAAATGCCACCAATAGATGTGCCTTGTTGAGAGCTTCAAAATGAATGCCCCATATTTGGAGTTCGAAACTCGGAGAAAAATTCAAATTTCTTTTTACTGTTGTAAGTGGTATCACAGCAGAAATTTCCAGCGATTTAGTGAGTTGGAGAGGTAGTTTAGTCTTCACATGCATTGTAGCTGAGCCACTCCACTTTCCATCATGTGTGCACACATCCTCATACACTTGGTTCATGTGGTTCTTTGGATTGATAATTAAACATGTATCAATCCACCACTATATGCACTTGTGGGAAAAATGAGATTTAGTCTCTTTGAAACAAGTCCCTAAGACTTCGTGACTTAGGTACACAGTCATCATACCATCCACATGTCTCCACGGATTTTCATTCACAAATTAGCTCTCCTCATGTTGATATTTCCATTGTGCTGAAGGGACACCAATGTTGTGCATTCGGAACATGGTTACCACATAAAGAGGGTTTTACCTGTAGGTAATATATCTCTACAAGAAATATCCTATTTTTCCTAGTTTTTCGATGCCTCTTTGCAAATAAAAGTAGTTACCTAAACATTATTTTAATATTCTATGTGATTCTAACATAAATTTTTAATATCCCATCCATATTATTTTATTATTTCCTCATACCCCAAGAATACATTTTCTATTCATGGATCGATATTATTTTATTGCTATACAGATTGTGGTACACAGCTAGAAATATTATAATAATAGGGCATGACTAGCCCATCCCCATCTCCATGTAACTATCTGCAAAGTAATTATTTCTTTTGAAATGATTTTTTTTTGCCATTCCCTCCATCTTTCTTCCCTTAGAAATTGGGCTTTGAAGAGATGAATGTCGTTTGGACTTTCTCTCTCGCTATTTCCCATAGTTCCTTAGTATCTTTGATCTAGAAATGGCAAGCACTAGAGATTTAGCCAATAATAGGAGACTCCATCAGCTTTACATCAATCTTAATGAAGATTATGCACCATTACAAAAAGTAAATAAAGATTAAGATTAATACAATGAATATGAAGATCATCTGGGAACATGTTCTTCAACATATTGATCTATGGTGTGATAGCCATATCTATCCACCTTTTCCAGTGCAAAGGTCAACAGTCAACTTCTTCAAACATACATGGTTGCTCCAATATGTCAAAGATATTCATAATGGATTACTTGGATACATTAATGCTCATGTTAATCAAGCCCAATATTTTTGTCATCTTTTTGAACAACAATGGGATGAGAAAATCCAATGATCCAAAGAATAACAAGGGCATCATGGAAGGGTTTAGGATAGAAGAATTGCACTAATTGAAAGTAGATGAAAAATTGAAAGACCTAAGAATGAAAAAGACAATCTCAAACAAAAGACAAAGGGATAGAGTGTTAAAAAATATATCGTTCTTAAAGCTCAGAACTAGAGGATGTAAAATAGGAATTCAACTTGCAAAGTAAGTGCTAGACCTATTAGAGCACATAAGGAAATATGACAAATGAATTTGTTTTGAAATGTGATGCCTATTTTCAAATATGGAATCTAATTCATATCGCATTTCAAATCGTTTTCTAACGTTATGTGTTTCAAGATGTGATAGGGGAAGTCTTATCCTAAGTTCAAAGTCCCTTTGCTTTTTAAAGCACAAATTTTAATTTTTTACCACTAATACCGTGTGATTGAATTTATTGCAAAGTAGGTCCTTCATTTTTCCTAGAACATATCCCACTCCATCCTGTTCCTTGCATTTTGTAGAACATCCAAAGGACTTTCTCAATAACTCATCTATGGATGAATTAATCAAGCTTGAGATATTCAAAGTGCAATCGTGAGTATGAGAGGATATAGTTGAATTTAGGCTCTTCTCACGTCTAAGAGCTCAAGGATTTAATGAGTTTTTCTACCAAGTTGAAGTTTGGAGGCTTAGAGCATCTCTCAATAATGAAATTGTAGGGTATATAGGCACCTACTTTGCATTATCAAAGAATACCAAAACCACAATGATAATTTGAATCATGATGAACATAATAACATTTTTGTGGATATGAAACTTCTCCAATGCAAAATGCTGGATTTCTATGGTGTTTCTATAGTTGATTGCAATGGTATTCTAAAGTTTGTTATCAAGCCTAATGAATGTGAATTCTTAAAGGATAGAAAGTGGAAAATGGTTACTATCTCTCTAAGGAATAGAGCAACTAATGGATTTATTTTGGAGGGATACATAAAGTACTTCTAATCTGAGAAACATATATGGTGGCTCTACACATTTTCAATAAGATATTATATTTCTTAATATGCCTTTGCAAGGATCAAATCTAATCAAAATTTCTTGACAATGAGGTCCCTAAGAGTGCAAGTGTGTGTACAATATACACAAAGGATGTAATAGTAAGTCATCTTGTATATATTTCGTGGAACTTGCATCTAAATAAGATGGGTTATGGAAGTGTGCACCCAATATGGAATAAAGAGATTGACAATTTAAACCAATTTTTCTTATTCCTTTGAAAAACTCCCATAATTTTATGTTACATGCTTTTTGTCGAATTATAGAGAAGCTTTTGTATCTCTATGTTAGCTCTGCATGGAACTTGAACATTGAACCTCGTAGAATTGTTGCTATCTCAAACTAAAGAGATTTTTAATTGAATTTCACTGCACTGAAGAATTTTTAAAATCATGAAGGATATAAAAACCTTTCCATCAATGTTAGAGATATTCCTTGCAAAATATACTTGGGCGCTTGCCTTGGAGGTGGGTGAACCCATTTCTAGGGGCACTTGCCCTGGAGGTGGGTGACCCCCCTTGAGCTAGTTGCCTAGGATATTGGACTTCCCTGGGTGGCTATCATGCCCTAGGAGAGAGCCATCATCTAGAGGCAACACCATGGGACATGGTTCAAGGCGTCCACATGAGGATAACAAGTGTATGGTCCAAGAAAAACAACCTCAAGGCATCAAGGGTGCCCAACATGAGGTATAGGGTGACCACAATAGGCATTTAGGGCGACCAAAAGAGGGCATGCTCAAGGGAAACAAAACAGCCCAATGACATGTAGTGGCCAAATGAAAGGGGACCAAACTTTCATAAAACATCAAAATAGGATCCTAGAGCTAATAGACCATGAAAATGGTCACTAAAAGTAACTAAGAAAATTATGCCATGATTTAAATAAATCCATCAACTCAAGGACTCCTCTTGCGCAAAACTGGAGTTGCAATACATCACAAACCTCTAAATTAGGTGGAAATTACATGGGAAATTCCAAAAATAGGTATAGAAGGGCATGAGTTTCCTCTAACAATTCCAAACTCTATTGGTAGATACTTTATTGTTTCTTAGAAAAATCAAAGAGACATTCCATGCACTTTGTACTCCAAGGTTGAAAATTTTGATGGACCTCTTCATACCTCCAATTCTTTAATTCATAGATTTTCTTTATTCGTTTTCCAACCCTTTTGACCTCTCATTACAATGTACCTCTCTTGTGCATGGGATATCAAAATTGTGTCTAACTCATGGCTATGTTATGTGGTCCTAGATTGAGTACATAATAGATGTGAAAAAACTCAAGAATGGTGAAAAAGACATGGTTGTGCAATGAGCATAGGTTTCTTGCACAATGGTCCCATACTACTAAAGTTGATCCATATATGACACAAATTCTTTTTGCAAAATGAATTTTAGATTGATTGATGTTTTTTGTACTAATGTTGAGGATGCCAATGGCTTAACAACCCATATTTTCCTAGTCTTTGTTGATGGTTTTGTTCTATGTTGTAAAGTGGGTCTCTTGACTTTAGGTTTCCATTGAAGATATTGTTTTAGCATAGGAGTTCATTGTTCTTGAGGAAGTCTTTTCTTGTGTCATTGTTTGGAAGCTTGATCCTTTGAGACAAATGTTCTTTTTCTTGGTCCTCTAGATGTATTTGGGATATTTTGAGGATTGAATTTTGGACGTGGGTACCTAGATGCGCTTCGATTGCTTTGGGCTTTGTGTGATGGTTTTCTCATTTCTTAACCCATGGTTTGGTCATCTAAAGCCCTTGTTGCTTCTCATAGGCTAGATTTGACCACTTTGGCATATTAATGTATTAAATATGGGATTTGGGAATCCAAATTTGTTTTATTGAACTCATTTGATTTTCTTGTTTTCATCATTTTATAATTTGTTCCCGTTTCATCTACTTCTTATCGAAAGCTAGCTACTTCAATGGATTCTTCTTCTACACTTAATTAACATAGTAGTATAGAGCTTAAGAATCCAAAATTGACCATGATTGTGTTGATCCATGACCAAGTTTCCAACGATATTTTGACTATCTCTTCACACACATAATGGGAAAGCAAAGAAACATGAGAGAGACATACATTGTTACACAATGTGACAGTCACATAAAATGTTTTCAAGTTTTCCAAAGAATTTTTGTAGGCAAAGAGAGTTGTACATATTTTTTGAATAGTTTTCTTGTAAGAGAGAAGAGATTTCCTTAAACATCTGCAAGAGAAGAGCTAATCTAGAGTACCAAAATTTTGGAAATAAAAAAGGGATGGTCTTGAGAAAGTTATATAAAAAGACCAAGAACTCATTTTAAAATACTTTTTGCAAGTGTGAGTATGAGAGCTCTTCTTCTTATGGAATTCATGCAAAATCTTTCATGGGTTCTCGGTGACTACTCCTTGCATGCTTTCTTATGTATGACGATCGATACTTGTTTCCTTGTGTGTCTACTATCATTAGGCTAAATGTTTTTGGTCTTACTCGCACATGTTCTAAAAACTCCTCTTATCCATTCATGGGAGTTGTAATATGTACAACTAACATTGTGAAAGAACTACCATGAGTAGTAGTAAAACTGCTACTCATGGTAGTTCTTTCACAATGTTAGCTGCCCGATATGTACTAAGGACCAATAAAAATATGTTAATGGTTTCAACACTAGTAAAGATTGGCGTGGTTGTCAATTCATGATCTCTCAAATGGTAATGTTATCTATTTCTTCTATCATTTTATAACATGGGTTGTATAAGCTCATACATTATGCAAAATTTGAGAATAATTCAGTGTATGAATTTCTTGATTCTCTAGCTCTTTCAAATTCAAAACTTTGGCATCCATGCCTTGGTCATTTGAATTTTGCTAGCTTGCTTCACCTAGTGAAATTTGAAATGATGTCCTCTTTTAGCAAACTTGAAACAACTTCTAAGCATGTTTATGAGGTATATATTTTGGGTAAAATGCAATGCTCTTCTTTTCCCAAACATGCTTCAGTTAGGGCTGCATGTAAATTACAACTTATTTATAGTGATGTCTGTGATCCTATGCAGACACCTTCATTTGCGAATTACCTATACTTTGTGAATTTCATTGATAAATTTTCTAAGTGTGCATAGTTTTATCCATTAAAAGAAAAGTGAGAAGTTCTTATTTGCTTTAAATAGTTCTCGGTTATGGCTGAAAATCTATTAGCATTCAAAATGGGCACCCTCCATTTTGATCGAGGGGGAGCATATATCTTTTGAGTTTAATGCATTTTTGGATGAGCATGGTATAAAACATCAATGCACAATGCCGTACACACCTTAAAAAAATGGAGTTATTGGGACGAAGAACATGCTTGTCATACAAAGGCAAGGTGTATGGTCAAAAGTCAAGCTCTACCACATAGCTTCAAGATTGAGGCTATTATGTATGAGCATATGTAATTAATAGGTGCCCCACCAAAGCATTGCAATCTATCACTCCATATGACGCTTGGCATGGTCACAAGACATTTGTTGCTAATCTACATGTTTTTGGTTCTTGGCATATGCATTAGTGCCTGAAAAACAACATAAAAAATTGGATGATAAGGTAGGTAAATGTATTTTTGTTGGGTATAATCATGAAAACATAGGCTATTTTCTTTATCATCCATAGTCTAAACACATTGGTTAGTTGTGATGTTTGTTTTGTTTCCAGGATGTCATTCAGCCCGTACTTTCATGTATCAAGGAAACATTGGTCAGCTCAAAAGATGTGTATGACCCTTTGTTGCCTCTTTTTACAGATGGACTATCAAATGCCACTCCTAGTGAGGAAATTTCAACCTTTACAAGTTTGAAATGATAATGCAGATCATTATATTTTTAATGTAGACTTAGATGATGCATTTATTGATGAGAGAACTAAGATAGAAGAGGCAAAAAATATGCCTAAACAGATGGTGCAAACTTTGAGAGATAGCAAGCAAGATGCACCTTTGTCATATCAAGCTTGTTCATAATGCATCTTTTGCATTATAGTGTTATGAAATGGTTGCTCCCACGTGCCAAATGACCACTACTCATAGCCTTTGTGCACTTGCATCTTATCATGGTTGGAATGTACATTAGTTGGACAAAAAAACTACATTTCTGAATGGTGATTTACATGAAAAAGAAATTATAGTTTAGCCCCATGGTTTTGTGCATAAAGGATATCAAAATAGAGTCTAAAGGTTAAAAAAGGCATTATATGGATTAAGGCAAGCATCACATACTTGGTCTGAAAAAATACATGCTTACTTGCTAGCACATGGATTTGAGGGTAGTCCAACTAAGAGCATCATATATGTCAAGTGTACAAATGATGTACTTTTGATCATTATTGTATATGTTGATGATATGCTACTCATTAGTCCTTACGAGAAGCACATTGTTGAATTTAAGGCCAATTTGCATGCTTCTTTTGAGATGTCAAATTTGGGGCATTGCATGATTATTTGGGTATTTAGTTTATGCAAGATGAGGGGGGATATCTTTTTGTCAAAAAAAAAATACATTGATATATCATTATAGCATTTTGCCCTTGAAGATTTCAAACCTATTGCTACTCCTATGGAAATCACTTTACAATTGAGTCTTCATGATGTTGGAGATGCATTTGATATTATCCTCTATCAGTAGGCTATTGGATAATTAGGTTTACATTTTGACCAAGTATAAAGCATTGGTAGGTGGTTAAGTGCATCTTTCTATACTTGAGTGATACGTGGATTGTTTTACACAATTTTCATAACAAATCTAAGTAAAAAATCATGTAAATATGGTGATCATTACCACCATATTTACATGATTTTTTACTTAGATTTTTTATGAGAATTGTGTGTCCACCAATATTTCTTACTTCATGCTTGGTAGCTCATGCATATTTTGGTTGAGAAAGAAGTAGCCTACTATGGTCACTTCTAGTTTTGAGACTGAGTATAGGATAACTTTCATAGCTATTGTTCAGTGTGTGACTCATACAACTTTTGGTTGATCTAGGAGTTGAGCACTCTTTTTCAAACCCCATCTTTAATGTGAGTTAGAGCACATTGGTAGTTGCAAGGGATTGTATATTCCATGCTCCCACAAAGCACATTTATGTGCATTATTTGTATGTCAAAGAGAAATTCTTTGTTGGAAAGATCAATTTGATTTATGTGACCACACTAGATAATGTTGCAAAGCTTTTCACAAAGGCTTTACCTAGGGAGAATTTGAAGTTTTTTAGAAACGGTTTGGGCTTACTTGCATTTGTGGATTGATTTCATTCCACATATCTTAGCACTTTCTTATGTATGAGTGCTAACTTCTTGATCATTGCATCACTCCTAGAAGGGATTTGTTGATATATTTTGGAGCTTATTTGACTGAACAGAGTTTCAACTACCTGGGAACTTTTTCCCCTCTTTGGAGGTTTTCTTCCCCTAGCTTGTATATATGCTCATAATCCTAAAAGTGCACTTAACTTTGTACATTCACTTGGATACAATTAGTGTTGTATTGTTCTCCAAGCTTCTTGTTCTTCCTTGTGTTGCTCGCTTCCACAACCCTTGAACTCCAACACCATGATCCTTGAATTTATCATAGCATTGTTTTGTTTGCACATAGTGGTGATGTGGCATTCATTTCTTTAAAAACAAACTTGTTGTCACTCTCTATTGATGTGCATGTGTGATATTAGTTATGAAGGTAGGAATGATGTCAAGAATGGACCAAGAAGATGTTGATATATTTAGGTAGTGTTGTGTGTGAACATACTAGGACCGCCAGGGCACTTTTTTCCCTCTTTAGGATTGTTTTCCCTGGGCTTGTATATATGTCTATAGCCCTAATGGGTCACTTATCTTTTTGCATTCTAGTGGTAATACATTCAATATTGTGTGTTGGGCTCCAAGATTCTTCTTCTTCCTTGTGTTGTTCGTGTGCTTTTGCAGACCCAAAACTCCAAAAATTGGTATTAGAGTAGGTCATCACTTCATCTAGGGCATCGTCGACACCCCTCCGGTCACAGTCTCAAAATCGCACGAAATTTGGTGAGCATACTCAAGGTGATTAGTTCGTCCTCCGAATGCACTATCATAATGCTTGTACAAGCTATTTTGTCTTTTTGTGCCTAAGATATATACAAGTTTTGGTTCGCCAATATAAGCGTCTCAAAGTTTGCTACATGTTTAGCAGAACTCGATAGGGTAGTTTTGTTCAACATTTTGAGATACAATCAATTTTTTGCATTAGGGTATTTTAGTCAGTGGCCATGGCTAAAAGCAGTGATGTATTCTGTATGTTGGCTATTGAGGATAAGGTGGATGGTACGATTTAACCATTATGGGCTTATATAATGTATCATGTATTGGTCGCAAAAGGACTATGGAATATTGTGCAGGGTGTTGAAAAACATCCTATTACACCTGCAAATACAGGTACTAAAGATAATGCAGATGGCATCAAAGATGGTGATATTCTGCCAATTCATGTTTGTGTTGGGGTTTGTGTTGCACCTACTGTAGAGCAAATTTGTTACGGATGGCAAAGATGCTCAGGGCCATGCATTGATAGCCTTGTCTATCAAATATGCCATTATTCCTCACATTCGCTCTTGCAGAATAGCTAAGGATGCTTGGGATACACTTACCACTTTGTACTAGGCAAGGAATGAGGCTCGTGTTGGTTACCTCCGAAAACAGTTGGAGAGTGAGCACATGAATGAACGTGATTCAATGGAAAATTTTCTAACAAAGATCAAATATTTGAAAGAACAGTTGATTTCTATTGGTGAAGTCTTGATTGACAGTTCTCTTGTGCAACCTGTTCAAAATGTCTTCCCAATTCATATCAGAGTTTTGCTTATGCTCTTTGTTTGATGATGAAAGGCAATCCAAATGCCTTAACATTTGAGGAGTTAGTCTCTGTTCTATTGCAGGAAGATAAGCCTAGGCAGAACAGGTCCATTATGCATGTTGCAGATCAAGCTTTCTTTGCTAGTTAGAAGGGCAAAGGTAAATGGAGCTCTTCTACTAGTAAGCAAAAATCTATTACTTATGCACAATCAAAGAAGGATGATAGAGATGAAAAGAAAACAGAAAATAAAAAATTGTTTTGTAAGTATTGTAAAGAAAATGATCATGTCATAAAGAATTGTCCGAAACTGACTACAAAAGAGGCAAAGAAAAAAGAGGTTGGAATGGTTGTTGCAAAGGCTTCTACACTAAAAATAGAGTCTGCTAATCTAGTGCACAATGAAGAATGGATGTTTACTATTCTTTGCAGTTTTGACCCATCTTCTCCTGAACAATATATGTCTCTAGTAGACTCAGATGTTTGGTACTTTGATAGTGGGGCAACCAAACATATTACCTTAGAGTGGAGTTTCTTCAATTCACTCGAGCTTGCCCCCATAGGGAATACTATCACATGCGCGAACAACTACTCTTATCTTGTCATGGGAGTTGGTAAGATCATTCTGACTACCACTCATGGTAGTTCTTTTACATTGTCAAATGCTTTATTTATGCCAGGGATCAAGAAGAATATGTTATCAATTTCATCTTTAGCCAAGATTGGCATGGTTGTGAAATTTGCTGGTGACAGATATATAGTTCATGATTTGTCAATTGGCAACATGATTAATTCTTCTGGCAATTTATGTCATGGGCTATATAAGCTCATAGACTATTAAAAATTTGTGAATGATTCAACATGTGCAGTACATGATTCTCAGCCCATGTCAGATGCAAAGCTTTGGCATGCATGCTTTGGCCATCTGAATTTTACTAGTGTGCTATGCCTACAAGAAATCTGAAATGGTGTCCTTTTTTCCCAAATTTGAGGCACCAAGTAAACTTATCTATGAAGGTTGTATTTTGGGCAAAATGCAATGTTTCTCCTTTCCAAAAGATGGTTTAGTTCAAGCTACTAAAAAATTGCAGCTTGTTCGTAGTGATGTATGTGGTGTTGATATATTCAGGTAGTGATGTGTGTGAACACACTAGGACCACCGGGGCACTTTTTTCCCTCTTTAGGAGGTCTTTTTCCCCCGGCTTGTATATACGCCTATTGCCCTAATGGGCTACTTATCTTTGTACATTCTTTAGTAATACATTTAGTATTGTGTGTTTGTGCTACAAGCTTCTTCTTCTTCCTTGTGTTGTTCGCGTGCTTCCGCAGACGTCTAAATCCAATAATTGGTATCAGAGCAAGTCGTCGCTTCATCTAGGGTGCCGTTGACACTCCTCTGTTTGCAGTCTCTAAGCTCGTTTCAGCCTACGAATGCATTATCACAGCGCTTGTGCAGGCTATTTCATCTTTTTGCGCCAAAGGTATATACCAGTTTTTGTTCACCAATATAAGCGTCTCGAAGTCTACTACAGGTCTAGCAGAATTTGTTGGGGCAGTTCTGTTCAACTTTTTGAGATACAGTCAATTTTCTGCATCAAGGTATTTTAGTCACCGGCCATGGCTGAAAGCAGTGATGTATTCTGTATGTTGGTTGTTGAGGATAAGTTGGATGGTACCAACTACCCATTATGGGCTTATATGATGCGACATGTATTGGTTGCAAAAGGATT
Organism: Ceratopteris richardii; assembly: GCA_020310875.1. Lineage (NCBI taxonomy): Eukaryota > Viridiplantae > Streptophyta > Polypodiopsida > Polypodiales > Pteridaceae > Ceratopteris > Ceratopteris richardii. Next base: position 31,087,880 of record CM035433.1, read on the forward strand.
GTGGAACATTGTGCAGGGTGTTGAAAGACGTCATGTTACACCTCTCACTACAGGTACTGCAAATACAGGTGCTGGAGCTGATGAAGATGGTGTCGAAGATGATATTCCGCAGATTCGTGTTTGTGTTATTGTTTCTGCTGCACCTACTACAGAGCAGATTTGCTGGGATAGCAGAGATGCCCAGGCACATGCATTGATAGCTTTGTCTGTCAAACATGCCATTATTCCTCACATTCGCTCTTGCAAAACAGCTAAGGATGCTTAGGATACACTTACCACATTGTACCAAGCTAGGAATGAGGCTCGTGTTGCTAACCTCCAAAAACAATTGGAGAGTGAGCACATGAATGAAGGTGATTCTATGGAGAGTTTCCTAACAAAGATCAAAGACTTGAAGGAACAGTTGATTTCTGCTGATGAGGTTATACCAGATAGCTCACTTGTGCAGACTGTTCTGAATGGTCGTCCTGATTCATATTAGAGTTTTGCTTCTACTCTTCGGTTGATCATGAAAGGCAATCCAAATGCCTTGTCATTTGAGGAGTTAGTCTCTGTTCTGTTGAAGGAAGATCAGTCCAGGCAGAACAGGTCCATTATGTGTGTTGCAGATCAAGCTTTCCTAGCTAGTCAGAAGGGCAAAGGAAAATGGAGCTCTTCTACTAGTAAGCAGAAATCTGCAAATGCTGCACATTCAAAGAACCAAGACAAAGATGAGAAAAAATTAGAAAAGCAGAAATTGTTTTGTAGTACTGTAAAGGGAATGATCACATCATAAAGAACTGTCCAAAAGTGGTTGCAAAAGAGGCAAAGAAGAAAGAGGCTAGAATGGTTGTTGCAGAAGCCTCTACACCAAAAACGGAGTCTGCTAATCTTGTGCAGGAAGAAGAATGGGCGTTTACTACTGTTTGCAGTTTTGACCCATCTTCTCATGATCAGTGCATGTCTGGAGTAGACTCAAATGTTTGGTATTTTGATAGTGGGGCAACCAAACATATTACCTCGCAGCGCAGTTTCTTCTCTTCACTCGAGCCTGCCCCTACAGGGAATACTGTTACATGCGCCAACAACTCCTCTTATCCTGTTATGGGAGTTGGTAAGATCATTTTGACTACTGTTGATGGTAGTTCTTTCACTTTGTCAGATGCTTTATTTGTGCCAGGGATCAAGAAGAACATGTTATCAGTTTCTGCATTAGCCAAGATTGTCTTGGTTGTGAAATTTGTTGATGACAGGTGTACAGTTCATGATCTATCAAATGGGGATGTGATTATTGCTTCTGGCATTTTATGTCGTGGGCTGTATAAGCTCATAGACTATGAAAGATCTATAAATGATTTGGCATGTGTTGTAAATGATTCTTAGGCTATATCAGATGCAAAGCTTTGGCATGCATGCTTTGGTCATCTGAATTTTGCTAGTTTGCTATGCCTGCAGAAATCTGAAATGGTGTCCTCTTTGCCCAAACTTGAGGCACCTGGAAAACATTTTTGTGAAGGCTGTATTTTGGGAGAAATGGAGCATTTGTCCCTTCCCAAATATGGTTCAGTTCAGGCTACTCAGAAATTGCATCTTGTACATAGTGATGTCTGTGCTTCTATGCAGACACCTTCTTTTGGAAATTATCTTTACTTCGTGACTTTCATTGATGATTTCTCCAGGCATGCATGGGTATATCCATTGAAGGCAAAGTCCGAAGTGTTCATGTGCTTCAAACAGTTTTTGGTTTTGGCTGAAAATCTGTCAGCATGTAAAATGGGCACCCTCTGTTCTGATCGAGGGGGGGAATATATGTCTTCTGATTTTAATGCATTTCTAGCTGAACGTGGGATAAAACACCAGTGTACAGTGCCGTATACACCTCAATAGAATGGAGTTGCTGAACGGAAGAACATGTCTCTCATGGAGATGGCGAGGTGTATGGTCAAGAGTCATGCTTTACCTCATAGTTTCTGGCTTGAGGCTGTCATGTGTGCAGCATATGTACTGAACAGGTATCCCACTAAAGCACTGCAGTCTATCACTCCATATGAGGCTTGGCATGACCACAAGCCATCTGTTGCTCATCTGCGTGTTTTTGGTTGTTTGGCATATGCATTAGTGCCTGAACAACATCGCAGAAAATTGGATGATAAAGCAGTAAAATGTATTTTTGGATATAGTTCTGAAAGTAAAGGCGATCGTCTGTATGATCCACAGACTAAACGCATTCTGGTTAGCCGTGATGTTGTATTTGTGGAAGATGCTATTCAGCCATAGCTTTCATGTACTAAGGAGACACCTGTTAGCTCCAAAGACATGTATGATACTTTGATGCCTCTTTTTATAGGTGGACAGTCTAGTGCTGGTCCTAATGAGGCAACTTCTCAGCCTTTGCAGGTTTCATATGATGATGCAGATCATTCCATTTCTGATGCAGATTTACATGATGCACTTGTTGATGAGAGAGCTGATATTGAGCAGGCAAAAACTATGCCAAAATGGCTGGTGTAGACTTTGCGTGACAGCAAATTAGATACACCTTTGTCATATCGTACTCATTCAGGCTCTCATAGTGCCTCCTTTGCATCAGATTGCTATGCTATAGCTGCGTCTAGTCTCTGTGATGAGAATGAGCCTGTTTCTTTTGATGAAGCACAGAATTCAGAGAATTGGATGGCTGCTATGCAATCTGAATATGATGCTATAATGAAGAATGGTACATGGTCTTTATGTGACTTGCCTCATGGCAAGAAGGCCATTGGCACTAAGTGGGTACACAAGCTGAAGCGTAAACCTGATGGTACAATTGACAGGTATAAGGCTAGGCTTGTTGCAAAGGGTTATGCGCAGATAAGAGGCATTGATTTTGATGAGACCTTTGCACCTACATGCCGTATGACTACTGTTCGGAGCATTTGTGCACTTGCAGCCCATCATGGTTGGAATGTACATCAGTTGGACATTAAAATAGCATTTCTGAATGGTGACTTGCATGAAGAAGTGTATGTTTTTCAGCCCCATGGCTTTGTGTAGAAAGGGCATGAAAACCAAGTGTGCAGGTTAAAGAAGGCATTATATGGTTTAAAGCAAGCACCACATGCTTGGTATGAGAAGATACATGCCTATCTGGTTGCACATGGTTTTGAGAACAATCCAACTGAAAGCACCTTATATGTTAAGCATGCTAATGTTGTGCTTCTGATCATTGTTGTCTATGTTGACGACATGCTACTCACTGGTCCTATTGAGAAGCATATTGCTGATTTCAAGGCTGATTTGCATGCCTCATTTGAGATGTCTGATTTGGGGCATTTGCATCACTATTTGGGCATTCAGTTTATGCAAGTTGATGGTGGAATGGCTTTGAGTCAAACGAAATATATTGACACATTATTACAGCGTTTTGGCCTTGAAGACTGTAAACCTATTGCCACTCCTATGGAGACAGGTTTACGATTGAGTCTTCATGATGCTGGAGATGCATTTGATGTTGTTCTCTATCAGCAGGCTGTTGGATGCTTGATTTACTTATGCATTACTCGGCCAGATATTCAGTTTCTTGTCTCACAAATGAGCAGATTTATGCATTGCCCAGGAGTCAAGCATTGGCAGGCGATTAAGCGCATCTTTCGCTACTTGAGCTGTACTCGGCTACTTGGGTTGTTTTATCCCAAGGGGGGATCCCTACCACCAGATTTGCATGCTTTTTCTGACTCTGATTGGGCTGGTTGTTATGACACTCGTGTGTCCACTAGTGGCTTTTGCTTCATGCTTGGTAGCTCATGTATATCTTGGTTGAGCAAGAAGCAGCCTACTGTGGCCACTTCCAATTGTGAGGTTGAGTATAGGGCAGCTTTCACAGCTACTATTGAGTGTGTGTGGCTCAGACGCCTCATGGCTGATTTGGGTGTTGGTCACTCTTCTGCCACCACCATCTTCACTGACAGTCAGAGCACATTGGCAGTTGCGAGGAACCCTGTGTTCCATGCTTGCACTAAGCACATTGAGGTGCATTATCACTATGTCAGGGAGAGGTTCTTTGCTGGGGAGATCTGCTTGGCATATGTGCCCACACAGGAGAACATTGCAAACCTTTTCATGAAGGCTCTGTATAGGGAGAAGTTTGAAGCTTTTCGCAAAGCTTTGGGCTTACTTCCTTTTGTGGAGTGATTTCCACATAGCTTGGCACTTCCTTATACATGAGTGCCAGCTCCTTGTTCACCGCATCACTCCCAGGGGGGATTTGTTGATATATTCAGGTAGTGATGTGTGTGAACACACTAGGACCACCAGGGCACTTTTTTCCCTCTTTAGGAGGTTTTTTTCCCCGCCTTGTATATACGCCTATTGCCCTAATGGGCTACTTATCTTTGTACATTCTTTAGTAATACATTCAGTATTGTGTGTTTGTGCTCCAAGCTTCTTTTTCTTCCTTGTGCTGTTCGCGTGCTTCCGCAAACGTCTAACTCCAACATGTGGTCCTATTCAAATGCCCTCTTTTGGAAACTATCTTTACTTTGTGACTTTCATTGATGATTTTTCCAGGCATGCATGGGTATTTCGATTGAAAGCAAAGTCTGAAGTGTTTATGTGCTTCAAATAGTTTTTTTTTTTGATTGATAATCTTTCAACATGTAAAATGGGCACCCTCTGCTCTAATCGAGGGGGGGGGATATATGTCTTTTGACTTTTATGCATTTTTGGCGAATGTGGGATAAAACATCAGTGTACAATGCCGTATACACCTCAATAGAATGGAGTTGTTGAATGGAAGAATAGGTCACTCATGGAGATGGCAAGGTGTATGGTCAAGAGTGAGTCTTTACCACATAGTTTCTGGATTGAGGTTGTTATGTGTGCAGCATATGTACTTAACAAGTGTCCCACTAAAGCATTGCAGTCTATCACTCCATATGAGGCTTGGCATGATTGCAAGCCATCTGTTGCTCACTTGCATGTTTTTGGTTTTCTGGCATATGCATTAATGCCTGAACAACAATGCAAGAAATTAGATGATAAAGTAGTGAAATGTATTTTTGTTGGATATAGTTTTGAAGGAAAGGCTATCGTCTGTATCATCCATAGACTAAATGCATTTTGGTTAGCCGTGATGTTTTTTTTTTGTGGAAGATCCTATTCAACCATTACTTTCATGTACTAAGGAAACATCTATTAGCTCCAAAGACATGTATGACACTTTGCTTCCTCTTTTTATAGAAGGACAATTTAGTGTTGGTCCTAATGAGGTGTTGCAGAGCAAAGGAGCACAAGAGAAAAGCCCCAAAATTTTCAAATTAATGGGCATAATTTTTCTTCTTTGAGGTCTTAGAGAATTCCCTCAAAGCCATGTAAATGCAATAGAGGAGTCCTCTAGATGCATAATCCCAACTTGTTGTAAAATATCCCTTGTAAATTAGTAGGAAATTCACTTTTTTGAAATAAAGTGCCGGTCTTTGGTGTGAAAGGACCAAACTTAGGGCACATGTATATAAGTCACTTTGTGACTCTTTGTAGACACTTTTTTGCCATTGTGAAGAAGGAGCTTTACAAAATTTTGAATTTGCCTCTTTCTTGCAGATTTCCATCTTCTCTTTGATCTTGTATGTGTGTGTAATGCTAGGAATGTGTGTGTAGGACTGTTGTCTATCCCTCCCCACTGTTTTGAGCGGCTGTAGTGTGTGTGTGAGCTTGTAGGAGTTGTGGCGTGAGTGTGGGTGCTTCCCGCCATTCACTATTTCTTAAAGCAAGGTTGTCCGAATCAAGTGAAATCACTTTCAGTAGATGCGTCTTGTCGAGAGCTTCGAAATGAGTACCTATTGACTATATTCAGAGCTTGGAGCTGGGAGAAATCCTTGATTTACTGAAAATTGCTGTAAGAGGTATCGCGGTAGACACTTTCAGTCTTTCAGTGAGTTTGAGAGGTGGATTAGTCTTTTCTCATGCACATTAGCTGAACCACTTCATTTCCATCATGTGTGCACATGTCTTCATACACTTGGTTAGGTCGTTTGATCGGATTGACATATAAGTGTGTGTCAATTTCCCACTATACGCACTTGTGTTGCAAATGAGGTTTAGTCTCTTTGGCACAAGCCCTTGAGTCTTCTTGACTTAGGTACACATGTTTTTGGCACCGTTGTCGAGGAACACTCAGCCAAGGTGCCTTCATGATGGTTATAGATCGAGTGTGATGGAATCGTACTTGTAGAAGTGAACTCGTTCCATGGCAAAGTAGTCAATCACCTCAACACTTGTTACTTCACATCCCGGAGGTGTGTGTAATGAGTTTTTAGGTTTAGGGTTAGTAGGAAGGGAGAGTAAGAGGAGTGAGGGTTAGGTTAGAAGGAGAGGAGAAGAGAAGTGAAGTAGGAGTAGGTCAAGATCACCAAAAAAAGCCCAAAAAAATTTGCCAAAATTACAGAAGTTCAGTTTCTATCACAAAAGGTATAAAAACCAAAAAAATTGACTCATTTGATAGTTTCTTGCATTCTGGTATCGTGTGCGAGCAGCGACCGGTATCGTGAGTGTGGTGTCGCACGCTACAGGTTGACAAGGCTAGATATTGAGCTCACTTTGCAATCAGGGCACCATAAAGGTAAGTTTCAACAAGAATTCCTAGTCAAAAACACACTAAAAGTGCACCAACACGTGATTAAATGCACATTCGGTATCGTGGGGGGGAAACAGTTTGTTTTTTGAACTTTGTTGAAGGAGACAGTTGGCTAGGAGTGAAGAGGGGTGAGAGAAGGACAAGGGGGTGCAAAAAAATTTTATTTTTGAGGTATTTTGGCTTGAGTATCGCGATCGGTTGAGTTTTTGGTATCGCGATACCAAAAACTCCCTAGTATCGTGATACTCGCCGAAGTATCGTATCATCGGGTACCAGTCTTGGTATCGCGATACCACTTTGGTATCGTGTCACCAAGTTGGTAACGCGATCACACTTTATCCCAGTGGTATCGTATCGTTACCTACTGTGGTATCGTATCGTTACCTACTGTGGTATCGTATCGTTACCTACTGTGGTATCGTATCATCACCTACTATGGTATTGTATCGTTACCTACTGTGGTATCGTATCATTACCTACGGTGGTATCGTATCGTCACCTACTGTGGTATCGTATCACCACCCTGAAGTATCATATCGTCCACTTCCTAGTGTAGTATCGTGATATCATACTAGTATCGTATCATGCAAGTTGGTGGTATCGTATCGCCACTTGTCTTGGTATCGTATCGTCTCATTGTCTGGAGTCGTATCGCGATACCAAGATTGGTATCATATCAGTTTATATTCTAGTATCGTATCGGCAGAGTGCTTGGTATCGTCTGGTAGTTTGGTATCGTATCGAGAGAATCCAGGTATCGTATCGTCTATTCTAAAGGTATCGTATTGTCCGGATAGCTCGTATTGTATCGTGACCCACAACAGTATCGTATCGTCAACACTACAAGTATCGTATCGTGTAGATTTCAGGTATCGTATCGTGACTAGCTCGGTATCGCCCAGTGCAGTATCGCCTGGAAGTGGTATGGTCCAGAGTGGTTGAAGCATTTTGTCAGGAAACTTGAGGCATTGGGAGAGCCACTCAAGGAGAGTCTCTGAGACTTAGAGAGTCTTAGGAGGGTGAATGAACCTAAGGTCAGGGAGAGTGATAAGTAGCCGAAGAAGTGTCATATCTTCTGTGGGAAGTGCTGCCCAAGTTAGTCACCACTCTGTCTATTCAAATACCTCTAGTGACTCTGAGGAGGAAATACCCATGGCTTTGGAAGACATGCAGGGTCCAACTCCAAGTGGAAATTTCATGACTGCTGTTGAGGGAGATTACCGCACTTCCTTGCAGTATGTGTCTACCAATGCCCAGGAGATCCCCATCTATCTGGATGGCTTAAATAGATCTGTGGCTAGGATGGTAACTTCCATGAATGCCACGATCGTGCCCAGACCCGCTGTCAAGTACAAGGGAGGAGCATACATAGACAAGATTGGTCACATCTACATGGTGACTGAATTTCCGGAGATGATCAATGAAAGGGGAGAGCTAGTGGAACCGAAAAACTCAAGAAGAACAAACCCCGAGGAGCTTGTGACTACCCCTAGAGGCAGATCCCAAGTAACATGAGTCTTGAGAGGAGACTTGATACCTCAAGACGACTACTTATTGGAAGTCTATATGATCCATGGATCAGATTTATTGCTTCAAACAGACTTACCGGCTCCAGGGAGAGAAGAAAGCCCCATGACATTTTATGAGCTGAAGGATCCAGAAGATGAAACTAGACTCACATACTTGGACAAAAATCAAAGGAGATATTGGTCGGTTAGTGCCTTAGACAGGGCTCGACTGAGATACATGGGTGTACCTGTATTCCCTTAGAGAGATCAGGCAACTACTTCGCAGAAGCCCTTTGGAAATCAACAAGAGAAAAAACACACCACGTCAGGACAAACCAGCCAACGAAGTGTGCCACACCGTACCCATGTACAATTTGTCACTCTCGGAGTGCAAACACACAATCAGGCCCCCGCAGGGGTAGGTAATCCGTATCGATCACCGGTAAGACCACGACCACCAGTAGGAGGGCAGCCGGGAATGCCCCCAGTTAGACCAGCAGTTCCTGTCTTCCTTGTAATGCCGAGACCGCCAGAACCAATGAGAAGACTGAGACCTATCCAAGTGGCCAAGTGTGTAAGAAATCATTATGATGGATTGGGAGAACCCTACAATCACATTGTTGAATTTAAACAAGTTCTAAGGGCAGAACAAGTAGACGACTTCTTTGTGCAGTATGAGTCTTTTGGACTCAGCCTCACAGGAACGGCTCTAACTTGGTTCCAGCCATTAGACCCTAATCAATTTGGAAACATGGAGCAATTCTTTCAAGAATTCATTGGGGAATTCACTAAGAGAGGGATTAAACACAATTTCACATCTTTAATACATAGTTTTAAATAGAACCCTAATGAAACAGTGAAAACAACAGCCAAGAGATTCAATCAGTACGTGGATAGATGCCCAGTTGCAGAGAGACCCACTCAACAAAAAATGATTTCATTATTTTTGGATGGACTCACAAACGGAACCCTAAGAACGCTAGTGTACGTGAAGAGGCTACAAACTCTGAGTGAATGCCTGCAAGAATGCATTGATCTGGAAGATAACCTAGCTGAGGACCTCAAGAGTACACCCAGCCCCACTAAATCAGAAGACTCGCGAAGTACCATTACTTCCAACTCCTGTAATATGGAGGAATTAGCGGAACTATTAGCAAAAAAACTAGGAGTCCAGAGACAAAGAACTTACCAACACCCAGCACAAAGAGTGCCTATGCTACGAAGATGTAGTCTATGTGGAGTACATCACCCCACACACATGTGTGTGCGAGGAGGGACCGATGCACATCAAACATACCCATACAACAGACAGCACCAACCAGGAACTGCTTTGTACTGCCACATAGAACAAAAGTACACTAATCACACCACTGACCAGATACAATCCCTATCCAACACCAGCAGGAACACCAAGACCATATGAATAGGCACCATATCCACCACCACAACCAGCTTTAGGGCCACAACTGTCACAACCTCAACAGGTAGTACTTGTGAAGTATGCCCAGCCAGAAGAAAATTTGGAGAGAGCCATAGTGCCAGCATCATCGACAATCAATGTGGAATCAGCGAACACTGGATATGAGCTTCCACCAGGAGATTACTACCCATATGAAGCCAATATGTTAGATTACGAACCAACCTATGATTCGGCTTATTATGGATATGAAAACTATGACCAAAGCTATGGCACTGAGGTCGCAACTCTAATGTACACTGCTCCTAAAGCACAACCACCCATGAGACCACCCGTTAGACCACCTGTACCAAGAGGACCGTGTTATAGATGCGGAGGAGACCATTTTATTAGAGAGTGCCCTCGACCTTACAATCCACCACCACCTAGGACTTGGGAAGGATATTGCAACGATTGCGGAAAGGAACATCTTTTTAGGGACTGTCCTAAGAATCCAACCAAAGTCCAAGATACTGCACCAATCAATGTAATTGAAGTAATAGAAGGATCTGGAAGTGATAAGGAATATACTGTGCCATTGAAAGCCATTACAAGAGCTCATACAAGGCAACAAAAAGGGAAACAACCAGAACAGGAACAAGAGAGCAATAAAACGGTAAGCCCTAAAGTTCATGTAGTTGAAGATTCTGAGGATCCACGCGAGAGTACTCAGAACACCAAAGCACAAAAATGGAAGGAAAGAAGAGAAAAACTCAAAGATAAATGGGTGAAAAATGAGAGTCAAAAAAATAAAAAGAAAATCCGAAACAAGAGTGAGCATAAAGAACAAAGGATCCGGGAGGAGATTCCAGTGCCACCACTTATCCAAGAGAAAGAGAAACTTAGGATCAATTCTAGCTGACCCAAAACTAGACGACTTAGACATGTGTCTGAAAGCTTACCAAGCTATAATTAAGACTGGACTGAATGTAGAGCAACACAAAAAACTTTACCCACAAGGGGAGTTGGAAAAAGAAAGACTAGCGATATGTAAAAAGCTTATAGAGGTGGCACAAGCAACCCTAGAAAAGACTATCCCAGCTCTGCCAGAGACAAGGATAACAGATGATCAATACGAAAAATGTGTCAAATCCAAAGGTAAAGAACTTAGAAGGAAGGATGACAAAGGTGAACAAATGAAAATTCAAGATGAACCTGTGTCAATAATACCGGACTTAGAGGCAGAATGGTCGAAGGAGTTATGGAATAGACTCCGAGAAGAACAATGGAAGAAAAATGGACTATCGAAGCCTCCTTTTGAGGAAATAGATGTGGAAGTTTATCAACCAAATACCAACCTGGAGGAAGTCTATGAGGAAGTATCAAGATTCGATAGAAATAGAGAGGAAACCCTGAGTGTTTCAACCTTACCTAATTACATGGGAGAATATGAAAAGGAGTCTATAATAATACGAGCCCCCACAGTACATGGAAAAGGAAAAGGAAACTCAGAAAAAAGTTCACACAATCTAATGGAACTAAAGAAAACAAAAGTACGATGCAAATTGACTGTGGAAGAGTTACTTCAACTTAAGCCACAATTATGGAGACAGTTAGCGAGCCAATTAGAATTAGGGCAAGAGAAGGAAGAAAAGGAAGGAAAGGGAAAAGGGAACACATCTAAAATACAAATCCCAGTTGATAAAGTTGGAGAGTTTAGTGAAGGAGACGAAGGTAATACATTTCTACCTGTCACTTACAATGGGTACATGACCAAGGCTATACTAGATACAAGAGCCGGGGTAGGAATCGCCACCAAGGAGATTTGGGAGAAATGGGGAAAACCTGCCTTACGACCCACACACATGAAGCTCCAATTAGCAGACAGTCATGTGGAGAAACCCTTAGGAATATTGGAAAGAATCAAATTAACCACATGTGGAGTAGAATTTGAACACACATTAGCCATTTGTAAGTTCGAAAAAGCTAACAACTACGAAATGATATTAGGGCGACCCTTTATGAGACAAATGCGGGTAGTGCAAGACTGGGGAAGAGATTCATTGTACCTACAACATCAAGGAAATACAACCAAGATAAACTTGCATATGTTTGCTTATCAAGATGTCCCTCCACTACAGTGGAATCCCATACACAAGGAGGAAGATGACCTATCCATGCATAGTGCTGGATCGAGCGATCAATCTTGGATGCACGAGGATGCCCAGTTATGGATGTGCAAAGAAGCCAAGAAAGAGGAGAGAAAAAGGCAAATGTGGCCGATAGGACATCCTAACTACCGACCAGTAGAGGACCCAGGGTACATGCCTCAAATCTTTCCAGATGAGACATTTGAACCGCATGGATGGATGGAAATTCTAGCAACCTTAGATGTGTGTGTGAATGAGGAAGTTTTGACAATGAACGAGTGCATAGATGAGGATGGTTATGATGTAAAATTTTATATGGTTGTCCTTCAAGAAGTAGATGAAGGGGAAATCGTGGAGAAAGAATGGAAAGAGGAATACGAGAGTATAGAAATGGAACCAGAATTCGATTCCGAAGAAAGCTCCCTAGACACCATTCGAAACAGAGAGAAACACGAACCTACCAAGATCTTAGCAATCGAAGCTACTCCCATGGTACAAAAGCAAGCAGAAGACATGAGTAAAATAGGACCTGATCCAGATTCGTTTGAAGTTCCTGAACAATTTAAAAGATATGAAGTAGAAGAGAGAAAGGTAGCCATTCAAATGCCTAAACGAGAGGCTAGAGATGGAGAAGCATACGACAACAAAGAACAAATAAAAAAAATTGTGGTAACAGTGGAAGACGGAGAAGAGCGATGCACCTACATAGGCAAAGATGTATCAGAGGAGGAGGAGGAAGAACTCATACAACTGATCCAAGAATATCGAGACGTGTTCGCATGGACATATAAGGATCTTAAGGGTGTAGAACCCAATATTTGTTCTCATCGCATCCAATGACTGCAGATGCAAAACCATCCAAACAACGCCCTTATACGTATAATGAGGTGTATGCAGCGAAAATTAAGGAAGAAATTGACAAGCTACTAGCTGTAGGATTCATATATGAGATAGAACACACCGAGTGGGTATCGCCTTTCGTAGTTGTGCCTAAGAAAAATGGAAAATTGAGGGTGTGCATTAACTTGAAAGAAGTCAATGCAGCCACCATACGTGATAGCTACCCATTACCCATCATGGACCATCTATTGGAAAAGGTAGCAGGAAAGGAAGTCTATAGCTTCTTAGATGGATTCTCCGGATACAATCAAGTAGCTATTGCTACTGAGGATCAACATAAGACCGCCTTCGCGACCGAATGGGGAGTCTATGCTTTCAGAGTGATGCCTTTTGGACTCACTAATGCACCTGCTACATTCCAACGATTGATGTGTCATGTTTTCAAGGAATTCCTGAAAAAGAGCATGGAAGTGTATGTAGATGACCTATGTACATACTCGAATCAAAGACGAGATCATATTCCCGAGTTGAGAAAAATATTTAATAAATGCCGCCAGTATCGAGTCTGCCTAAACCCAGAAAAATGTGTCTTCATGGTGAGACAAGGAAAGATCCTAGGACACATAGTCTCCAGAAATGGAATATCCAAGGATGAAGACAAGATCAAGGTCATCTTAGAGCTTCCTAGACCAAAGAATGCGAAAGAGGTACAAGCCTTTATGGGACATTGTGGATATTACCGTCGGTTTATTCACATGTATGCCATAATAGCCAAATCCCTGTATGGTCTCTTAACTCAATTCACTTGGATGGAAGAGTGCGAGAAAGCATTCAATGAATTAAAAAAGAGGCTTAGCACCGCCCCAATTCTGAAAATGCCCAATTGGAACAAGCCTTTTCATATTCATGTTGATGCTTCTAATGCACAATTACTCACGTAGTCATGGACATCCTTGGGCATGTCAGGCCAATACACTCCTAGTCTTTTTAATTCCCGGATGGTTCCATGAGTCCCTTGGTGTGTTCTCCATTTGTTCACATGTGCTTGCTCAATTAGTTTCTTTTGTTCATCCTCCTCGACACATCTTAGCAATACTCCATTGGGTTCCTTATAGTACACACTCCTAGCAATAATGTGCAAATTTCTTGATTGGAAAATTTCCTTTTTGCTATCCTTATTGATTGAGTGTTGTGGGCCATGGGTGAGTATAGGAATTAATTTCTCTGCCCACTTCGGACAAACTTCCAGATTGAACAAATAAGTATCTGGCAGATCATCGGGTACTCCTCTTGGCGGTTCTCCGTGGGTTAACCTAGAAAGGTGGTCTGCTCTTACATGTGTATTTCCATTTTTTACTACCACTTCAAAATCAAACTCCATTATAGCAAGAACCATCTTACTAATCTTCCTGTGTTACAAGGTTTATTGGCTAAGTACAGTAGGGCTTGATGGTCTATGAAGAACTTGAATTTGTTGGCTAACATATAGTGTCTAAATTTCTTAACTGCATAGACCATTCCTAATCCTTCTCGCTCGGTTGTTGTATAATTCCTTTCAGCTTGATTCAGTTGTCTACTTGCATAGGCAATTGGATGATCTAGCTTTCCTTCATTAGCAGGTTGGGCTAAGATACATCTGATTGCATAGACGATCCCTAGAAGAAATGAGCAAGGATTACGTACTTGTGGGAAAACAATTGTTTAGGAGAGGAAAAGATAACCAATTACGATTATGCGTGCATGAAGGAGAGTATCTACCCATATTAGAGATGGCACATGCAGGTGCTGCGGGAGGTCATTTTTCAGCTGAGAGAACTGTCAAAATGATCCTCTTCACCGGCTTGTGGTGGCCAACTCTACATATGGACATGGAGACGTATGTACGAAGCTGTGAAACATGCCAAAGGGCTAAATACCCAATTCGAAGAGATGACATGCCATTAAGACCTATGGTGTGTGCGAGAGCATTCTCCAAATGCGGTATCGACTTCATAGGACCCATCAACCCACCAGCCAAAGGATCACATGTTGAGTACATCATAGTAGCCACAGATTATTTGACCAAATGGGTAGAAGCAAAAGCTACAAGAAAGAACGATGCTCAAACCACTACTAAATTCCTTTTTGAGAATATATTCACTCGTTTCGGATTACCAATCAAAATTGTGAGTGACCGAGGAACGCACTTCCTTAATGAAGTAATAGAATCCCTAATGAATGAATTTTTAGTGATTCACAAAAAATCAGCCCCATACCACCCCCAAGCCAATGGTCAAGCGAAAAGTTCCAACAAGGTATTATGTACTGTATTGACAAAGATTGTCAATAATGGGAGGTCTGATTGGGACAAACAATTGCATCATGCAATTTGGGCCTTCCGAGTAGCATACAAGACTACCATTGGAACTACCCCATTCAATTTAGTGTATGGACATAATGCAATTTTGCCAATTGATTTTTTAATCCCAACATTGAGAGTAGCCCAACAGTATGAATGCAACGGACATGAGTTATCCCAACAACTTGACCAAATCGAGAAGTTACAGGAAACTAGGTTACAAGCAGTGGCAGGAATCTATGCAGCTAAAAGAAGACAAAAGGCATATTATGATGCACATATAAGAGACAAAGGACTTAAAGAGGGAGACTTAGTCTTGGTGTACACCTTAAAGCAACATGCCAAGAATTTCCAAAAATGCGGATATGGACCTCTGGTCATCAATAGAATCTCTACTAGTGGAGCAGTTAATCTAGCCACTCTAGGTGGAGACATTCTTCCTAACTACATAAGTGGATGCAGAGTTAAACGGTTCATGGAGCCATTGACGGATCAAATGTTAGCACGTCTAGTAGGTGCTCAAAATAGGAAGAAAGAGGAAGAACGCATTAGAGAGGAGGCCCGACAAGAAGCCTTAGAACGCATTAAGAAAAGGAAAGAATGGATAAGACGACGAGATGAACGCTATCTCCAAGGAGAAGAGCCTATCCCTATGGCCAACTACCAAGTCCATGACTCTGATACGACGAAGTCGTACATGTCACAGCCTTACCTGAACCTAGGGATCGGCAAGACAGAATACAAATTGATAGATGGATTGATAGACTCAGGAGCAGGACTTAGTTGCATACATAATACGGTCATAAAAGATCTACAAATGATTATGAGTCCCACAAAAGTTCAATTGAGAGGAATTGGAGGTCAAACCCTAGAATGCATTGGAACAACGATAGTGTCTCTCCACCTAGGAAATTCTTCCATGGAACAACGAGTATTAGTGTGCAAAGACGAGGATTTAATAGAGGATTTGATCCTCGAACAAGATTGGATCATTGAGAATGAAGTCAGTATCAACCTAGCTCAAGGATACATTTCAGCCAAGATAGGGCACAATGAAATTTTTAGTCTATTAGGAGATAAGCCTTTATTCCCACCCACCACCATTGAGAGTTCAGGGAGATGCACGGAAAAGCCACTAAAACATGATTCCAGTCCCACCATTTCAGAAACCAAGCTAGAAGAAGTAGGAAGTTCAAACCCTCAAATCTCCAAAGAAGAAGGAAAATCACTCCATTCAGTTGAAGAGCAGCCAGACACTAAGGAAACCAACTCTCATGCTGCTTCTCACCCAAACAAAGGACCAGCAATATGGAATCCAACACTCAGATACTTACGTCAAAGAACGGCCAAATACCAATGGGTACGCAAAGATCAGGAGGAGAAAGAGCAGACGGCAGCATCAACTCATAAGGAGAAAATAGAAATGAAAAAGTGAGCTTCACCGAAGTCCAAACCAAAAGGACTCTTGCAAGTATGGCTCCCCAAGCCTTTGATTGAAGCTCAGAGAGCACGACATCAAATATGGATCCCCAAGAAAATAATACAGGCAGCCAAGCTAGAGATAAGCACTCAGGAGGAAGCATTACGTCGGAAAAGGCGAATGACGAAGCCAAAACAGATTCATCCGAGAAACAAGAAAGGAAACACCTCTATCACTAGGACGATAGAGGAAACAAAACAAACAAAGGAAGCCCGAGGAATCAAAGGAAGAAATCGACCTATCCAAGCACCCATGAAATGGATTTGGAAACCCAAGCGACTGCAAGGGGTGGACCATCGGAACAATGGATACGCCAATTGCACTCATGAAGCAACGGATGCACCTAAAGTATGCATAGTAGGGCCACATTACAAGGCCACGCATTCGCTATACTAACACTTGTTTTCTTTCAGGATAAGAAATAAAAATATGTGGTAAGAGATCTCACTTATAGAACCATGGGAAACGGAGTGATGGAACGACAACAAATCACTACAATGCACTACACAGCGTCATGCTTCCCTTTGAAGCTAATGCACTTTTCCTTGCAAGTGCAGATGGCTTCTGAAGATTCTGAAGCAACAGTACAAGAGGAAGTATTGGAATTTCCACTCCAGAGTATCACCAAGGCAAAGGGACACTGGTTTCAAGAAGATCAACCGGCTGGGGAGTATATCTTCCTAGCGACTATCAAAATCATGGAGACAGATCATCAATTTCTAATCATGTCCCAGGATTTCCGAGTACTACATGGACTCCCATCTATCATCGACACCATGAAGAGAGCGGGCATACACAAGTATTTTGAACTGCCAATCTATAAGCCCGACTTTCAAAGATGCACTCAAGTCATGAATACCTTACAGCCAGCACTGCATGATCCATTGGTGCCTGAGGCTAGAGTGATGGATAAAATAGGTGAATGGGTAGTCATCCAATTTACACATGACTTGATTAAAGAAGCCTTTGGATGGGAAAAGGATGGAACTACCGTGGTAAAAGAAGAGAGTCACGGTGCAAAGACCAGAACATTCACAGACATTAACAGGGTGGACATAGAAGAGGAAGTGAGGCTTATTCACCAACACTTTTGCTTCCCGAATATGCATCGGTACACGGCCCCTCAAAAGATTATTGTTCAACTACTCTCACACGCCGTTAAGCAGATTGGCAATCAGAAAGGTTATTCGAAGCAAAAAAGCAATGGAATAATAAAAAGTTCCTCAATGGTAGTGTGGCTCTGACGATATTGATCTACCATGCTTTAGGTATTCGAGAGCACCTGCAAGAAATGCCATCATCAACTGCCATGGCAAAGTATGCCAAAGTTGCCACTGTTCCTAAAAAGAAAAGAGGAGTCAAGATTGTGGAAGAGGCAGAAACTAGCTCTCAACCCAGAATGAGAGGCACAAAGAGACTCAGGGAAGTCAAGCAAGCAGAAGAGGAAGTTCCAGCCACCAAAAGGACACACTTACTTCCGAAGACAACAATTGAAGAGCAAAGAACAATTACAGTGGAAGACTTAACTAGGGCCCTAGAAGAAACACACCAATATACTGAAGGACAAGTCAACTTACCTGTACAAGGGCATCATTATCAACAAACTCAACAAGAAAGAGAGGCAAAAAGGAAGCTCACCAAAGTCCATCGCTATCGAGAGATAGGGTTGGACAATTCAAGCTCATCCTCGGATGCACAAGAAGAACCCGACACCTTATTATTAAATGTGGATAATCAAAGTGAATCAAAGGATGATGGACAATGGGTGGAATTAAATGCCGTAAATTACAATGAAGAAGAGGACATAAAGGTGGATAACAACTCTACCCACCCAGAGCTCAACACCGAAGGCATACTCACCAACAAAGAAGGTACACATGTAATAAAAATTAATGAGACCTCCACTATTCATATCAAGGAGGCCACACCACCGCGCGAGATATCCATAAAGATGCCAAAGAAAGAATCTCAAGACGAGACAGTCAAAGAAGACGAACCCTTCACACCGATAAGGGTTGTGGCAGAACCCTCCCCCATGGATGTCACATTTCAAGGGAGTGCCACAAAAGCTATTGATGTGGATAAAGAAGAAAACGAACCATAAGTACATCTACAAATTAGACAACCACACAACGAAACCATCCATGTGGAGCAGGGAAAAGATGTGCAAACTGGCGAAGCTCCAAGCATACCAAGGACTTGGTTGAATGTCGACATTGCCCAACTCAAGCTTGTTGTACAAGACATGATCCGAACCGCACTAGACACACAACAACTAATGCTTGAGGCCGATGAAGACTATGATCAAGCAATGCAGGACAAGCACGAGCTTCAAGAAAAGAGTAAGAATCTTTTGGTAGAATTGAAATTAGAAAGAGAGCACATCAGAAACAAAGAAAAAGAAGTCCAAGAAGCAAAAAAGCAGTGCAATAATGTAATGTCAGAAAACGAAAGATTAAGAGCACAACTGCAAGAAGTACAAACAAAATATGAAGCTAGCGAGGCTGAGAAGGCACAAATGACTGTCAGGAGCAAAATACTGGAATCACAGATCAAGGTATACGTGGAGGAAGCAAAAAACTTAAGAAATCGAAATAAAGAGCTCATGACCGCCCTTCTCAGTGATCAGCCAATAGACGTTCAAGAAAGACCAGAAAAAGATATCAAAGAATTGGAGACAAAGATAGCTAAGTATGAAGATCAGCTCAAGAAGGAGCAACTCACCATTGCCCAATGGGAAAAGAGGTACATGGATGACACTGCAGCTCTTAGAACTAAATGGAAAAAAGTTGAGAATCATTATCTCCTTCAATGTAAAGAAGACACAGATCATCTTGATATCGTTGCGAAAGAACTTCTCAAACACAAGGATACTATTGCACAGGCTACTAAAGAAATAAAGCAGAAAGATGAATTGATTAAACAGCTTCAAGAGCAATTGGCGCAGCAATCAATTGAGGGGACACTAGTAGTTCCAAAATCCGTAGAAGCTACTGTGGAGACTGAGGTACGTCCTCTCTCTCCCCCCTCATATCATTCACCGATAAGGGAGGCACAGGAGATCCACATTGAACATAATAATCGAAACATTGCAGAACTGAATCGACCGGAAAGGGCACTACTGGTGTCCCAGCTTATGGCTGAATTTGAAGATCAAATCATTCAAGTAATGAAGGAAGCTAAGATAGAAAGCAAAAACTTGGACCAAATTTTGAAGCCTTTCAGTATACCCTATGGCCTGCTTAAAGAACAAACGTGACACTATATAAAGACTACAACAAATAAAGATCCGAACCACAATCTCCACTTCAGCCAAGATACATTCAAGTATACCCAAGAAGAATTTGAGAAGGTTGATCCCATTTGGAGATGCAAAGTTTTGGAAAAGAATCCAACACTGCAGGTACAGTGGGAAGCATCACCATATGTGCTTCAAGTAAACCCATCTTTTTGCCCAGTACCCCACAGATGCTCCTGGTCGCAATTTTGGGAAGGACAACACCAGGGAAGCATCAATAAGAGGTCTTAGAGAATTCCCTCAAAGCCATGTAAATGCAATAGAGGAGTCCTCTAGATGCATAATCCCAACTTGTTGTAAAATATCCCTTGTAAATTAGTAGGAAATTCAGTTTTTTGGAATAAAGTGCCGGTCTTTGGTGTGAAAGGACCAAACTTAGGGCACATGTATATAAGTCACTTTGTGACTCCTTTTGCCATTGTGAAGAAGGAGCTTTCCAAAATTTCGAATTTGCCTCTTTCTTGCAGATTTCCATCTTCTCTTTGATCTTGTATGTGTGTGTAATGCTTAGAATGTGTGTGTAGGACTGTTGTCTATCCCTCCCCACTGTTTTGAGCAGCTGTAGTGTGTGTGTGAGCTTGTAGGAGTTGTGGCGTGAGTGTGGGTGCTTCCCGTCATTCACTATTTTGTTCATAACTTGAAGCAATGTTGTCAGAATCGAGTGAAATCACTTCCAATAGATGTGTCTTGTTGAGAGCTTTGAAACGAGTACCTAGTGACTATATTCGGAGCTTGGAGCTGGGAGAAATCCTTGATTTACTGAAAATTGTTGTAAGAGGTATCGCGGTAGACAGTTTCAGTCTTTCAGTGAGTTTGAGAGGTGGATTAGTCTTTTCTCATGCACATCAGCTGAACCACTTCATTTCCATCATGTGTGCACATGTCTTCATACACTTGGCTAGGTCGTTTGATCGGATTGACATATAAGCGTGTGTCAATTTCCCACTATATGCACTTGTGTTGCAAATGAGGTTTAGTCTCTTTGGCACAAGTCCTTGAGTCTTCTTGACTTAGGTACAGATGAGGCAACTTCTCAACCATTGCAGGTTTCATGTGATGATACAGATCATTCCATTTCTGATGCAGATTTGCATGATGCACTTGTTGATGACAGAGTTGATATTGAGGAGGCAAAAACTATGTCAAAATGGCTAGTTTGCTAACGTAATGACAGCAAATTAGATGCACCTATGTCATACTGTACCCGTTTAGGCTCTCATAGTGTGTCTTTTGCATCAGATTGCTATGCTATGGCTACCTCTAGTATCTATGATGAGACTGACTCTATTTTGTTTGATGAAGCACAAAATTTTGAACATTGGATGGCTACAATGCAATTTGAATATGATGTTATCATGAAAAATGGTACCTTGTCTTTATGTGACTTGCCTCTTTGCAAGAAGGCCATTGGCACTAAGTGGATATACAAGCTGAAGCATAAACCTAATGGAACAGTTGATAGGTATAAGGCTAGGCTTGTTGCCAAGGGTTATGTGTAGGAAAGAGGCATTGATTTTGATGAAACCTATGCACCTACATGCCGAATGACTACAGTTCATAGCATATGTGCACTTGCAGCTCATCATGGTTGGAATGTACATCAGTTGGACATTAAAATTGCATTTCTAAATGGTGAAGTGTATGTTTTTTAGCCCCGTGGCTTTGTGTAGAAAGGGCATGAAAACCAAGTGTGTATGTTGAAGAAGGCATTACATGTTTTAAAGCAAGCACCACATGCTTGGTATGAAAAGATGCATGCCTATCTGATTGCACATGGTTTTGAGAACAATCCAACAGAGAGCACATTATATGTTAAGCGTGTAAATGATGTGCTTTTGATCATTGTTGTGTATCTTGATGACATGCTACTCACTAGTCCTCATGAGAAGCATATTGCGGATTTTAAGGCAGATTTGCATGCCTCATTTGAGGTGTCTGATTTGGGGCATTTGCATCATTATTTGGGCATTCAATTTATGCAAGTTGATGGTAGAATAGCTTTGTGTCAAATGAAATATATTGACCCATTATTGCAGTGTTTTGGCCTTGAAGATTGCAAACCTATCGCCACTCCTATGGAGAAAAGTTTATGATTGAGTCTTCATGATGTTGGAGATGCATTTGATGCTATATGCTTGAGTTTCTATTGCTGATGGATTTTGACTTCGAAGTAATGGTCAAAAAAGGAAATACCCACATGAGAACCGATCATCTGCCTAGGTTAACACACAAAGAACCACCCAATGGAATAGCAGACGAACTACCAGATACTTATTTGTTCAACTTGGAAGTATGTCCTAAGCGGGCAGAAAAGTTAATTTCAATACTCACTCATGGACCACAACATCAAATCAACAAGGATGATAGGACAGGATTTCTACAATCACATAACTTGCACATTGTGGCGGGAAGTGTATATTTTAAAGAACCCAATGGTGTATTGTTAAGGTGTGTAGAAGAAGCACAACGGAAGAACTTAATTGAACAAGCTCATGCAAATCGATGGATAATGCATAAGGGAACTCATGGAACACTAAGAGAGTTAAAACGATTGGGAGTTTATTGGCCCGATATGCCTAAGGATGTTCATGAACATATTAGCAATTGCTAAGATTGGCAAGAAAATACTCCAGAAGACCATACATCATTACAATTCTTTACAATAGCACCAGACTGGAGTAGGACATTGGTGAAGTTATTAAAAACACGCGAGCATGAGGAAGGAGCAAGTCTAGCTAGAAAGTGATCCCTAGAGGAAATGAGAAAGGACTACATTATACTAGGGAGGCAACTATTCAAAAGAGGGAAGGACAATCAATTGTGGCTATGTGTGCATGAAGGAGAATACTTACCTATATTAGAAATGGCACATGTAGGTGCCGCAGGAGGACATTTTTCAGCCGAAAGAACTGTAAAAATGATTCTCTTTGCATGCTTGTGGTGGCCAACTCTACATATGGATGCAGACACTTATGTATGGAGTTGTGAAGTATGCCAAAGAGCCAACTACCCTATTAGGAGAGATGATATGCCTCTAAGACCCATGGTTTGTGCGAGAGCCTTTTCCAAATGGGGTATCAAATTCATAGGACCTATTAATATACCAGCCAAAGGATCACACGTCGAGTACATAATAGTGGCAATGGATTATCTAACTAAATGGGTAGAAGCAAAAGCAACAAGAAAGAATGATGCTCAAACCACGAAAAAGTTCCTCTTTGAGAACATCTTTACTCGCTTTGGACTACCTATAGAGATGGTAAGTGATAGAGGAATGCACTTCATTAACAAGGTAATAGAGTCCTTGATGAATGAATTCCTAGTGATTCATAAAAAATCAGCCCCCTATCACCCTCAAGCCAATGGTCAAGCAGAGAGTTCCAATAAACTGTTATGTATCGTGTTGACAAAAATAGTCAACAATGGAAGGTCAGATTGGGACAAACAATTGCATCATGAAATTTGGGCCTGTCGTGTGGCTTACAACACAGCAATTGAAACTACTCCATTTAACCTAGTTTATGGACAAAATTCAATCATGCCAATTGACTTTTTGGTACCTACTCTATGAGTAGCACAATGGTATGAGTGGACACGACATGAACTATCCAAGCAATTAGAGCAAACTGAGAAATTACACGAAACAAGACTACAAGCAGTCACGAGAATTTATGCAGCTAAACGAAGGCAGAAATCATATTATGATTCACATATCAAAGACAAAGACTTAAAGGAAGGAGAATTAGTTCTTGTATATACATTGAAACAACACGCCAAGAAACTACAACAACGTGGATACGGACCCTTATTGATCAATAGAATCTCAACAAGTGGAGCAATGAATCTAGCCACTTTAGACGGAGATATACTTCCCAACTACATAAGTGGATGTAGAGTCAAACGATATATGTAGCCATTAAGAGACCAGATGTTAGCACGACTCATAGGAGCACAAAATCAAAAGAAATAAGAGGAGAGCATTCGAGAAGAAGCATGCCAAGAAGCCTTAGAGCATATCAAGAGATGAAAGGAGTGGATACGATAAAGGGATGAATGATAAAAGAAGTGTGGTAAGAGACCTTACTTACTTAAGCAAGGGGAAACAGAGTGACGAAGAAAATAACATACCATTGAACCAAACTTAACACATGAATTAGTCTCTACTAGAAGTTGATTCTCTTTTTATCACAAGTGCACATGGCTTCCGAGGATTCCAAGGCAACTGTGCAAGAAAGGTATTGGAATTTCATTACAAAGTGTGACCAAAGCCAAAGGTCATTGGTTTTGAGAGGACCAACATGCTAGAGATTATCTTTTCTTAGTGACAATAAAGATCATGGACACCGACCATCAACTCTCTGTCATGTCCCAAGATCTCAAAGTCATACATCAACTCCCATCAATCGTGGATATAATGACAAAGGTAGGTATTCAGAAATACTTCGAGCTACCAATTTACAAACTGGACTTCCAATGATGTACTCAGGTGATGAATACCCTCCAATCGACCTTACATAACCCCTTCGTGTCAGAGGCAAGAGTTCTAGATGCGGCAGGAGAATGGGTGATCATCCGATCCACTCATGACTTGATCAAAGAAGCTTTTGGATGGTAAAAATATGGGAACACAGACTTCAAGGATGAATGTCGAGGAACCAAGACCTGAACCTTCACGGATATCAATCGTATACATATAGAAGAAGAAGTCTGTATGATTCACCAACACTTTTTCTTTTGTTTGCATCGCTACACAGCACCAAAAGAAACCATTGTACAACTCTTATCTCATGCTATTAAACAGATTGGTAATCAAGTGAACATGATGCCATACATCCAAGAGTGTCTATTTGGAGCTAAGAAGCAATGGAACCACAAAACGTTCTTGAACAGAAGCATAGCATTGACCATACTCATCTACCATGCATTAGGAATTTGGGAACATCTGAAAGAGTTGCCTTCATCCTCCAAGATGGCTAAGTATGCTAAGTTAGCCACTGTTCCAAGGAGAAAGAAGGGAGTAAAAGTGGTGGAAGAGGCCTAAACTAGCTCGCAACCAAGGATGAGAGGAACCAAGAGATTATGAGAAATGATGAAGGCAAAAGAAGCACTTCCTGCTTCACAACATAGTCATGAACACAACAAGGCAAGAATCACCTCTAGAAGAATTTCGTGTATTAAGATTGAATGAAGATACGAAGATTCAAATTACAGAAACTCACCTAGATGGAGAAGTCCCGATCAAGATGCCAAAAAAGGAAAAAGAATAGGAAAAAGTGGAGGATGCAGAGACATTCACTCCAATCAGGGTTATAGCAGAGGCCTCTCCTCTAGATGTTACATTTTCAAGTGCTACAAAGTCAACCACCAATGAAGAAGAGGAAAAAGAGATTCAAGTACATCTTCATATAAGACAACCTCATAATGACACCATACATGTGGATAAAGGCAAGGATGTACTAATGGTGGAGGCACCAAGTATCCCTAAAACATGGCTGAATGTGGATGTGGCTCAACTGAAGCCCATAGTGGCTCAACTAAAGCCCGTAGTGAAGCAGATGATACAAACGGCCATGGATACTCAACAACAAATGCTCGTAGCAGATGCAAACTATGACAAGGCTATGAGAGAGAAAAGCCAATTCTAGGTAATAAGTGAAACACTCTCTACACAATTCATTCAATCTCAACAGGCACTCACAGCCAAAGAAAAAGAAGCTAAAGAAGTCATGGATGTTGATATATTTAGGTACTGATGTGTGTGAACACACTAGGACCGTCGGGGCACTTTTTTCCCTCTTTAGGAGGTTTTTTCCCCCGCTTGTATATATGCATATTGCCCTAATGGGCTACTCATCTTTGTACATTCTCTAGTAATACATTCAGTATTGTGTGTTGTGCTCCAAGCTTCTTCTTCTTCCTTGTGTTGTTCGCGTGCTTCCGTCGACGTCTAACTCCAACAATTGGTATCATAGCAGGTCGTCGCCTCATCTAGGGCGTTGTCAACACTCCTCCGATTGCAGTCTCAGAATCGTATGAATTTTGGTGAGCATACTCAGTGTGTTTCTAACATTAAAATAGCTTTACTGTGTCGTGCCGAAATTGCGATCTAAGCTCGTTTCGGCCTCCAAACACACTATCACAGTGCTTGTGTAGGCTATTTTGTCTTTTTGTGCCAAAGGTATATACCAGTTTCCGTTCGCCAATATAAACATCTCAAAGTCTGCTACAGGTTTAGCAGAACTCGTTTGGGCAGTTCCGTTCAACTCTTTGAGATAGAGTCAATTTTCTGCATCAAGGTATTTTAGTCACAGACCATGGCTGAAAGCAGTGACGTATTTTGTATGTTGGTTGTTGAGGATAAGTTGGATGGTACCAACTACCCATTGTGGGCTTATATGATGCGACATGTATTGGTTGCAAAAGGATTGTGGAACATTGTGCAGGGTGTCAAAAAACGTCCTATCACACCTGCAACACTTACAACTGCACGTACTGAAGCTGATGTAGAAGGTGTTGAAGATGATGATATTCTGCATATTCCTGTTCATGCTACAGTTTTTGCTGCACCTATTGTAGAGCAGATTTGTTGGGATGGTAGAGATGCCCAGGCACATGCATTGATAGCTTTGTCTGTCAAACTTGCCATTATTCCTCACATTTGCTCTTGCAGAATAGCTAAGGATGCTTGGGATACACTTACCACATTGTACCAAGCTAGGAATGAGGCTCGTGTTGCTTACCTCCAAAAACAGTTGGAGAGTGAGCACATGAATGAAGGTGATTCTATGGATAGATTTCTAACAAATATCAAAGACTTGAAGGAACAGTTGATTTTTGCTGATTAGCTTATACCAAATAGCTCACTTGTGTAGACTCTTCTGAATGGTCTTCCTACTTCATATCAGATTTTTGCATCTACTCTTCGGTTAATGATGAAAGGCAATCCAAATGCCTTGTCATATGAGGACTTAGTCTCTGTTCTGTTGCAGGAAGATCAGTCCAGGTAGAACAGGTCCATTATGTGCGTTGCAGATCAAGCTTTCCTGGCTAGTCAGAAGGGCAAAGGAAAATGGAGCTCTTCAATTAGTAAGTAGAAATCTGTAAATGCTGCACATTGGAAGAAGGAAGATAAAGATGAGAAGAAATCAGAAAAGCGGAAATTGTTTTGCAAGTACTGTAAAGGGAATGATCATATAATAAAGAACTATCCAAAACTGGTTGCTAAAGAGGCAAAGAAGAAAGAGACTGGAATGGTTATTGCAGAGGCCTCTACACCAAAAACAGAGTCTGCTAATCTTGTGCAGGAAGAAGAATGGGCATTTACTACTGTCTGCATTTTTTACCCATGTTCTCATGAGCATTGCATGTCTTCAGTAGACTCAGATGTTTGGTATTTTGGCAGTGGAGTGACCAAACATATTACCTCGCAGCGTAGTTCCTTCTCTTCACTCGAGCCTACCCCTACAGGGAATACTGTTACATGCACCAACAACTCCTCTTATCCTGTTATGGGAGTCGGTAAGGTCATTTTGACTACTACTGATGGTAGTTCTTTCACTTTGTCAGATGCTTTATTTGTGCCAGGGATCAAGAAGAACATGTTATCAGTTTCTGCATTAGCCAAGATTAGCTTGGTTGTGAAATTTGTTGATGACAGGTGTATAGTTCATGATCTGTCAAATGGTGATGTGATTATTGCTTCTGGCATTTTATGTCATGGGCCGTATAAGCTCATAGACTATGAAAGATCTCTGAATGATTCGGCATGTGCAGTACATGATTCTCAGGCTATGTCAGATGCAAAGCTTTGGCATGCACACTTTGGTCATCTAAATTTTGCTAGTTTGTTACGCCTGTAGAAATCTGAAATGGTGTCCTCTTTGCCCAAACTTGAGGCACCTGGAAAACATGTTTGTGAAGGCTGCATTTTGGGCAAAATGCAGTGTTCCTCATTTCCAAAAGATGGTTCAGTTCGGGCTACTCAGAAATTGCAGCTTGTACATAGTGATGTCTGTGGTCCTATGCAGACACCTTCTTTTGGAAATTATCTTGACTTCGTGACTTTCATTGATCATTTTTCCAAGCATGCATGGGTATATCCATTGAAGGCAAACTCCGAAGTGTTCATGTGCTTCAAGCAATTTTTGGTTTTGGCTGAAAATATGTTAGCATGTAACATGGGCACCCTCTGTTTAGATCGAGGGGGGGAATATATGTCTTCTGATTTTAATGCATTTTTGGCTGAACGTGGGATAAAACACCAGTGTACAGTGTCGTATACACCTCAATAGAAAATGGATTTGCTGAACGAAAGAACAGGTCACTCATGGAGATGGCGAGGTGTATGGTCAAGAGTCAGGCTTATAGTTTTTGGCTTGAGGCTGTCATGTGTGCACCATATGTACTTAACAGGTGTCCCACTAAAGCGCTGCAGTCTATCACTACATATGAGGCTTGGCATGATCGTAAGCCATCTATTTCTCATCTATGTGTTTTTGGTTGTTTGGCATATGCATTAGTGGCTAAACAAGATCGCAGAAAAAAATTGGATGATAAAGCAGTAAAATGTATTTTTGTTGGGTACAGTTCTAAAAGTAAAGGCTATCGTCTGTATCATCCATAGACTAAATGCATTCTGGTTAGTCGTGATGTTTTTTTTGTGGAAGATACTATTCAACCATTGCTTTCATGTACTAAGGAGACATTTGTTAGCTCCAAAGACATGTATGATACTTTGCTACCTCTTTTTATAGGTGGATAGTCTAGTGCTGGTCACAATGAGGCAGCTTCTTAGCCTTTGCAGGTTTCATGTGATGATGCAAATCATCCCATTTCTGATGCAGATTTACGTGATGCACTTGTTGATGAGAAAGCTGATATTGAGGAGGCAAAAAGTATGCCAAAATGGCTGGTGCAAACTTTGCGTGACAGCAAATTAGATGCACCTCTATCATATCGCACTCGATCAGGCTCTCATAGTGCCTTCTTTGCATCATATTGCTATGATATGGCTGCATCTAGTCTCTGTGATGAGACTGAGCCTGTTTCGTTTGATGAAGCACAAAATACAGAAAATTAGATGGCTGCTATGCAATCTGAATATGATGCTATAATGAAGAATGGTACTTGGTCTTTATGTGACTTGCCTCCTGGAAAGAAGACCATTGGCACTAAGTGGGTATACAAGCTGAAGCATAAAGCTGATCGTATAGTTGACAGGTATAAGGCTAAGCTTGTTGCAAAGGGTTATGCGCAAGAAAGAGGCATTGATTTTGATGAAACCTTTGCACCTACATGCCATATGACTACTATTTGGAGCATCTGTGCACTTGTAGCTCATCATGGTTGAATGTACATCAGTTGGACATCAAAACTGCATTTTCTAAATGGTGACTTGCATGAAGAAGTGTATGTCTTTCAGCCCTGTGGCTTTGTGCAGAAAGGGCATGAAAACCAGGTGTGCAGGTTAAAGAAGGCATTATATGGTTTAAAGCAAGCACCATGTGCTTGCTATGAGAAGGTACATGATTGCACATGGTTTTGAGAACAGTCCAACTGAAAGAACCTTATATGTTAAGCGTGTTAATGATGTACTTCTAATCATTGTAGATTATGTTGATGACATGTTGCTCACTAGTCCTATTGAGAAGCATATTGCTCATTTTAAGGCTGATTTGCATGCCTCATTTGAGATGCCTAATTTGGGTCATTTGCATCACTATTTGGGCATTCAATTTAAGCATGTTGATGGTGGAATGGCTTTGTGTCAAACGAAATATATTGACACATTATTGCAGCCTTTTGGCCTTGAAGAGTGTAAACCTATTGCCACTCCTATGGAAACAGGTTTATGACTGAGTCTTCATGATGCTGGAGATGCATTTGATGCTGTTCTCTATCAGCAGGCTTATGGATGCTTGATTTACTTATGCATTACTCGGCCAGATATTCAGCTTGTTGTCTCACAGATGAGCAGGTTTATGCATTGCCTTGGATTCAAGCATTGGAAGGCGGTTAAGTGCATCTTTTGCTACTTGAGTGGTACCCGGATACTTGGTTTGTTTTATCCCAAGGGGGGATCACTACCACCAGATTTGCATGCTTTTTTTTACTCTGATTGGGTTGGTTGCTATGACACTCGTGTGTCCACTAGTGGCTTTTGCTTCATGCTTGGTAGCTCATGTATATCTTGGTTGAGCAAGAAGCAGCCTACTGTGGCCACTTCCACTTATGCGGCTGAGTATAGGGAAGCTTTCACAGCGATTATTGAGTGTGTGTGGCTCAGACGCCTTATGGATGATTTGGGAGTTGGTCAATCTTCTACCACCACCATCTTCACTGACAGTCAGAGCGCAATTGCAGTTGCGAGGAACCCTGTGTTCCATGCTCGCACTAAGCACATTGAGGTGCGTTATCATTATGTCAGAGAGAGGTTCTCTGATGGGGAGATCAGCTTGGCATATGTGCCCCCGCTGTCGGGAAGTTGCGAACATAAGGCTGGTGGATCAGTCAGCCACTAAATCCCTCGGCACACGCAGGGTGTATGAGACAATCGTAGGCTTAAGAAAATAAAGGTTCGAATGACTCAACAATATAAATTATCTAATTCTATGATTGAAACGAAAGTTTTCTTACCAAAAGTAAATAGTTTTACCTAGCTATGGACCGTAAGGATGGCTAGCCCTGTATCTTTCTATAGCTTCTATTTGATAAGGTGAAACTAAGTTTTCACGGGTAATTTGATCTTTAATCATATCATTTTCTTCAGTTTCAAGTTGATCTGAGCTCGGTTTTCAAACTAATTGGGGTGGGAATAAGTCTTCGTTTTCCTCCGGTTCTGGCAAAACTATAGTAAATAACGGTGACAGTCGAGAAACAAGACGATCGTATTCTATTGGGCGTAAAGACTCGTTCACTATTTTATCTTTAATAATTTCAGGTTCTATAATTTCGTTATTATATGAATTCTCAATTGGAGATGGTAGCAATGTTTCTATAATTAAGTGATCTAATTTGTGCTTAATATCAGACTCATTTTTAGAATTACTGGTAGGTCCTATTCCTTTCGACATACGAATGAAAAATTAAGATCTCAATAAAGTTGCAGAAAAACAATGTGAAGAATGTCAATATCAAACTATTTCAGTCTATACAAAGGTATATATTCAGTGCTCCTATAATCTTCTAATCCTACACAACTTAGTAAGTTTGAAATCATGAAATCTTGTATGCCTGCTTGATACTTCGCAATGGTTTTAATTCAAAAATAAGATTTAAATGAATCTTCAATCTTGCTGCTTCTCTTCACTTTACTTCAATTGCTTTGTAATCTTCAATGTTTCTGCAAGAAACATTAGCGTATTAGTAATATTACAAAAAATCAATAAAACATAAAAGACATACTTCACATACATTAAAACATACTCATACTCATGGATTCTAACATACATTCTTGCACATGCTAACATTTAGCTTAGACATACTAACATGTTGATATGATGCAAATATAAACACATTTATGCTTATGCTTAAAAGATCCCATGTACTTACATCTAAACACACACTCTCATTCTAGCATATGCTAACGCATTGCTCATAACATACACTATCATGCATACACATATGCCCATGCATTAAAATCATATCCTAATTCATTTGTGTGCCTCCATGATCACACTGAACTATATATGCAAACATACTTTAATGCATCCTAGCACATCCAATCTTTAGTTCCTATATGTAAATACAGTCACAATCTTAACTTAAAACAATATACAGACATACACACATCCTCACATGAATATGCACATACTTCACATGTATGCTCATACATACTAACATTTGCTAATTCATGCATGTGCTTCGAATACACACATATACACACATCCTACTTATACAAACCTACATTCTAACCATTTAAATAATAAACTATTAATCTTGCTCATTATTTCATCCATTCATACCCATGCTAATGTATCTCATGTATCTTCAGTTATACTTTGCAGCGCATAATAAGATCGATTGTATTAAAGATCACTTATTCATATGTCATCAAAACGACAGAGCATAGCCAGAAAATACGGACGATCCACCAATCTTCAGTTAAAGGTGCATCGGAGAAAGCGTATTCATGCGGGAGATTAAAGTACTTAATATCATCTATTTGTTAGAGAATTGTCATAAGAAAAATCAGAGACGCTGGCTTCATCTGTTCATCAAAATCATCGTTCATCTTCGCTTTCCTTCATCGTAACTTAGAATTCAGAATCTCCAGGCAGCATCGATCTAAAATTGCTTCCCATAGACCATCAACACATCGAAGAATGTGGCTGCGCCAATATTGTGGTCAGAATTCTCCTCTAAAATCCTATTAACAACGGCCCCTCACCTCCGAATTCCTCCACACTTTCTATTAGTTTGCCCCCCTTAGTTGTGCAATCCCTTTCCAAAACAAGAGTATCTGTTAGCCTTTCTTCGTCACTGTGAGCTCCTCGTCTATTCAGTTTCTGTGTGGGACTTAAACCATCCGAGGGTTGCTGAAGAGTAAAAAAAAAATCCCATAAGGTTACTCTGAAGCTGTACACATCTCACTTCTCATTGGAAGGTTCATCTTGCAAAACTTCTAGCGTCATCCTTTCTATCATGCCAGCAACAGAACGAGAAGAAAGAAATATCTTCATGTCCTATTTGGAGAATCATACACTGAACAGCTCCTAATGCCGCAGGAAAAAGTGGTTTTACGAGGTTTTATTTTGTTCAAATCCCTCGGAATCGGTCTTCTTGGATTACCTAGAGCCCACAATTATCTCGCAACGGATTCTTCCTATGTCTATGCACACAGGTCCCCTTGACTCACTGGTACAGCCCCGTGCACTCTTTCCCCTTATTCCCTTATTACCTCACCCACGCACATGGAACCATCCTATCTATCTCTTGCACACACGCTTCCACTCATTCCCAGCCTCCTCTTACTCTCCCACACAACCTAAAGTGCATAATGAGGCAAATTTTCCAAGTACTCGATTGTCCTTTGCTTGTCTTTTGAAGAAGTTTGTGTTAATCAGTATGGAGTAGAATGGTTTTGGACAATCCCAAATCCTAAAACAATCCAAAAGGATTATCACATTTGGATTCAAGGCCTTGAAACCATTCCCTATGGTCAATCTTAGATATTCTGCTATAGACTGACCAACAGCCAACTGAGGGAAATACCAGTGAGCTTCAAAAAGTCCGTTACAGCTTGTGATGTGAAATTATTTAGAGGTGATGAGCTCTACACTTTTCCTGCTCAATAAAGGTGTAAATCATCTTGTCTGGAATGAATTGTCAAGACATGGGCTTGTGCCATAAACCTTACATAGAGTACTTGTCCATTTGATAATGTACTACCATATGCAATGCTCTGTGCTTCATGCTTACGAAGTGCAAGCAATGCCCTCTCTATGCTTTATACGAAATAAAGCAAAATGCATCAGACGTTTTCATAGGTTACATTCAGTTATCATAAAGAAAATCATACTCCAATGTCTGCTTACTGATCCTTCACACATAATGCCGTGCACATCTATCTAGCATACCACCCCAAAAAACTTTAAAAAAATAACACCATACTATCGGGTGATTCAGAAAGTGTACATTCCTGATTTGCCGAGTTGCTTATCACCATTGTATATATTTCGAAGCACCTTCATATTCCTCTTTGTGTTCCATCAATCGCTACTATCAGTCCAGCTATTGTAGATTGATTAGCTGAGGTTGACGTACCATGGCTTTCCATTTCTTCCCCATCGTCTGTACAGCTTCCCGAAGGCTGCCCATTTTACATGAGGTATTTCACCTGCCTTCCAAAACAGAGATGTCATCGAAGCTTATCTCCCTCGCAAAGTACTTGATCTCCCTTGCAGTGCTGCCATCCATTTCCTCACGCATCAAATCCAAAGAGGGAGCAGCATATCTTCACTGCCCAGGCCATCTCCCTGCGAATAGCAAGACTGTACCCTTTTTTTTTTCATCTTTAGTGGAGCTCAGGATAGAAACCATCCTCCTTTGTGTCTGCATGTAGATGTGTGAGCCTCGTTTCTCCTTCCTCCCCGTCCTGAAGATGATCGCATAGGACCAAAAAAACATCCCCCGAACAAGCCACACTTCCCTTCAATTCAGGTATTTCAATTATGCATGCGCATTCAACCACCTCTGCTCCAGCTCTCTCAAGCAATTTGATGGCAGCACATAAAGTTCCACCGGTGGCGATCAAATCATCAACAACAAGGGCACGGTCACCCTCTTGCACTGCTCCTACATGCATTTCCAGCCGATCCGTACCATATTCAAGCACATATTCCTCAAATATCACTTCACCTGGCAGCTTCTTCGGCTTCCTCAGCGGAACAACTTGGCACCGAGCGCCAATGAAATGGATGGCCCAAAGATGAAGCCCCTGGCTTCAATACCTGCCACCACTGTCGATAAATCTCAGAGAGCGCACGAGAGACAGCTCCCCTCCATCGGTCTCCCCAAAACTGCCGTCCATGGTGTCTCCCTTATTCTTTAGTGTACATTATCTAATGATAGTTGCTCGGGACAAGGAATGGGTGAGGGATGTTGCCCATGATTTGCTGGTGTGCAGAGAAGTGACCAGCACTACCGCAATAATTTAGGCTCTCTCAACAGCATTCTTGATGGTATTTGGACTATGATGGCAGCCCCTCCTCATCAGTTATGAGACTGGAAGCACGTACCTCTGTGTAGAATTGAAGCAGCAAGTACCTCTGCGTAGTTGAGGTACAATCATCAAAAGCAAACATTCAGGACTGCAAAAAAATGGCAAGTGGAATTCTATGCATCTGGAGCTGAACAGGGGTCCTTCTCAGCTTCTTCCGAGAAACTCGGATCTCGGCATTGTATGGGAAGGTCATGACGATTCCATCAGATACTCTAACACAGGTTCAGATACCTCTGGCTACCTTTGTCCGTATTGCACTCACACTATTTCAATGGTCCCTCGTCTCCTCCATCTTGGTATCTCTTGCTGTGAAGTATGAAGATAACGGTTGTGCAGAAGAACATTTTCTCGAGGAAGTTGATGGCCCTACACAATGCCACTGAGAAAAGAGGCTTCAACTCTCTCTACTGCCCTCCCTTCGGCTCCGTTCCAGAAGCTGTGATTTCTCAAAAAAAACTCCAGAGGAGAAACTTCCACGATTAATCCCCTCCTGAATACTTTGCAAGTCATATCTGCTCTCTGAATTTCCTGGCTCTTAGGCATACAAATCTCTCCTACCATGAGCTCCGTTTTCCCACTCTGTCTGTACGTGGGTGACGACCTCCTCCGAAACTCCTCCCCGTGTTGCTGTCTTAGTGTTTAATAAGAACTTCCCCCTTTTAGAGATGCCTCTCCCTCGACATTATAAAGACTACATGCGGCACAGCTTCACAATGTTCAGAGCAGGTGCCACCTTCTTTCATCATTTTCCACCCCCCTTCAATGCTGCTGTTGTGTGTGTACACTTGCCTCCATAGAAGACGAACCACCCACACGATCGAAAAAGAGCCCTCCCTCGTTGCTACCCTTCGGCAGCCCGCGTGCATCTGCACCCACCGGAAAACCCCGCACGACCCTGCTCCCCCCTGTCGGTCTCCTCTCCCCCTCACGATGCCTGCACAAAAACAAAAACAAAAAAACCACCCGAGAACTGCTACTCCAGTCGAAGAGGACGGGGGGGGGAGCGAAGAAGCCCCCAAACCCTTTTTGCTGCCGCTGGGGATAAAAAGCCCCCAGCCTCTCGACACTTGGACGATCCGATGGGATTTAAGATAAGCCACATGATGTGGCACAAGATGGTCTTTATGGTCACCACGCCCTAGTTGCCCATATTTACTCCATCCGAATGTATACAACATTCCTGATTCTGAAACAGCTATAGTATGCCTCCATTGGAAATGACATCCTTGAAAAATGTCCTGCCTTCATTCTCCATATCTCGCATCAAATCAGTAACAGACTTGACTTCCTCTGAGTCCACCATTCCCACACTCTCATTGACTACTCTAGCAACCTGTGATAGATCATTACCTTCAATAGCCTCCTGCGTTTGGCTAAGTGACTTTTTATCGGTATACTCCAAATGCACTACATATGGAGGTGCAAGAGAGGTAAGACATTTTGTTCACCATGATCAGTGCTCACCCGAGCCATTGCTATTAATTGTGGAGACTGTAAATCAATGCTTGCTGACGGCTCCCTTCTGTGGGCCAAATTGAAAGCTAAAAGTTGCTCATAACTATGCTTCGCATCTGAAAGAGTCCTCTCACAGAACTCCAATTCTTGAGCAAGTCTTTTGCTTGCCTTCATTCTCCGCTTTTTCTTGCGATCACCCTGAGGAATTCCTCTCATATATCTGAAATCAAACAAATTTCCCTGCCAAATACAAACATATTAGTGCATAAAAACCAACCATTTTGTGAGCTAACATACTCCCCTCTTCTTAATTGCGAAGTCGTCCCCGACGAGCCAAATTGTTCCTGCGCTCAAATCATCCAACCTGTGCTCATCACTTAATCAAATACAAATCTTTACCTTACATGACTATACTCTTCTTCCTCAATGTAGCACCTGAAATCATCCTCATACAATCATCGGTCAGTACCAAAATATGATCAATTCACTTACCAACTTTGTCCATCTTCTCGCATCTTCATTGACATGTCCACCTGTCTGCAAACTTCATTAAAACATTAGAACCTTTCTTCATCAACTCACAATATGTACAACCATAATGAAAAGACAATCATATCCTTGATCCACATCACACATATATATTCAGCACACACATCATGATCCGTGTCACACATGCATTCTCGTCACACACAACATACATACATGCAAACAGAAGACATGTCCACAATCGCTCTCGTCACTCTTCTCGACTACTCCTTCAACACGTTACAAATCTTTGTTCCACATGCATACTCAACACACTTTCCACACACCATATATAACCAAAACCATTTCCCACTTTTATTTTTGATACTCTTCTTGGCCGTACGATCGCTTTCCTGATTTCTTTTTCTCGTTTCTAGCTGAGTTCTCTCGCCGATTTTTCATTCCCCTTCTACCTATGGTTTCCACTACCCGCTTGCCTTCCTGTCTATCTCTCTGTTTTTCTTGCTCGTCGACTAGATCAGATGCTAGGTCAACACCACACCACTCCTAAATTGATGGACACACGACAAAGGACCACTCAAGTCTAACACGAGCTCACCTCGACAGGACCACTCATCATCAACGCGATTCAGGACTTCTCAAGTTGGCATACCACCTAAGAGCCAAACTGAACACTTTCGGAAGGTTTGCAGACAAACAATGCAACTAGCACGATTGGATCCCTCAAGTCCAAGCTTTCCATAGACACATCGCAACCAAAACCCTAGCCGAGCTTAAGCTTCAATTTGACATGTTTCATCGGGAGCCCACACATAACCCAAATCCCCACAACACAAACACATATATATCCGAGCATCATGCTCTCTCACCTCTCTTATGTCCCCCCTCGAGCGAGGAATTCTTCTCATTCATTTTTTCCACAATTTTTTCTCTCTTTTTTTGTCATTTTTTTTTTCATATTTACTCACACTTGCCGGCCTACGCCGAAGCTGGATACGACTCGTGGACTCGACCACCCGATCGAGTTTGTTCCACCCATCTACCAACCCAACGCAGCGCACAACACACAGACAGCTAGCCCTATGCGAAACCGACGTCGGTTCGTGGCTTTGACCACCCGGCCAAAGTGGGTCCACCCACCTATCGGCCCACATAGGCGCGTAGCCACATGCACATATACATAAACATATATTTTTCTCATTTTTTTTCATTCCCGCATCTCGAGATTAGGAGACAAAAGAGAGGACTTTTTCCCAACCCAACCAATCACGACACACACATATATCCCCCATGGACATCCCGATAAGACACATCTCCTCTCTGCTGCTACTCAAGCCAAAATCCAGCCACTAATGCCATGGTCAACCCGTCCTCGCAAAACCCGCACATACTAACCACCTTGTCGACCTGAAACCTCAAAAAGTGTCACTTTAGTTCCTAAGTGTACAACACACTTGGTCCACCCGTCCTCACATCTTTGACTCGCAATCCGCAAAGCAAACCCTAATCAAACTCAAGCCGTCCTAACCCACATCCATCGCCTCGTCTATTTTTTCATCTCCAACCTCTTCCTCGCAGAGATTCCACATGATTCGACAGCTTGCTGATATTGTTCTCTAGCCAGGCGATACGGTCTGGAAGGCCACCATTCATTACTACACCTCTTAATGCCTCGAGCTTCAAAGCTAAATCCCTTATCCCTTCTTCTTTTCGCTCATCACTGCCTTGGAATCGAAAAATCTCATCATCCACTTGATGGAACCGAACCCACATTTTCTTCTTCTCCTCTTCTAAATGGCTCATCTTTCTTTCTATTTCCAAAGGAACCTCCTCGCTCCTCCCGACTTGGCCAGACAACTTTTCAACCTCTTCTCGAATCGACCTCTCCTCCCAGATTCTACTCATATTTTCTACTTCCAGATCATCCACTTTTTCCGACAACTCCTTCGCCTTTTCTAACTCCACGCCTATCGCCTCTAACTTGTCCAACATCACTTTTAGCTCTTCCTCTATTCTACCTACTTTCGGATCTTCTGCTCGTTCTCGGGTCTCATCGTCTTTCTGATTCATCCACCTACCGAGCTTGCTACTCAGCCTTGCATTCTCTTTCTCTACACGTCTCATTTTCTCATCACTCTCCGCTTGGGCACTTTTCATTCTTTCTAACTCGAGGTGGAACTCGTCCACTACCTTACCCGCTTGGTCATCATGTCTACCAGTCATCTCTCGCAATTTCTCGATCTCCTTTTCCATTCGGTCGACTCTCTGTGCCATGTCATCATCCTCTCGTGAGAGCTCCTCTTCAATTGAAACTCCATGGCAATTGGCTATCATCAAGCCGATTCTTAGGTCTAGGGCCACATTTTCATGCTCAGACCTCGAAAGACCTTCCCTCAAGCTTTTGTTCCCCCTTTTTAACTCCTTGTTTTCACTTTCCAATGCTCGTACTTGCTTTTCCCAAGCTCCTAAGACCTCGGTAATTTTCACTTGAGTTTCCTCTAATTTCTCAATTTTGATCCTCTCGTTATCTCGCTCTTCTCGCAGACATTCCAACTGACGTAGTGTGCTTGCCAACGATCTCTCATTATCTTCGGCTTTCACATAAAAGGTCGCAACCTGCGGACTAACCTCTTTTGCCACGACATCCTTTGCGCGACACACGTGCTCGCATAGCTTCTTGTTTCCGCATTCCACGCATCTAGGGACAAAGTCCGATGGGGTGCACACACGAGGGCAAAATTTTGCAATGTGCCCGACTTTCTCGCAACACCAACATCGAATATAATTCGAGATTGGACCACCCCGACGACATTCATATGCATGGATTCGCATTGAGTGTCCAAACCCGTTTCGACTTCTAGTCTCTCTCGGAGTCATCATTCTCGAGCTAATCTCTCGAACATCTACAACTTGTGTACTTTGCGTCATCTCTTTACCAAGACCAAAGCAACCAATCCGGGGCTTGGCTGTGCCACACAATTGGAGCATCAAGCGAACTCGTAGCACTCTCTATGAGATGAGCTAAGCCAATTCCCGGCAAACGCACCAAAATGACAGCTCCTAATGCCGCAGGAAAATGTGGTTTTACGAGGTTTTATTTTGTTCAAATCCCTCGGAATCGGTCTTCTTGGATTACCTAGAGCCCACAATTATCTCGCAACGGATTCTTCCTATGTCTATGCACACAGGTCCCCTTGACTCACTGGTACAGCCCCGTGCACTCTTTCCCCTTATTCCCTTATTACCTCACCCACGCACATGGAACCATCCTATCTTTCTCTTGCACACACGCTTCCACTCATTCCCAGCCTCCTCTTACTCTCCCACACAACCTAAAGTGCATAATGAGGCAAATTTTCCAAGTACTCGATTGTCCTTTGCTTGTCTTTTGAAGAAGTTTGCGTTAATCAGTATGGAGTAGAATGGTTTTGGACAATCCCAAATCCTAAAACATTCCAAAAGGATTATCACATTTGGATTCAAGGCCTTGAAACCATTCCCTATGGTCAATCTTAGATATTCTGCTATAGACTGACCAACAGCCAACTGAGGGAAATACCAGTGAGCTTCAAAAAGTCTGTTACAGCTTGTGATGTGAAATTATTTAGAGGTGATGAGCTCTACACTTTTCCTGCTCAATAAAGGTGTAAATCATCTTGTCTGGAATGAATTGTCAAGACATGGGCTTGTGCCATAAACCTTACATAGAGTACTTGTCCATTTGATAATGTACTACCATATGTAATGCTCTGTGCTTCATGCTTACGAAGTGCAAGCAATGCCCTCTCTATGCTTTATACGAAATAAAGCAAAATGCATCAGACGTTTTCATAGGTTACATTCAGTTATCATAAAGAAAA
This sequence comes from Ceratopteris richardii, assembly GCA_020310875.1. NCBI lineage: Eukaryota > Viridiplantae > Streptophyta > Polypodiopsida > Polypodiales > Pteridaceae > Ceratopteris > Ceratopteris richardii. The sequence continues at coordinate 31,128,002 of CM035433.1, forward strand.
TCATACTCCAATGTCTGCTTACTGATCCTTCACACATAATGCCGTGCACATCTATCTAGCATACCACCCCAAAAAAACTTTAAAAAAATAACACCATACTATCAGGTGATTCAGAAAGTGTACATTCCTGATTTGCCGAGTTGCTTATCACCATTGTATATATTTCGAAGCACCTTCATATTCCTCTTTGTGTTCCATCAATCGCTACTATCAGTCCAGCTATTGTAGATTGATTAGCTGAGGTTGACGTACCATGGCTTTCCATTTCTTCCCCATCGTCTGTACAGCTTCCCGAAGGCTGCCCATTTTACATGAGGTATTTCACCTGCCTTCCAAAACAGAGATGTCATCGAAGCTTATCTCCCTCGCAAAGTACTTGATCTCCCTTGCAGTGCTGCCATCCATTTCCTCACGCATCAAATCCGAAGAGGGAGCAGCATATCTTCACTGCCCAGGCCATCTCCCTGCGAATAGCAAGACTGTACCCTTTTTTTTCATCTTTAGTGGAGCTCAGGATAGAAACCATCCTCCTCTGTGTCTACACGTAGATGCGTGAGCCTCGTTTCTCCTTCCTCCCCGTCCTGAAGATGATCGCATAGGACCAAAAAAACATCCCCCGAACAAGCCACACTTCCCTTCAATTCAGGTATTTCAATTATGCATGCGCATTCAACCACCTCTGCTCCAGCTCTCTCAAGCAATTTGATGGCAGCACATAAAGTTCCACCGGTGGCGATCAAATCATCAACAACAAGGGCACGGTCACCCTCTTGCACTGCTCCTACATGCATTTCCAGCCGATCCGTACCATATTCAAGCACATATTCCTCAAATATCACTTCACCTGGCAGCTTCTTCGGCTTCCTCAGCGGAACAACTTGGCACCGAGCGCCAATGAAATGGATGGCCCAAAGATGAAGCCCCTGGCTTCAATACCTGCCACCACTGTCGATAAATCTCAGAGAGCGCACGAGAGAGAGCTCCCCTCCATCGGTCTCCCCAAAACTGCCGTCCATGGTGTCTCCCTTATTCTTTAGTGTACATTATCTGATGATAGTTGCTCGGGACAAGGAATGGGTGAGGGATGTTGCCCATGATTTGCTGGTGTGCAGAGAAGTGACCAGCACTACCGCAATAATTTAGGCTCTCTCAACAGCATTCTTGATGGTATTTGGACTATGATGGTGGCCCCTCCTCGTCAGTTATGAGACTGGAAGCACGTACCTCTGTGTAGAATTGAAGCAGCAAGTACCTCTGCGTAGTTGAGGTACAATCATCAAAAGCAAACATTCAAGACTGCAAAAAAATGGCAAGTGGAATTCTATGCATCTGGAGCTGAACAGGGGTCCTTCTCAGCTTCTTCCGAGAAACTCGGATCTCGGCATTGTATGGGAAGGTCATGACGATTCCATCAGATACTCTAACACAGGTTCAGATACCTCTGGCTACCTTTGTCCGTATTGCACTCACACTATTTCAATGGTCCCTCGTCTCCTCCATCTTGGTATCTCCTGCTGTGAAGTATGAAGATAACGGTTGTGCAGAAGAACATTTTCTCGAGGAAGTTGATGGCCCTACACAATGCCACTGAGAAAGGAGGCTTCGACTCTCTCTACTGCCCTCCCTTCGGCTCCGTTCCAGAAGCTGTGATTTCTCAAAAAAAACTCCAGAGGAGAAACTTCCACGATTAATCCCCTCCTGAATACCTTGCAAGTCAGATCTCCTCTCTGAATTTCCTGGCTCTTAGGCATACAAATCTCTCCTACCATGAGCTCCGTTTTCCCACTCTGTCTGTACGTGGGTGACGACCTCCTCCGAAACTCCTTCCCGTGTTGCTGTCTTAGTGTTTAATAAGAACTTCCCCCTTTTAGAGATGCCTCTCCCTCGACATTATAAAGACTACATGCCGCACAGCTTCACAATGTTCAGAGCACGTGCCACCTTCTTTCATCATTTTCCACCCCCCTTCAATGCTGCTGTTGTGTGTGTACACTTGCCTCCATAGAAGACGAACCACCCACACGATCGAAAAAGAGCCCTCCCTCGTTGCTACCCTTCGGCAGCCCGCGTGCATCTGCACCCACCGGAAAACCCCGCACGACCCTGCTCCCCCCTGTCGGTCTCCTCTCCCCCTCACGATGCCTGCACAAAATCAAAAACAAAAAAACCACCCGAGAACTGCTACTCCAGTCGAAGAGGACGGGGGGGGGAGCGAAGAAGCCCCCAAACCCTTTTTGCTGCCGCTGGGGATAAAAAGCCCCCAGCCTCTCGACACCTGGACGATCCGATGGGATTTAAGATAAGCCACATGATGTGGCACAAGATGGTCTTTATGGTCACCATGCCCTAGTTGCCCATATTTACTCCATCCGAATGTATACAACATTCCTGAGTCTGAAACAGTTATAGTATGCCTCCATTGGAAATGACAACCTTGAAAAATGTCCTGCCTTCATTCTCCATATCTCGCATCAAATCAGTAACAGACTTGACTTCCTCTGAGTCCACCATTCCCACACTCTCATTGACTACTCTAGCAACCTGCGATAGATCATTACCTTCAATAGCCTCCTGCGTTTGGCTGAGTGACTTTTTATCGGTATACTCCAAATGCACTACATATGGAGGTGCAAGAGAGGTAAGACATTTTGTTCACCATGATCAGTGCTCACCCGAGCCATTGCTATTAATTGTGGAGACTGTAAATCAATGCTTGCTGACGGCTCCCTTCTGTGGGCCAAATTGAAAGCTAAAAGTTGCTCATAACTATGCTTCGCATCTGAAAGAGTCCTCTCACAGAACTCCAATTCTTGAGCAAGTCTTTTGCTTGCCTTCATTCTCCGCTTTTTCTTGCGATCACCCTGAGGAATTCCTCTCATATATCTGAAATCAAACAAATTTCCCTGCCAAATACAAACATATTAGTGCATAAAAACCAACCATTTTGTGAGCTAACATACACCGAAAATCGATCAGAAGAAAATGCCTTTGAGCTAATCTCTCTCTCCATATAATTCAACTTACATACTACTCACAGAAACAACTGTTAATATAAACAAGAGATGCAAAAGAGAAGATGACTGAGAGAGACTTTCTCTCTGTGTACTCGAAAACACTCTGGGTTGTGGATGAAGACCACAGACTAAATTCTTTCCGATACACGCACAGATCGAGTACCGTTCTCTGTATATCGCTCTTCACGAGCTGCTTCAACTCTCTTTCTCTCTCTCTCTCTCAGTTCGTACGTGCAGAAGTGACTCTATCTCTATCTACTGTACGCAAGCTACAGCGCCGCCAGTCCTCGACTCCCCCTTTGTCACTCTGCAAATTTAGAGTTGATATCTTCTAAGTCACTCGAATAATCATCCGCTGCGGACGAGAAAGGGGCCGCTCGCCTTGAACTCCACGCTGAAGCCCTCTGTGTGCACGAGCCCAAAGATGAGAGAATTTCATGATGTTGGAGACCTGAACGTAAGTGCGTCGAATACTTCAACAGCTTCGTCTACATCTCCAAGCGTAATTAGCACAGAAACAAGGTAGTTTCCGAGACACGAATATTCTTGGATACCAGACTTGCGCATGCAGATTCAGCTCTTCTTGCAGCAAGTTTCTTTTTTCTCTCAGCTAGATGATAGTACACACCCCTATGCTCCTTAGACTTGCGCAAATATTCTTCACAGTAATATGCATGTTAACCCTTTGTGTGCACACGAGTGCAGCTATCTCTTTCTCTCTCACCTGCTACAACCGCCATCTCCTCTAACTAATAATCGCCTAACAGACACTGCCATAGAAAAGAGAAAACAAGCTAACTCTTTTTTTAGCTTAATCGTACTTCAAATATCAGCAACCAAAAGAAATAAAAACAAATCTCGTCTCTTTCTATAGAGCATACAGCTCTGCCAATCAGCGGGTGACCTCCTCTCTCCTGTGTGGATAGATACCAAGCTAAGCTATGCATAATGAAGATATCAGAGGAAAAGAAGACAAAGGAGAATGAGTACCTGCAAGAAACATTAGGAGAGAACAGAGCTAAACACACACATTTATACTTACAGAAGTCATTTGTAAACCATTCCTTTGATTTGACTTTATTTCATCATCCACACTTTTTCCCATTAACATTCATCACACTTTAAATTAGCTTTATTTACACAACACACTTGCTCCTCTCTTTTGATCTACACTAATTCTCACCATTCCTTTTCATTAACCAACTTTTTCACTTTAAGTGCATCTTCCTTTGAGACCACTCCTTAATTCACTTTAATTCCACATTACTCACATACCATTCTTTTTTCTAGCATCCATATAGACCACTAGTTATTTATCCACTTGACTTATAATTTAAATTCAATTACCCTAAATTTTTTAATTAAATAAATTAGGTAAGTTAAGCTTAGGATATGATTTTAATTATTTAGAACCTTAGTATTAAAGGTACACACATTATTAAATTAGCAAATTAAACCATAATTTAGTTTTACAAGTTAACCAATGATTAATTATAGATTAATTTCATTAAATATTATTTGTTTTAACCCTTGAAATATTCTAAAACCCTAGAAAACCTATTTGAAACCCATAAGAAACCCATTAAAACCCTTTGAAAATCAATTGAATACCTAGTTAAACTCTAACATTAACCTGGAAATAAGGCTCCTATCTTAAATACACAAGATTAAACATAAACCTAGGGTCTTAAACCCATAATTCAATGTTTCTATGGCCTAAACACACATTATTTAAGCAGTTTAGGGTAAACCATAGCATGAACTTTTGTTTTCTTCATCCATTTGATCCTGCAAACACTTCAAAAGTAGTCAATTCCAATCAACACAACTGATCAACAGTGAAATAAAAGGTTAGAAATCAAACAATAAAGTTATTTTCATTTTCTCTGGTCATCAACTGGAAAGTTGAAAACTTTCCGACATTCGCCCCGGCCAAACCTGCACATCGTCCTCGATGGGCCAACTTGCAGATCATAGAAAGCAATATCAAATTCTTTTGAAACTTATTCATGACTCAAATTAAAATTGTCTGTATATAAAAAAAACGCTTCTATCATTAGTACATCTTCAAATAGCAAAGAAAACTTTATAAAATTATGTAAACTTGAATTTAAACCTTTTTGTTCAATGCATGAATTGGAAACAGGTTTTAGAAAGAAACTATAGAAGTCATTCAAATAGTGTTCGTACTAACTCTTCTATTAACTCTGTTCATAAGTAAAGCTTATGTATCTGTTCTTTTATCTCATTTTTTTATCATAATTTTTCCTTTGTGTCCTTTTTTCCCCTCTTTTCATATGCAGCAACCATTAATGTACTGCTTTCAATTTTTCTTCGCAACTTTTTTGATGAAGGGGAAAGGCTTAACCCCTAATCAGAGCAAAGGATCTAGAGGTAAGCTAAAGCAGGAACTAGGATCTCTTTTAGCTAAATGGGTCAGATTTAAGGAAGCTTACCTATATAAAACAAGCCTACTTCTACTAGGAGTTGCAAGTTAATGGTTCCTTCAACTATTCATATGACAGCCATAGGTCTCTAATCCCTATCTTCTATTCAAGCACATTCCTACTTCAGTGTAAATTCTACTTTTCATAATTTTATAAGAAGTTTCTTAACCTAGCTGAAGAATGTACATTTCTAATTATGATAATGCAGGGAAAAACAAAACTTAAAACATTAATCAGAGTTAGAACTGTTTCACCTGATCTATATTGATTCCATCTTTAGCATTGCTTTTCATCCAAATATCGCTTTAATTGCATAAATTTTAAACTGCATGTACTATCTTCAATCTCCTGCGCTTCATCTTTATCATAAATCAGTCTTTAATTAATTGGTTCAAAAAAAACATCTTCAACTCCTGCTATCAAGCAACAACATAGCTATAGCTTCATCTAGTCTTTCATTTCCTTGCTCAAGCTGTTGAATCCTTAAAGCTAATAAGTCTGCAGTAGATAAATTATCTTTCCAAGGAAGCGTAGTCCAAGTAAGAATTTGGGTATTTACTGGAAAAATTGGCTTTTGGCAGTACATTAGCTCTGCCGGCATAAACCCCGTCGTTCTAGTACAGGTCATTCTATCAGCCCACAAAGCGAATGGCAAAAATTTCGGCCAATTCTTCAGTTCTCCTATGCAAGCTTTAGAAATCGCTTTTATGATAGGGGAATGCCCTCTTTCAATCTTTCCGTTAGCCTCACGGTTATATGCAATTGTAAGAGCTAAACGAATTCCATGTCTAGCAAAGAATTCCTTAGCCTCTTGTGCGTCTAATTCGCCCCTATCGGCTACTATTTTTTCAATATACCCAAATCTTGAAATCACATCTTCTAGAAGAAATTTGCATACATTGAAAGTAGTTTTTGATCTTAGAGCTCGGCCTTCCACATGATTAGTAAGATCTTCACGAGCAAGAACTATGTATCTCATTCTATCGATACCCTTGGGCATGGTTACTAAGTCTACTACCCACTTATAGTGTATGCATGGTGGATACGTAGGATGCAGTGGATCCCTATGCTTAACCGATGAATAAACTTGACATACATCGCAAGAATCCACATATTTCTTTACATTAACATAAATACCTGGCCACCAGTAACACTCTCTAATTTTTTCATAAGTGGCAACAAAACTTTTATGCCCGGCCCATAAAGTATCATGCATGCTCTTCAAGACTTGCATCTGAAGATTCTTAGTACCTAGTACTCTTTGTGGCATTTTGATCTTCCCCCTTGCATGTCTCCAAAGTAATCCATTTTTTAAGAAAAAGTTAAATGCTCTTTTTCTAATATTTCTAAATCTATTTGAAGACCATGAAGGTGATCTAACTAAAGTACTAAGATACTTTCCAATCTCTAGCCACTCTCCTTCATATTCATTTGAATTAAATTTTTCATATACATAAACTTGGGAATCATAATTTATCATATTAGTATCTACTTTGGCTTCATCATTCTCATCATACCTAGCTCTTGAGAGCATATCAGCAACAGAGTTAGATTGTCCTAAAATATGAATAAAAACTGGATTTATGAATTTAATATAAGAAATCCAATGAAGCATTGCAATATCTGGTGAAGAACAGTTTGTGATCATTCCAATTAGCGGTAAACAATCTATCTCCACAATCACATTTGCTCCTATGAAATATTCTTTATCAGACTTTAGAGCTGTGACTAAACCCCAAAGTTCCCTTTTAATTTGAGGATAATTTCTTTGAGTATTATGTAAAATCTTAGCTCCAAATCTAATAGCATATCTTCTACCCTCTTCATCATCTTGACTTATGACCCAGCCAATTCCAATAGGACTAGTATCAACAGTCAAAATAATAGGCTTATTATTCGTATAATCTACTCGTTTAAGGATTGGAGCTTCTTGTAACAACTTCTTTAATCTACGCATTGCTTGAGTATGTTTTTCTGTCCATAAAAATTTTCTTTTCTTCCTTAATAAATCATAAAGACAGTCAGCTATATGTGCAAAATGTGGTATCCATATAACATAGAAGATACAAGCTCCTAAAAATCGACGAACTTCACTCACATTTTGACATATATCCGAAATCTTACTAATGGCATCAATTTTCTGAGGGTATGGCTTCCGTCCATAATGTCCACAAAGATGACCTACAATGAGGACCTCATTAACACCAAAAGTAGATTTTTCTATAGATAACGTTAAGCCAACTTGAATAAATCGCTGAAAGATTCTTTGGCAATCAAGGATATGAGCCTTTACAAATCTACGACAACCATCTTCATCCAGAGTGCTATCTTTCTCTTCTTCCAAGCAACCTTTAATGGGAATGTCATCGATAAAGGGCATAGTAATGTGAGGAATAAAATCGTGCAAAACCAAATTGATTGCACTCATCATGTGTGCTACTGAATTGGTCGCACCTTGAGGTAATGTACACATCCTAACTAATCCCAAAGGTGTTTTCATGGTAGTAATGTCTCTACTTTCTAATGCCAATTGAAATTGATCATATCCAGAGTAGAGATCACCCATTGAATATATAGAATTGCCTGAAAATGCTTCCGCAAATTCATCCACAATTGGACCTGTACCCACATTTCTAATAGTCACTTTATTAACTGGTTGAAGATCTTGGATAAACCGAAGTTTTCCACTCTTCTTGGGCACAGTAAACCAACGGTTTGAATAGGGAGCTGAAGAGGATTCTAAAATATGCATATGAATTTTTTCTTTAAGTAATCTAATCAGCTCTGGAAGATGAGCTTTAGGTACAGGAATAGGGTGCAAATTCCAAGGAATATGGGGAATAGTGAAAATTATCATTGGTGCAACTATCCGAGGATCTGCACATCCTATCTCTGAAGGCTCAAGAGAAAATGCTCTTCCATGTTGCTCAATAATCTTCAGAAAATACTCTTTTTCTGCTGGAAGAAGGAAACCACTAGCATCTAATTTAATTTGATTTAAGGATTCTTTAGTAAATACATGGCCAATATTTGTTGGATTTCTAAGGATTGGCTCATGACTTACATTCTTTATAATATCATTACTAAATTTTGGTAGTGGTTGTGCTATGGGTTTAATCTTCTTACTAACAGTTTTATATTTGGTCTCCACTAAGGCATCATACTCATGATTAATACTAGAGGCATATTCCTGAATTAATGCATACACATCAAGTGAAGAGATAAGAATATGGGAATTAGACTTACTCTGATAACAAATTTCTAATTCTTCTAATGTTGAGAAGCAATGTGTAGTTTCAATAATATATTCAATACTTTCATCCATTAATAGATCTCCTTTGTTTTTCAAATGTTTTTCGTATTTTTTTATAAGTTTTCTTGGGATTTGTTTAAAATGAAAAATATTTAACATAGCAGATGGAAAATAAACAGTCATTTTATCTAAGTTATGTACAAGATTTTGCGAGATTTCAAACCAAAGTCCACTGTCATCTCGCTCAACAGTGGCATTTACTCGAAATCCTGTTCAATGTGTCTTAAAGGAGTTTTTCTTAAAGATCTACGATTACGAGGATGGTTTATACAAAGCGTCATGAATTGGACAGATTTAAGGCCATCACGAGAACGAATTCTTGCAAAAGCACTTCCATCATCCAGAACTTTTGTCTCCATTCTTTGTTCACAAATGAATGGCTGCCCCAAAATAATTGGGTACGAGCAGTCATCATGAACGAAGAAATTATGTTCCTCTTTAACATCTCCAATAGTAATAGGAACATTAGCACAAGCTCCTAGTAAATAGCCAGAAGCATTATTGGCTGCCTTCATTTTCCATCCATGATCCCTATCAATAGGCCATTTTCCCTCATTATAAATCTCCCTTGAGACTACATTGATTTCTGATCCTGAATCAATTAATGCTACTTGCCGTTTATTATTATTACCTATCTTAACCATAGTTTCAGTAGTACCCCTAGCCCAATGTTTTTGAGTATAATGGCTATTTGGGTCATCATTTCCTTTTTCCAAATGTCCAATAACAGGTCCCAAATAATTTCTACGATCAGAAGAGTCTCTATACTCAGATTCATTTATTTGTACGACACTCACTTTCGGTTCATCCTGATCTTTTCTTTCCTCCATTTCAATATCTTCCGTTCTATACTCTATAGGTTCTCTTCGTCTTTTAATGATACTCATGAAATCTTCCTTCACATCTGTTCTTGAAAATGCTAACCATTCTTCTAATGTCATGGTTACTTCTGCCTTCATAATTTTTTCATCCATAACCTTCCGAATGTCTATTTGTTTCTCAATTTGCGAGATCAATCGAAAAGTCGGAGGTTTCTTTTTCGGTTTTTCTTCCTTACTACCTTCTTCTCGTATGGGTTGTGTTTCATTAGGTTTATCTTGACTTCTATCTTCACTTGCAGTTTTCTTTTCTAAATTTTCTCCTACTTTCTTTCCTTTACCCTTATTTTGAGGCTTCTTTTCTTGTTCCTGTTGTTTTGGTTCCTGACTAGGCTCCATCATAGGCGGTTCTTTAATTGTATCAGTCGTTTCACCCTCTTTTCTAGCCCTAGTTGTTCGTTTAGACTGTCCCTCTTCATCCCGTTTTCTTTTCTCGTCTATATTAATTTCGTGGGCATAAACTGAGAACATGTCTACTGGCTCATTCCAACATGTCTTTGATCTAATATCTGAGCTCGTAGCATATAAGTTCTCAACAGATAACTTGCCTCTACTAGCAGTATCATAAACCTGCTCCCAGAAATCACAATTAGAGTCTTCACTATCCAGCCTACAAGCATATGTATTTTGGCTTGTGGAGGCTTCAAAGAAGGTTTTCATTCCCCCTTTGCCATAGTTTGATGCCAAAGGCCTTTTTGTAACATAGTCACAGATCTTTCGATCTACTTCTGTGACCCAATTCTTATCCTTGGCCTCTTTGAATAAGTTGCATGTCCAGTGTGGATGCTCCAAATCATCACACCAGAGACATCTACGTGCTTGGTTAAATGGTCTTCTTGCTGGCATCTGATTCCTAGGATTTTGTTCTAATTCTTTTGGTTTCTCCTGATCTCTCAATTTAAGCTCTTGCATACTCTTTATAGTAGCTATTTCAGTCGCCAAAGTCTCAACATGTTTGACAAGTGATTCTACTGATGTTTTTAACATTGTAAGTTCTGAGTCATCTTTTCTAGGGTTATGAGAAGTGGGGTCATTATCCATCTTTCCTGGCACATCTCTTTCATATATTCTTGGAGTTTGCATCTGATTTCGCTCCTGCCTTTGGGCTAACCTATGGACAGCTGCTCTTACATTATCCCAATTTCCAGTAAGCCCACTCGCAGTCGCTCCATCCTCAAGCATTGGTTCTAGCTCTCGTCTAAGAGAAGGATCTAGCATGTTTAGAAAATTTCTTAATTTATCTAGTTCAAGAGCTGTTCTGTCTGCTTGAGGCATTTGGTTAAATTTGATATCAAATTCAGTTAATCCCTGAGTTATGTGTTGGTCTAACTTCGTAGTTCCTACCCATCGCATAAATGTGGCTCTATTATTCTTACTGTAATCTTCATGCGAAAATTCAGTAAGAAGCCGAGTCTTGAAATCCACCCAAGTCATGTTTGGTTGGACTATTCGCAATTGGATTCTCTCTCTAGTGAACCCATGAGCAATTCGTATAAATGTATCTTTTTTATTGTCTTCCGGTAACCCATATTGTTCTGTCAATTGTTCATAATATTTAAGATAAGTTGTTACATTTATTCCAGTAAATTCCCCCCTATCTGTTTTAATTGCATCTATGATCTTCCAAATTCGCTGCTCTTCAAAGTGGTCAGCCATGGTGGATAAGTCTAATTTTATAGATAAATATGAAATATACGTATATAATTCTCGTAATAATCCGTCTATATCTTGATCCTGATACGACTCCGTGGTAAAAGAAACAAAAGTAGAGAAAATATTCCTACTTCTTTGCCAACAAAACTAAAGAAAATTTTCCTACTATTTTGCAAACAAAAAGAAAATTTCCCTATGCTTTGGCAATAAAGAAACTTTTTCTACAATGTTGTAAATAGAAATAAAGAATCCTTTCCTACTACTTTAGAAATAAAAATAAAGAAAACTTTTCCTACTATGTTGCAATAGAAAAAACTTAAAGAAGAATTTCCTATTGCTTTGCAAACAAAGAAATAAAGCAAGCTTTCCTACTATTTTGCAATAAAAAGAAACTTTTCTACTACTATGCAATAAAGAAAAATTTCCTACTGCTTTAGAAATAACAAAACCTTTTCTACTATTATGCAACAGAATAAGAATAAATATATCTGATCAATCAGCTTGATGAAGAGGTTCGTTATGAATGTGCTCAGTGCAAAATCTTTTCATGCATGTGCAATCGTCACTTTCATGAAAGTTGATGGATAAAGGTGACGTGACGAGGATCAATCAGCTGCAGCTACAAAGGATGTCGATACTTCTTCTTCAATCGTCAAATTATCTATATATGCATATGCAAAACAGAAAGTAAATATACCTTTATACCTACGGTGTTGGCCGAACCTTCACGCCGGGTTCACCAAATTGTCGGGAAGTTGCAGACATAAGGCTGGTGGATCAGTCAGCCACTAAATCCCTCGGCACACGCAGGGTGTATGAGACAATCGTAGGCTTAAGAAAATAAAGGTTCGAATGACTCAACAATATAAATTATCTAGTTCTATGACTGAAACAAAAGTTTTCTTACCAAAAGTAAATAGCTTTACCTAGCTATGGACCGTAAGGATGGCTAGCCCTGTATCTTTCTATAGCTTCTATTTGATAAGGTGAAACTAAGTTTTCACGGGTAATTTGATCTTTAATCATATCATTTTCTTCAGTTTCAAGTTGATCTGAGCTCGGTTTTCGAACTAATTGGGGTGGGAATAAGTCTTCGTTTTCCTCCAGTTCTGGCAAAACTATAGTAAATAACGGTAACAGTCGAGAAACAAGACGATCGTATTCTATTGGGCGTAAAGACTCGTTCACTGTTTTATCTTTAATAATTTCAGGTTCTATAATTTCGTTATTATATGAATTCTCAATTGGAGATGGTAGCAATGTTTCTATAATTAAGTGATCTAATTTGTGCTTAATATCATACTCATTTTTAGAATTACTGGTAGGTCCTATTCCTTTCGACATACGAATGAAAAATTAAGATCTCAATAAAGTTGCAGAAAAACAATGTGAAGAATGTCAATATCAAACTATTTCAGTCTATACAAAGGTATATATTCAGTGCTCCTATAATCTTCTAATCCTATACAACTTAGTAAGTTTGAAATCGTGAAATCTTGTATGCCTGCTTGATACTTCGCAATGGTTTTAATTGGAAAATAAGATTTAAATGAATCTTCAATCTTGCTGCTTCTCTTCACTTTACTTCAATTGCTTTGTAATCTTCAATGTTTCTACAAGAAACATTAGCATATTAGTAATATTACAAAAAATCAATAAAACATAAAAGACATACTTCACATACATTAAAACATACTCATACTCATGGATTCTAACATACATTCTTGCACATGCTAACATTTAGCTTAGACATACTAACATGTTGATATGATGCAAATATAAACACATTTATGCTTATGCTTAAAAGATCCCATGTACTTACATCTAAACACACACTCTCATTCTAGCATATGCTAACGCATTGCTCATAACATACACTATCATGCATACACATATGCCCATGCATTAAAATCATATCCTAATTCATTTGTGTGCCTCCATGATCACACTCAACTATATATGCAAACATACTTTAATGCATCCTAGCACATCCAATCTTTAGTTCCTATATGTAAATACAGTCACAATCTTAACTTAAAACAATATACAGACATACACACATCCTCACATGAATATGCACATACTTCACATGTATGCTCATACATACTAACATTTGCTAATTCATGCATGTGCTTCGAATACACACATATACACACATCCTACTTATACAAACCTACATTCTAACCATTTAAATAATAAACTATTAATCTTGCTCATTATTTCATCCATTCATACCCATGCTAATGTATCTCATGTATCTTCAGTTATACTTTGCAGCGCATAATAAGATCGATTGTATTAAAGATCACTTATTCATATGTCATCAAAATGACAGAGCATAGCCAGAAAATACGGACGATCCACCAATCTTCAGTTAAAGGTGCATCGGAGAAAGCGTATTCATGCGGGAGATTAAAGTACTTAATATCATCTATTTGTTAGAGAATTGTCATAAGAAAAATCAGAGACGCTGGCTTCATCTGTTCATCAAAATCATCGTTCATCTTCGCTTTCCTTCATCGTAACTTAGAATTCAGAATCTCCAGGCAGCATCGATCTAAAATTGCTTCCCATAGACCATCAACACATCGAAGAATGTGGCTGCGCCAATATTGTGGTCAGAATTCTCCTCTAAAATCCTATTAACAACGGCCCCTCACCTCCGAATTCCTCCGCACTTTCTATTAGTTTGCCCCCCTTAGTTGTGCGATCCCTTTCCAAAACAGGAGTATCTGTTAGCCTTTCGTCGTCACTGTGAGCTCCTCGTCTATTCAGTTTCTGTGCGGGACTTAAACCATCCGAGGGTTGCTGAAGAGTAAAAAAAAAATCCCATAAGGTTACTCTGAAGCTGTACACATCTGACTTCTCATTGGAAGGTTCATCTTGCAAAACTTCTAGCGCCATCCTTTCTATCATGCCAGCAACAGAACGAGAAGAAAGAAATATCTTCATGTCCTATTTGGAGAATCATACACCGAAAATCGATCAGACGAAAACGCCTTTGAGCTGATCTCTCTCTCCATATAATTCAACTTACATACTACTCACAGAAACAACTGTTCACAGAAACAACTGTTAATATAAACAAGAGATGCAAAAGAGAAGATGACTGAGAGAGACTTTCTCTCTGTGTACTCGAAAACACTCTGGGTTGTGGATGAAGACCACAGACTAAATTCTTTCCGATACACGCACAGATCGAGTACCGTTCTCTGTATATCGCTCTTCACGAGCTGCTTCAACTCTCTTTCTCTCTCTCTCTCTCAATTCGTACGTGCAGAAGTGACTCTATCTCTATCTACTGTACGCAAGCTACAGTGCCGCCAGTCCTCGACTCCCCCTCTGTCACTCTGCAAATTTAGAGTTGATATCTTCTAAGTCACTCGAATAATCATCCGCTGCGGACGAGAAAGGGGCCGCTCGCCTTGAACTCCACGCTGAAGCCCTCTGTGTGCACCAGCCCAAAGATGAGAGAATTTCATGATGTTGGAGACCTGAACGTAAGTGCGTCGAATACTTCAACAGCTTCGTCAACATCTCCAATCGTAATTAGCACAAAAACAAGGTAGTTTCCGAGACACGAATATTCTTGGATACCAGACTTGCACATGCAGATTCAGCTCTTCTTGCAGCAAGTTTCTTTTTTCTCTCAGCTAGATGATAGTACACACCCCTATGCTCCTTAGACTTGCGCAAATATTCTTCACAGTAATATGCATGTTAACCCTTTGTGTGCACACGAGTGCAGCTATCTCTTTCTCTCTCACTTGCTACAACCGCCATCTCCTCTAACTAATAATCGCCTAACAGACACTGCCATAGTAAAGAGAAAACAAGCTAACTCTTTTTTTAGCTTAATCGTACTTCAAATATCAGCAACCAAAAGAAATAAAAACAAATCTCGTCTCTTTCTATAGAGCATACAGCTCTGCCAATCAGCGGGTGACCTCCTCTCTCCTGTGTGGATAGATACCAAGCTAAGCTATGCATAATGAAGATATCAGAGGAAAAGAAGACAAAGGAGAATGAGTACCTGCAAGAAACATTAGGAGAGAACAGAGCTAAACACACACATTTATACTTACAGAAGTCATTTGTAAACCATTCCTTTGATTTGACTTTATTTCATCATCCACACTTTTTCCCATTAACATTCATCACACTTTAAATTAGCTTTATTTACACAACACACTTGCTCCTCTCTTTTGATCTACACTAATTCTCACCATTCCTTTTCATTAACCAACTTTTTCACTTTAAGTGCATCTTCCTTTGAGACCACTCCTTAATTCACTTTAATTCCACATTACTCACATACCATTCTTTTTTCTAGCATCCATATAGACCACTAGTTATTTATCCACTTGACTTATAATTTAAATTCAATTACCCTAAATTTTTTAATTAAATAAATTAGGTAAGTTAAGCTTAGGATATGATTTTAATTATTTAGAACCTTAGTATTAAAGGTACACACATTATTAAATTAGCAAATTAAACCATAATTTAGTTTTACAAGTTAACCAATGATTAATTATAGATTAATTTCATTAAATATTATTTGTTTTAACCCTTGAAATATTCTAAAACCCTAGAAAACCTATTTGAAACCCATAAGAAACCCATTAAAACCCTTTGAAAATCAATTGAATACCTAGTTAAACTCTAACATTAACCTGGAAATAAGGCTCCTATCTTAAATACACAAGATTAAACATAAACCTAGGGTCTTAAACCCATAATTCAATGTTTCTATGGCCTAAACACACATTATTTAAGCAGTTTAGGGTAAACCATAGCATGAACTTTTGTTTTCTTCATCCATTTGATCCTGCAAACACTTCAAAAGTAGTCAATTCCAATCAACACAACTGATCAACAGTGAAATAAAAGGTTAGAAATCAAACAATAAAGTTATTTTCATTTTCTCTGGTCATCAACTGGAAAGTTGAAAACTTTCCGACACCGCAAGAGAACATTGCAGCCCTTTTCACGAAGGCTCTACCTAGGGAGAAGTTTGAAGCTTTCCGCAAAGCTTTGGGCTTATTTCCTTTTGTGGAGTGCTTTCCACATAGCTTGGCACTTCCTTATACATGAGTGCCAGCTCCTTGTTCACTGCATCACTCCCAAGGGGGATTTGTTGATATATTTAGGTAGTGATGTGTGTGAACACAGTACCACTATCGGGGTACTTTTTTCCCTCTTTAGGAGGTTTTTTTCCCCCGGCTTGTATATACGCCTATTGCCCTAATGGGATACTCATCTTTGTACATTCTCTAGTAATACATTCAATATTGTGTGTTGTGCTCCAAGCTTCATCTTCTTCCTTGTGTTGTTCGTGTGCTTCCGCAGACGTCTAACTCCAACAATGGAAAAGTGCACTATGTTAACAATTGATAACCATAAACTCCAAGATCAACTCAAAGAACTCCAAAGCAAGTATGACGCAGGTGAAGGTGAGAAAGCACGGATGAATGCTAGGAGTAAACTGCTCGAATCTCAAATAAAGGTATATATGGAGGAAGCGAAAAACTTGAGAAATAGGAATAAAGAACTTATGACTACCATCTTATGCAACCAACCCATAAAAGCACAAGAAGTGACAACAAACGACACCAAAGCATTGAAAGCTCAAATTGCAAAGTATGAAGATCAGTTGAAATAAGAGCAACCTCTAAGAGACGAATGGGAGAAGAGATACATGCATGACACTCATGAACTTAGGAAAAGATGGAAGGTGGTAGAGAATAAACTCATTGAACAATGTAATGAGGATGCTAATCAAATGGCTGCCATAGGAGAAGAACTCCTGAAGAACAAAGAAGAAATCACACAAGCGGCCAAGGAAATCACAAAAAAAGATGAACTCATTGCAAAA
This sequence comes from Ceratopteris richardii, assembly GCA_020310875.1. Taxonomy (NCBI): domain Eukaryota; kingdom Viridiplantae; phylum Streptophyta; class Polypodiopsida; order Polypodiales; family Pteridaceae; genus Ceratopteris; species Ceratopteris richardii. Next base: position 31,145,185 of record CM035433.1, read on the forward strand.
TTAAAGGCTCAAATAGCACAACATGTAACAACGCGGACACCAATAGTTCCAAGCTCCAAAGTGGATACTGAGGAGACTGAGGTACGTCCTCTTTCTCCCCCATGTAGCATTCACCTGTAAGGGTGGAAGCAGAGCCAAACACTGAAAGACATGATCTGGCTATTGCAGAACTAAGCCGACATGAGAGGGCACTATTGGTGTCCCAGCTTACGGAACACTTTGAAGACAAGTGGTAAAGGTAATGAAAGAGGCAAAGATTGAAAGTAAAAGTCTAGAATAGATTTTGAAGCCATTCAATATACCTTACGGATTACTCAAAGAAGAGACACAACAGTATATAAGGAAGACTACCATTAAAGAACCTGATCAAGATCTGCAATTAAACCTACAAACATTCACATACACACAAGAAGAATTTGACAAAGCAGATCCTATGTGGAGGCATGTATTTTTGGAAAAGAATCTGACACTAAGGGTACACTGGGAGTCAGCACCATACATGCTCCAAATCAATCCATCTTTTTGCCCAATCCTTAGAAGATGCTCCTGGATGCAATTTTGGGAAGTAGAGTGCCAAGGTAGCGTAAATAATCAATGGCTAAACTATTCGCTACTACCTAGTTTGCCATGCAACTACTTACTGACATAAGAATACATGGTTCGGACCATAGAATTTTGGCTATCAAGATATTTGACAGTACCAGATTTAGCCATCAAAATGACCAATAAAATATTGAGTATGCTACTTACCATCTTAAAAGTATTTCAACACGCACATTACACATTTTTGAACTTCATCGAAATTAATCAGGGAGCAGATGCTTTAATATTTTATCTATCTACTACCTCGAGTCGCTTAACTATCATGGCAATATACTCACGGCTTATGTTTCTACCGAATCCATACATGCAAACATTTGAAAGACTCCAAAATACTTGTAAAAATCTCTTCCAACTTAAATGCGAGACTGGTGGCCTATGAGTTAAGTTTCTTTGCAGATCATAGACACGCACCAGACAATGGGGTAAAGTCTGCACAATGGAAAGAGCTAATGATATGTCAAGCAAATTCGCTTAATCATAGAGAGCAAAAAGTAATACAAACTTACTCATGTCATCACAAAAAGCCTGTTGGTGACGACAGAGTTCAGGAGGAGGGACGTGTGGAGGGAGAGTCAAGCAAGAAGAAAAGAAGAAGAAGATCAAAAAACAAAACAACTCACTAAGAAAGAACTACCCTCTGCCCAAAGCCCTGCAGGGGCACGCATCAGGCTACAATGCCAAAGGACCAAGCCCTGAAGCATGGAAATAAAGAAACATAACAACCAAGACTTTTCATGGGAGGTTGCACATAGCTTCCTCATCCACAAGATGCATGCGTTTGAACCTTTGAGGCCTCCACAGATGCATGTGGTGAAAAGAAGTAAATAGGCTGGAGAAATACAACATGGTCAAATGTGTGAGAACAAACTAATATTCAAAGACTAAAAGTTAGAATGAGGGAGAGGCTGAGAAGTTAAAGCGGGTGACTAAGAGTATCACATTCTTAGCCACTGGATGCATGCATGGCAGCCCGACTTAGCACAGCAAACTCAAACATGAAGCAAAGCCCGTCAAGGGATGACAAAGACAAAGAGAGGGAGAGTGTTGCAGAGAAAAAGGAGCACTAAAGAGGAGCCCCAAAATTTTCAAAATTATGTGCACAATTTTTCTTCTTCAAATGCATGTGGAAACCTCATAAAGCCATGTAAATGCACTAGAGGAGTTCTCTAGATGCATAGGCCTACCTCATTGTAACATAACTTTTGTAAAATATTAGGAAATTAGAGTTAGTCAATAAAAGTGCCGGTCTCGTGTGAAAGGACCATTTTGAAGGCACATGTATATAAGTCACTTTGTGACTCTTGTAAAGAACTTTTTGCCATTGTGAAGAATTGAAGAAGAATTTCAAATTTGCTTCTTTTCTGCTGATTTCCTCCTTCTTCATGATCTTTTTTGTGTGTGTAATGCTTGAAATGTGTGTGTAGAACTGTTATCTATCCCTTCCCATCGCTTTTGTACTATTGTAGTGTGTGTGTGTGCATGAGCCATTACGAGTCGTGCAGCGAGTATTGGTGTTTCCCGCCATTCACTATTTTGCCCATAACTTGAAGTGCATTTATCATATTTGAGTGAAAATATGACCAATATATGCGTCTTGTCAAGAGCTTCGAAAGAAATCTCCTATTAACCATATTTTGAGTTCAAAGCTATGAGAAAAGTTCAAATTTGTGCTTACTATTGTAAATGGTATCGCGACATGCATTTTCAGAGGTTTAGTGAGTTGGAGACGTAGTTGAGTCCCTTCACATGCATTGTAACTAAACCACTTCACTTACCATCATGTGTGCACATGTCTTCATACACTTGGTTCTTGTGGTTCCTCGGATTGATAATTAAACGTGTATTCATCCACCACTATATGCACTTCTGGGGCAATTGAGGTCTAGTCTCATTGACACAAGTCCCTAAGGTTTCACGACTTAGTTACACACTCATGCACTTGTGTCTTCACTTGCTCACGGTCTTCATACCAGTCCTCACGTCTCCACGGATCAACATTTATGAGGTGGATCTCCTCATGTTGGTACTTACCATTGTGCTAGAGTGACACCAAATTTGGTGCCATTGCCGGGGAGAGCTTGGAGGACGAGTGTGTGATGGTAAGACGTAGAGTAGAGATGTTTGAAGGTAAAAAAAATAGTCACTTTCTATTCAAATTCTGAGTTTTTCTCCATCTTCATCTTCACCATCACCACCATTTCCTCCCACCTTCATCTTCTCATATTCTGTTCATTTTTAATTGTACATTCATCTTTTTTTCTCTTGTGGCTATGAGAAAGAAGCGTAGAGGGAGTTCAGAGCTAAAACGCTAAAGAAATACCCTTGAAATACTCTCCATACACCAAAATCTAAGGGAAGTATCATGCGGGTTGAAAGGACCTACGTCTGGTATCACGAGTGTTATATCTTGAGTTGGTGAGTGACTTTCCATCTACAGCACATAGGGGTGACAACGACGACATAAGCTACACATATCTACAAAAATTTTTGAATTTGGACTTCAAAAACTCCAAGTATCATGTCCCGTTGAGTTCAGGTGTCACGATACCATAACTCTCGTGTATCACAATACTTGTCGAGTATCGCATATCACCAAGTTGACCTATCACAAAACAAGAGGTATCGTATCGTCGATCTAGTAGTATCGTATTGCGAAACAAGAGGTATTGTATCATTGATCTAGTGGTATCGTATTGTGAGAACAAGTGGTATTGTATCATGTTACCTCTCTAGAGGTATGGTATCACAAGGCACTTTGGTATCATATCGTGCCATAGGCAACGTCGTATCGTGTGTCGTAGGCTGACAATATCATATCGCAAGAAGGGCACTGTCGTGTATCATCTATTTCAGTGGGATCGTATCATGACCCCATTGAGCATTGTATCGTATAGATCAGTATCGTATCATTGGGTGTCAGGTATCACCCTCGATGGTATCGTCCATATCCGTATCATGTATCGGGGATAACAAAGGTATAGTATCGTCCCAATCTAGTATCGTGTATCGTCCAAAGACAAGTATTCTATCGTAGGAAGTTGGTATCGTGTATCATCCAACCTAAGGTATCATGTATCGTATAAAATTGGTATCACCCCTGAGTGGTATTGTGTATCATGACCACCCAGTATCGTATCATCTATGTTGAAGAGCTCCGAGAGGGATCCTGTTTCCCTGTTTTAAACCCCACAACCCTAAACTGGCATAACCTTCTCATACAAAATCTGTTTGGTGTGATCTTGGGTTCGTTGGAAAGCTCATTCCGAGTACTACAAAAACATTGATTGTTTATGATAAAACTAATACCCGGAGTTTTAGATATAGTATTTTGAAGTTGATCCCTTGGTGGGATTAGGAAGCTAAGGGGTTCCAAAGGATTTTGAGCAATACAAAGGGGAAATTTTGGACTTGTAGACAAAGCTTACGAACGTGAAATCTGGTAGACACTTAGGAAAAGATAGACAAAGCATTAAATCATCTCAGGCCAGTGTCAACCATATAGCTAGGTCGTGAGCATAGCAACTAAGTGGTTGTCCCTACGTGCTAAGTTTGGACACAAGTGATTCCGAAATGTCCTTCCATGGAGAGACCCATACGTAGCTCAGGTACTGCCTACCTAAGACACCCGAAGGTCCCTATAAAACACAACTGGAATATATTCGGACCAACTGGTTAGGTGCTTGCATCTATGAGGATGGCATGAGGCAATCAGTGCTCCAAATCAAAAATCGAGATCAACCCTTTGGACTTGAACACCTAGTGGTCAAGTTCAAAGAGGGTTCATACATTGATAAGGAAGGAACCATGTATGTGGTCACCAACTTACCTGACAGGATAGATGAGTTTGGAAATATCATTCCTGAGAACGAGATAGTAGACCTAGAGCAAGGAGAGCTAGGATGAGAACCCAAGACTCCTAGAGGTAAGACAGTTTTGACCAGAGTGATCACTCCAGATTGGATCCCTCAAGACAACAAAAGCATAGAACTATTCTTGAATAGAGAAATAGAGGAATCTTTTTGGAGATTCAAGCGAGATCAACCTAGCCCAATAGTCACCATCTATGAGTTCAAGGATCAAGAGATACCAGGCAAAGTTGTCTACCTGGATAACACATCGGAGAGAATGTTCTTGGTAACGGATCATGACAAGCATGCATACACTTGGCAAGGCAAATTGATTTTCCCTCGACTAAGATCTAGTGCTTCCCATGGTCTCCAAGGAGCAGGATCATCCAAGGCTCATGAAACCCAGAGGGAAAGAGCCAAAGAGAGAGACCGGAGATAAGCTTTGGATACACATTGGGTAGAGACAGATCAAGATTTGAATTTTGAAAGACCTGAAAGAGAGAGACATAGAGCACAAAGGCATCAAAGACATGAACATGATTTTCCATTGCCTAGACCACGAGAACACCCAAGAACCCTTAGACCCTCTCAAGTGGTTAAGGCAATGAAGAACTATTTTGATGGGTCAGGAGATCCTTGTGATCATGTGGCCGAGTTCAAACGAGTGTTAAGAGTTGGACAGGTCGAGGACCTATTCACATAGTTTGAGGCATTTGGTTTGAGTCTTAAGGGTATTGCCTTAGCTTGGTTTCAACCCTTGAATAGTTGCAACTACCAAGAGATAGGTCAAGTGCTAGAAGAATTCATTGTAGAATTTTCCAAGAAGAGCACCAGGCATAACACATCATCCTTGATCCACAGCTTTAAGCAAACACCCTAGGAAACAGTGCGACTTGCAGGAAGACGGTTCACACAGTACTTAGAAAGATGCCCAATTCTAGAGTTACTAACACCAGCCAAACAAGTGTCCTTGTTTTTAGATGGCTTACTAAGCACCAAGTTAAGATCATATGTGTAGTTGAAAGAGCCTAGATCCATAGAAGAGTGTGTGCGGATGTGCGTTGACATAGAAGACAACTTGGGTGAGGAGTTGGAATTATCCAAACTCTATAAGGATTTTGAGAGTTCGACTATTCATACCTCTAGAATCTCCATTGGGATAGATGAGATAGCTGAGCAGGTTTCCAAGAAGCTAGGAGTTCAAAATAGACAAACACCAAGGGTCACCTCATTGAAGTGATGTTACAATTGTGGAGGAGACCACATGGCTAATGTTTGTCCAATGATGGCTCAACCCCAAGGAAACCCTAATACTCCATACTGCACCATTGAGAGAAAATACACAAACCATATGGCTCAAGATTGTCCATACAATAGGCAGGTTGTCAGGCAAAATTATCATCAACCTTACCAGTAGAGTAGGTATCAGAATCAATACCAACAGCCATATTATAGGCCACAACAATACCAGGCACCATATAGGCCACAACCAGTCCTAAGAAACCAACCACCAGCTCCTACCAATGTGATTCGAGTTAAGTATGCAGTGACAAAGGAAAACCCTAATAGAGCATTAGTGGCACTAACCCCGTTAGTCTCAAAAAATGACTCTCATGCTCATGTTTGGACTAATCCCATGAAGATAGTCCACAAGCTTATTACGCAAAGTCAACAGAGCATATTGAGGCTTATTCCTATCAATACAAGACACCACTTATGGAACAAAATTGGGAGCTAGAATGCTCCAATGTCATGTACACAAATCCTAGCCCCGGGCCCCAATTGAGACAAGTAAGACCAGAAGCCCCGAGAGGACCATGTTTTAGATGTCAAAGCAACCATTTCATTCATGAATGTCCCCACTCACCGACTCTGGGACAAGGACAAAGCATCACCAATACAAGGCTTTTGTCCTGAGTGTGGGAAAGAACATCTCTCGGGAGATTGTCCAAGGAACCCCTCTAGTGCGCTCAAGGTTACACCCATTAATGTGGTAGGCTTAGTGGTGGATTCAAGTTCAAGTAGCGTTAATGTGGCTCCTATACAGGGAGTTACTAGGGCACAAACCTTAAAACAAGATAAGTCAGCTAAACAATTAGAGCCAAGTGAATCAGGAGAGCCTAGTAAGAGGAAAACAAGAACTTGGAAGGATACTAGGGAGAAGGCCAATTGTAATCGGACTCAAAAGCTATCCAAACTAGAGGAAAGCCTAAAAGACTTCAAGAAGGGCCTATAGTCAAAAACCTAGATAAAAGTTACCCTAGAGCAGATTTAGAGATTGAACGAACAAAAATGTGCATGAAAATGGTAGACCTAACTCAAACTATGCTTGAGACCAATCAAATGTTCAATCAGATAAATTCTATCAAACGAAGAATGCATTTCCAAGTCTTATTAGAAAGATGAGAGTTGGTAAATAAGCCATACGTTTCTTTACCATCACAAGTTCAACCAGTTGTTGAAAGAGAAAGCTCACCACCAATGAACGCTTATGCTCCTAATTCCACAGATAATAGAACATCTCTTTCAATTCAACAATACTCTCAAGAGTTCTTGCTAGAAATACAAGAAGAGAAATGGACCAAGGAGAAGGATAATCCCCCCCTATTCCTAAAATAGATGGCCTTCATGATCAGTTTCCCCAAGACATTCCATCTATTTATAGAGATTAAGTAGAGCAACAAGAAGATGAAAGATTAGATTTCAAATCTAATTCTCTACAAGAGTTGCCACAATTCACAGGCCCATGGGAATTTGAATCCCTTTAGATCATAGCTCCCACAATATTGGTAAGAAATGAAGACTTAGTGGTTCCAAGAAACACTGAAGTCATGAAAAACACTAAGGTTTAGTGTCATCTCACTTTAGAAGAGCTTCTCAAAGTAAAGCCTGAGTTATGGAAACATGTGGCGACAAAAATAGGCTCTAAGCAAAAAGTCCCAGAGACACCTCTAAAAAAAATAGGAGACATGAGTGAAGGTGAAGAAGGTAACACTTATCTTCCAATAACCTACCAAGGTTACACAACCAAAGCTATCTTAGATTCAAGTGTTGGTGTTGCAACTGAGACCATCTCTTCGTGGGAAGCAATGGGGCAAACATGCATTAAGACCAACTAAAATGAAGCTTCAAATGGTTGAAGGCCATGTTGAAAGACCTCTAGGATGGCTAGAAGGGATAACTCTAACCACTTGTGGGGTAGAGTTTGAACACACCTTTGCTATATGTGATTTTGGTAAAAATAATGTCTATGAGATGATCCTAGGAAGACCCTTCCTAAGACAATTGCAGATAGTACAGGATTGGGGAACCAACTCCTTGTACCTACAGCACTTAGGGGTCACAACCAAGGTCAATCTAAAGGATTACACCTTTAGAGATGTACCTCCCCTACAGTGGAACCCTATCCATAAGGCTCAAGAAGATTCAATCTCTGTGCATTCTAAACGTTCATCTGATCCATCCTGGATGCATGAAGATACTCATTTGTGGATGTGCAAGGTTGCAGAGGAAGAGGAAAGATGCCTAAAAGCGAGAGAAGAAGATACTTCTCAAGAAAGCAGAAAAGTTAAAGACCCAGCCTACACACTGATGATCTTTCCAGATGACGAATTCGAGCCTCACGGTTAGGCAAAAATCTTAGCCACCATGGACGTTGTTGTCAATGAAGAATGGTGGACACCTCATTGTGATGAGGAAGGTTATGATATCTCTATGTTCATGTGTCAACCCCTGCTAGAAGAAGAAGAGAATGACGATGATCTAGAATCCATTGTGATGGATAGTTTCTTTAATTCAAAGGAGCACTATCTGGAAGACATGGGCGTATTTACCCAAAAATAAGAAGAACGTTCTCTCACAAGCATCAAAACTATAAATTCAAAGGATGGCAGTGAAGGTGGTCAAAAGAAAAAGAAAAGAAAAGCAGTGAAACAAGAAGAGGAGGAATCAATGTTCAACATACTAGAAAACTTCAAGAAATATGAAGTTGAGGATCGAAAAATTTTGGTATGAATGCTTAAGAGAGAGGCTATTACAAGAGAAGCGTATGATAATAAAGAAAAAAAACAAGAAAAATTATTGTGACCATTGAAGAGAACAAAGAGCAATGTGCGTACATAGGAGAAGACATAAGTCCAGAAGAAGAGGTAGACCTTGTAGCTTTACTAAGGGAATATAGGTATGTGTTTGGGTGGACCTATAGAGACCTAAAGGGGGTAGATCCAAAAATTTGTTCTCATACAATCCCCATGATAGCTGATGCCAAGCCCACCAAATAGAAGCCCTACACATATGATGACACTTATGCTGCAAAAATAAAAGAAGAAATTGATAGGTCAATTGAATCTGGATTTATCTATGAGATTGAGCATACTGAATGGGTATCCCCCATTGTAGTGGTGCCCAAGAAGAATGGAAATTTACGAGTGTGTATTAACCTTAAAGAAGTTGATGTCACTACAATAAGAGATAGCTATCCACCTCCAATCACAAAACATTTATTGGAGTGTGTTTCAGGCAAGAAAGTTTATAGCTTCCTTGATGGATTTTCATGTTACAACCAAGTAGCCATCACCCTAGAAGATCAACACAAAATGGCTTTTGCCATAGAGTGGGGGATCTTTGCATTTTGTGTAATGCCATTTGGGCTCACCAATGCACCCGCAACATTCCAAAGGCTCATGTGTCATGTCTTCAAAGAGTTCTTGCAAAAGATCTTAGAAGTATATGAGGATGATTTCTATGCTCATTCCCAAGAAAGAAGACTCCACATACCTAAGCTCAGACAAATCTTCAACAAGTGTAGAGAATATCGAGCTTGTTTGAACCCAGAAAAGTGTGTGTTCATGGTACATCAAGGTAAAATCTTAGGTCATATTGTTTCCAAGAACTGAATATCAACAGATGAGGATAAAGTAAGAGCCATAGCGGAGTTGCCAAGGCCAAGGAACGTTAAAGAGGTCCAAGCCTTTATGGGCCATTGTGGATATTATTTCAGGTTTATCCACATGTATGCAATCATAGCTAAACCTCTTTATGCCTTGTTGACAAATTTTGAGTGGAACGATGAATGCAAAAATTCCTTCAATGAGATAAAGAGATGTTTGTGCAAAGCACCAATTTTGACCACTCTTGATTGGAATAAACCATTCCATGTCCATGTAGATGCCTCCAATCATGCAATAGGAGTGTGCTAGCACAACCCACAGTTGAAGGGAATGTAGATTTTCATATAGCATATGCTAGCAAGCAGTTGAACATTGCTAAATGAAACTATACCACAATCGAAAAAAGGCTTAGGCATGGTATATGCCATAAAGAAGTTTAGACACTATCTATTGGCCAACAAGTTCAAGTTTTTCACTGATCATCAAGCTTTATTATATTTGGTCAATAAACCTTGCAATACAAGATGCTTAGTAAGATGGTTCCTCTTACTAATGGAATACAATTTTGAAGTGGTTGTTAGGAAAGGTAGGACCCACCTTAGGGCGGATCACCTTTCTCGCATCACCTCAAGAGAGTCACCGCAAGGAGTGTCTGATGAACTACCTCATGCTTATCTCTTCAATTTAGAAGTTGTTCCTAAATGGGCAAATACCAATCCTAACCTTTGGACCCGCAAATAAGAATGTGAAAACGAACAAAGAAGAAATTGTAAAATCCCAAAAATACCATATATTGGTAGGAGGCATGTACAAACAAGATACAGAGGGTGTACTAGCTTGTTGTGTTAAGGACGATGAACATAGTAGTTGGTTGCAACAAGCCCATGAAGGATTGCTAGGAAATCACTATTCTAAACATTAAACATTATAGAATCTAAAACATTTAGGAATGTATTGGCCTAGCATGGACAAAGAAATACATGAATGGATTAAGAATTGTCCAATATGTCAAGAGAGACCCCCAATGGAGCATGCCACTCTTTATCATGTGTCATTAATTCCAGATTGGAGTGCTCCATTGGTAGAATTTATGAGATCAGGAATGCTACCTAGTGAGGCTAGTCTAGCAAGAAAATGAAGCATCAAGCAAGAGGCTCAGGAGTACGCTTTAATAAGTGACAACCTATACCAAAGAGGCAAAGATGGTTACTTAAGATTGTGCATTCGTGAATCAAATTATTTGAAAGTATTAGAAACTGCACAGTGGTGTTGCAGGTGGACATTTCCAGCCTGATCAAGTGATTAAGGCCATTCTATTCTCATGACTATGGTGGCCCACCCCTCATATGGATGCACATACCTATGTGAAGAAATGTGACACAGGCCAACGTGCACAATATCCGATAAGAAGAGACGAGATGTCTTTGAGGCCAATGATGAGAGGACGTGCATTCTCAAAGTGGGGTATAGACTTCATAGGTCCTATCAACCCCCCAGCTAGAAACTCCCATGCAGAGTACATTATTGTAGCCATAGATTACCTTACAAAGTGGGTGGAAGTAAAAGCCACAATAAATAATGACGCTCAAACGACAACTAAGTTCTTATTTGAGAACGTGTTCACCAGATATGGGTTACCAATAGAGTTAGTAAGTGATAGAGGCACACACTTCTTGAATGAAGTCATTGTAAACCTTCTCCAAGAATTCTTGTTGATACATAAGAAGTCTGCCCCCTATCATCCACAAGCTAACGGACAAGCTAACAACAGAAATAAGATCCTATGTAATGTATTGACAAAATTGATAAATAATAAATTATCTAATTGGGATAAACAACTTCATCATGTTGTTTGGGATTATCGAGTTGCCTACAAAATGATACTCAATGCCACCCCATTTCAGATGGTCTTCGGATAGAATGCCATGCTACCATTACAATTCTTGATCCCAACTCTAAAAGTAGCACAAGAGCATGATTGGAATGGACATGAGTTGTCCTCCAGGATCTTTGATCTAGAACGCTTAGGTGAGACGAGGCTATGAGCGGCAGCAGGCATCTATAATGCAAAGAAAGGATAAAAGGCATACTTTGATGCACACATCAAGGATAAAGGATTGAAAGAAGAAGATCTAGTGTTGGTTTATACGCTTAAGTAGCATGCCCATAAATTGGAAATAAGAGGATATGGACCCATGATCATTAATAGAATTTCCACTAGTGGTGCAGTTCAATTGGCCACTCTAGAAGGTGACATCTTTCCAAACTATATTAGTGGATGTAGAGTCAAGCTATATCAAGAACCTCTTACAGAGCATATGCTAATGAGACTCAACACTATTAAGGAGTGAAAAGAAGAAGAGTTAAGGGTTAGAGTAGAAGCACAAGCTGAAGACAAAGAGCGCATTAGGAGAAATAAGTTAAGGCGATTAGGCCTAGATGCCAATTCAAAAACCCAAAGACATCACATGGTTATGTGCATCAAAAAGAGCACTTACACCCTAGCATTATAGGCAGAAGATCATTCATCACGGTTGAACTAGGGCACGACACTACAACTAAGACAATCAAAGTTCTAATTGATTCTGGAGCTGCCACTAGTGCAATTAGGTACTTATGGTGTGAAGGATTGGGCATGGAATTTAAGCCATTAGAAGCTTATTTAGTGGTCTTAGCAAGTGTGGAACCCCCTTGTTTGGACGAGGTGGAGCTTCCCATCTAGTTTCAAGATGTCCCAATGACAGTCAAAATGCTAGTGTGTGAAGATGAGGACCTTACAGAACCACTTGTCTTGGGTCAAGAGTGGATCTATGACCATGCAATCAACTTAAACCTAAGAAGTCGGCTTCTTCAAGTTTGGGTACATGAACAATGCATTACGTTAGAATTAGAGAATTGCATCGGTACAAATCCAAGTAGCACACATTCTCTTAGTTCTTCTAAGCCTAATCTTCGGGAAGAATTTGTAAGTGTCAAAAGCTCTATGGTGCAAGACTTAATCATGGAAGAACAAGCTCAAAGGCAAGCAGACCTCTCTTCTCTTTCAAAGATGAATGTAGCCACAATAGATCAACCAGAGAGGCAAGCAAAATAGCACAAGACAACCACTAAAACAAGCTAAGAAGAGAATCTACTTCAATTCTCTCTAACCTTCCAAAACCATTCATTGTAGAGGGTACAACATATCTATGTGTGTAAAAGAAAACTCTATCATGGAAAAGTTGAGCAGGAGATACTTCTGAAAACACTATTGCACCAACACCTGCATGCAATGCCTGAAAAGTACATACAAGAGTATGAAGTAGTTGCTCTTCCACCAAAGTAGAAGGAAATATATATGAAATAAATAAAATCATATCTAAATAGTTCAAAAATATATTCAATACAATATTGTAGAGTAATACTTACAGTTCATAAGATATCTCATTTTTATAGAGTTTTCAAGTTTCATAGTTTCCATTGTAGCAACCATCCATTGTCTTTGTGCTTCTTGAAGCCAAGTCGCTTTCCCTTCCAATGAAGATCCAAGTTTCCACGATCTCTAACTCGATGAGGCCCGACTCTAGAGGGTTGCATGTACACCCAAGAATTTTTGAAGTACTCATGTGATAGTCATTGTCCATCTATGGATTTGATATTGTGACTACTTAATATGAGGACTTCATCTTTTGGTCGCCTAGCAGCTTTAGATGTTGCCATTGAAGTTGAAAGTCTTCAAGGTACAACAATAGTTCGAGATAGGAGATGCAAATAGGTTGGAATGTAGAAACAAGAGCTTCAATGGTGTGTTGTAGAGAGAAAGTTGTGGAAAAAGATAATTTTTTAGGACCTAGGTATGAAAATTTGAGGTTCAGGAGGGAAATAAATCTTTTTTTAGTTTTTTTTTTTAAGTAATTTTTTCAACTCAAAACATGCATGGATTTTGCATTTGGAATCAAAAAGAGTACTTTTGACCCTAAAAAGTAATGAGGGGTCCATTCCCTGGTGTTATGATGAGTTTTTTTACTTTCTAAAAAATTTGAATTTTTGAGTCCAACCAAGTTATGAGATTCCTTCTCTCTCTAGAGATACCTCATTAAATAAGGGAGAAAACTCTCCCCTCTCCCCCCTTAAACCTAGAATTTTATAGGGTATAGATTGTGGCCACCACCATCTTCTCATTGGTACATCACTAATCACTCCTCAATCTAAAAGGCCTATACAAGGTTCATTTTTTTTCCTAATGTTGAGGATTCAAGTGGTTATAAAATACTATAAATTCTTGTAGCATGTATACATAGTAAGTTTATGAGCTTCTCCTTTGAGATGGTGATGTCAGGTATCAAACACATCCACTATCGTAAGAAGTTATTTATCATAGATTTCATAATTAATCTCTAGAGGGGAGAACTTCCTTGAATGGTATGCAATTGGATGTATGTGTCCATTATCTCCATGTTGGGATAGAATGGCCTCCAAGGCAAAGTCTAATGCATTTTTCTCTAGGAAAAGTGCTTTGTAGAATCAAGATGAACTAGAATTGAAGCACATGTGAATGTTGATTTTAGGGTTTGCAAGGATTTTTTTGCTTCCTCAATCAATGAGAATTTTTCATTTCCTATAAACTTGGCAAGAGGTGTCACTATCTTGGAGTAATATTTGATTAATATCCTATAAAAATTGGTATAGCCAAGAAAGCATTATACATCTCGAACACATGAAGGTGGTTTCCAATCAAGGATTATCTCGATCTTCTAATATCCATAAAGATTCTTTTTTCTAAGTCAATGTCGCCTAAAAATCCCACTTCTATCTAATGGAAAGATCAGTTCTCCAATTTTGCATATAAACATTTTTCTCTTAGTTTTTCTACAACTATCATTACATGAAATTCATGATCCTCTAGATTTTGGAGAATATCAAGATATCATCCAGTTGTATTACCACAAAATCATCTAAATATTATCAAAAGATATCATTCATCATATTTGAGAACAGTTGGAGCATTTGTGAGACCGAATGGCATAACTACATATTCAAAATGTATGTACCTTGTTTGTAATATTTGTGAAGAGAGATGGTGGATGCAATCCAAAGATGAGTAGGTGCTACTACAACCAGCTTCACACCAACCAACTGAGACTTCAGAGTTGATTAGTAGACCCTTTGAGCTTCTTAAATCCACCAAAATATCAGCCAAGTACTTTGGAACATGTATCCCAAAAGTTTAAGTCAAGACAGACAAGTTGCAAGATGACTAGCTCCCAAAAACTTACTATTTTTGGACATACACCTGCTAGAAAAAATGAACGGTGCTCTCAACCTGGTAAGGATTAGATAAATTCCTTTTGGTCATAGCAAATAGACTTAGCAAGCTTCCCAATCCAAGTTAAAACACTTCAAATGATGGAGTGAGCACCAAGAACAAGATTCGTCAATTTCTGGAACATGCCCATCATTCTCGGGGCTCTGCAGAGATAGACCAATGAGTAGTAAAATGCAGATATCTCCAAAATTATAAACTCAATGACCTTGAAAATTTATATGCAGAAAGTAGATAGTAAGAGCTATCCAATTCACATTAAAACACTAAAAACGGTTTCGTATAACTTGAGATATGACCTTCTGAAGTTACTGCTCTGAGTGAGTATAACAGAGAACAAAACAGAGAAGTAGATGATGATAAATGTATAGATTCACATGTGATTACAACCACATTGGCAATGAATCTTTGCACAATGGGAGTAGAATGATAGAGCTATGGAGTAAGCTCTTCAATCTCTACAAAATGACATGAAGTGGTCACGTACAAGGTTTGCTAATCGCCTCTTCCTTCTTGCTCTTTTTATAGCTATTCTTGGAGGGAGTTTTGAATTCGAATTCGAATGGCTCCACCTAAAAGTGATCCCCAAAGTTAGGAGATATTCCCTCAGCTCAAAAATTCCTGGTTTTAGGTAGTTAGAGCCACGAGTTTTCTTTTACATCATGGATGAGATAAGCCATCTTTTTTCTTTTTCCTTTTTTTTAATTACAAGAGATAAAATGTAGTCTTTTACAAGAGGTATTCACATGACTACACATGTGACTTACAAATGATCATAATATCAAGCATATCAAGCATGTAGGCTTGGGTAAAATGCACCAACAACTTCCCCTCAAGCCTAACATGCTTGGCCTCCAAATAAGTCTTCAATTGTCCTTGATTTCCTGCAAGCCAATCATCAACTTGAATCTACCTAACTTTGTACCATCAAGAGCTTTAGTCAACATGTCTGCACATTGCATATTTGTAGAGACATAGGATAGTTGAATATCCTTGCTCATTAGCTTCTCCCTTACATAATGGTAGTGGACTTCAATATGCTTGGTTCTAGCATGGTATACCAGATTAGCTGCTAGATGTAGTGAGCTTGTGTTGTCACCAAAAATGTGAGGTGTTGAAGAATGAAGTCCAAGATCTGTGTTCAAAGACTTTAACCACATGATTTCTTGAGTTGCATTAGCCAAACCTCTATATTCGGCTTCGGTAGAAGATAATGCCACGGTTGGTTGCTTCTTCGATGACCAAGAAATGATTTTTGAACCTGCAAACAATATATACCCGGATGTGCTTCTTCTATCATCTCTAGATCCGACCCAATCTGCATCTGAGTAGACCTTTACCTCAATATCTGAAGTATATGAATAGAACAAACCTTCATTCATGGTCCCCTTTAGGTACTTGAGGACTCTCTTGGCCGCTTCCATATGTGTTCTTCTCGGCTTGTGCATAAACTGAGTCAATATGTTAACACTATAGCATATATCCACCCTTGTGAGTGTTGCATAGTTCAAACTTCCAACCAAGCTTTGATACCTTGTGATGTCTTCAATTGGCTCTCCTTCATAAGCACTAAGCTTATGATTTTGCTCCATAGGTGTACCTGCACACTTGGTATTTTCCATCTTGAACTTGAGGAGCATGTCATGCACATACTTCCTTTGTGTGATGTATATACCTGAATTTGTGTAGATTAACTCCAATCCAAGAAAATAAGTGAGTGGTCCGAGGTCACTTATTTTGAATTCCTCCTTCATTTGACTCTTTACCTGTTTGATTACTTCAAGATCATTTCTTGTGATAATAATATCATCAACATACACACATAAATAGATCACTTCATATACATTCCTCTTTATGAACAAAGAGGTATCCACCTTGCTAGCTTTGAATCCTTGGTCCTGCAAATAAGTCACCAATCTGAAATTCCAAGCTCTTGGAGCTTGCTTCAATCCATACAAAGCTTTCTTTAGTTTGCATACATAGTTAGGATGATGTGCATCCTCATATCCAGGAGGTTGTGCCATATACACTTCCTCAGAAATCAATCCATTCAAGAAAGTATTCTTTACATCAAGTTGATAGAGATTCCAATTTCTAGATGCAGCAAGACTGATGAGAACCCTAATTGTAGGCATTTTTGCAACAGGAGAGAAAGTCTCCTCATAATCAATACCATGGGTTTGAGCAAACCCTTTAGCAACTAACCTTGCTTTGTGTCTATTTATACTTCCATCTCGATTCCTCTTGATTTTGTATATCCATCGAGATCCAATTACCTTCATAGATTGCTTGTTAGGTACAAGCTCCCAAGTGTCATTTTCCTTCAGGGCTTCCATTTCTTCATCCATTGCATCTCTCCAAGCTTTCTTGCTTTGTGCTTCTTCGAATGTGGTAGGTTCTTCATTGGTTGAATCCTTTGCAATGTAGATTGAGTGCTTGGTGACCAAAGATGTATCATAACCAAACCTCTCTGGTTTCTTCTTCTCCCTTGACATAGCTTTAGTCTTTCCAAGTCTTCTAGGTCAATCTCCGAATCACTTTCTTCAATCTGCTTTGGCTCCTTTGGTTGAAGTGATGGAAAATCTTCATCCAAGTCATATGGCAGCTTCACTTTCCTGTCATCGTCAAACCATGATTTGTTTTCATCAAAAATTACATCTCTACTCACAGAAAATCCTTTATTGGTTGGATTGTACAATCTATATCCTTTTTGGTTTTGATTATAACCAATGAATACACACTTCTCTGCCTTGGGATCCAATTTCCCTCTTACTTGAGAAGGAATGTGAGCATAGGCTAAGCATCCAAATATTTTACAATGCTCTAGACTAGGCCTTCTTCCATTCCACACTTCATATGGAGTGGTTCCATCTAGTGACTTAGATGGAAGTTTATTTATGAGATATGTGGCTGTAGACACAGCCTCTGCCCATAGGTAGTTTGGCAATCCCTTTTCATTGAGCATGGACCTTGCAGCTTCGACAATAGCTCTGTTCCTCCTCTCTGCTACACCATTGAGTTCAGGTGTATACCTTGTAGTGACTTCCCTTTTAGTTCCTCTTTCATGCAAGAAGGCATCAAATCAGAAGAGAAGTATTCTCCTCCACCATCTGATCCGAGCCTTTTCAAAGTGCTACCTGTTTGGTTTTCAACAAGAGCAATATACTTCTTAAAGCAATTAAACACTTCATCCTTGTGCTTCATGAAAAATAGAATGGTCCACCTGCTACAATCATCTATGAAAGACACATAATATCTTGAGCCTGATATAGATGGCTCCTTACTTGGACCCCACACATCCGTGTGCACTAGATCCAAAGGATTTTGATGCATATATCCTTTCTTATTGAAAGGTTGTCTATGAGCCTTGCCGAGTTGACAAGCTTCACACTTATAAATCATGTTTTGCCTTGTGATATTAGGCAAACCAAGTACACTTTGGTCCCTCCAAATTTGTTTGACTGTCCTCTCACCAATGTGAGCAAGCCTTTTGTGCCATATCTCCAACTCTGTTAGAGTTAGAGATCCATAGCTAAACAAAGCTATGTTCTTTGTATCTTCCACTTCAAAAGTGAAAAGCCTTCCTGTCTTTTCTCCTTTGGCAATCCTTCTAAAGCCTTCCCTTGGGTCTTCAACATATGCTCCAAATCGGTTGAATCTAACCTGCAATCCTTTTTCAACAATCTGTCCAACACTTATTAAATTTTTGGTAATTGTAGGGACATACAAGACTTTGCTTAAGAGGTTCATATTCCCATCTGATGTCTTCACATTACCTATCTTCTCCACTGAGTGCTTTGTGTCATCTCCTGTCTGCACTTCATGCTTGTTATGAGGATCTTCCAAATCAGAAAGTAAAGCCACATTTCCTGCTACATGGTTTGAGCATCCCGAATCAATGTAAAATATGTGATCATCATCCTTACCATTCTTCACTAATAGATTCATAATCAATAATGAATCTTCTTGACTTTGGTCCTCTGCATAGTTATTGTAGTCTCTTCTTCCTCCATGGCCACTTTGATAGTTTTTGTTGTTGTAATTGTTGTTGTAGTAGTTGTTGTTGTAGCCTCCATTGTATCTGCCTCTATTTGATCCATAGCCACCTCTATTGAATCCTCTTCCTCTTGAGTTCCTTGGATTCCTGAAACATTCTTCAGTAGTATGGTTAGATAAGCCACATATGTTGCAAGGTTGAGATGATTGGAATCTCCCCCTGCCTTGCTTTCCACCTCTGCCTCTTCCTCTAGCTCTTCCTCTACATGCAAAGTTTGCTTGGAAAGAGCTACCTTCATCTTCATTCTTCCTATTCTTTGACTTGTCCTTGACCTTAGCTTTATCGAAATATAAGGCAGAAGTTTGATTACCTCTTGAGGACTCACCACCTTTGCTAATCTTTGCTTCATGAGTGAAGAGTTGGCCCATGAGTGTGTTGAGGTCGGGTACATGCATATCCATGTATAAATCCATGGCTGTTATGAATGACTCCCACTTGTCGTCTTCTTTGATTCCATTTATGATTTGTCTAATGATTTGCTCCTCTTCAATTACCTCTCCAATGCTTCCAAGTTGGTCGGAAATCTCCTTCATCTTTGTGACATAATCAGTCACATTTTGCTTCGGGCTTTTCTTCATTGTTGTGAACTCCATCCACAATTGGTTCTTCCTTGCTTGAGTGTTGGAAGAGAAGAAAGAAGCAAGTGCATTCCAGGTCTCTCTTGATGTCTTGCATCCCTTGACATGAGGTAAAAGAAAATCAGAGATTGAGTTTAGAATATAGGACCTTGCAAGTGCATCCTTTGAACACCAATTTGAAAGTCCTTCCACTTCTTCATGTGATGGTTGCCCTTTGTTCCTCATGGTTGGCATTGCTTCATCTCCGGATATGAATCCATATAGATTCCTCCCTTGAAGGTAAGCCTCCATCCTTAGAGACCATGCCGGGTAGTTGTTTCGATCCAATTTGTCAATTGTTGATGGAAATCCATCTCCCATGTTGCTTGACTATGCTCTGATACCACTGTGAAGAGAGATGTACTCTTTTACAAGAGGTATTCACATGACTACACATGTGACTTACAAATGATCATAATATCAAGCATATCAAGCATGTAGGCTTGGGTAAAATGCACCAACTATATTGTCTTCCATTTGTCTCCTTCTCTAATGCTCACAAGGTTCTACGCTCAATGAAGGTCAATCTTTATGAAGAACTTTGCTTTTCCAAGGCGTTACAAGATATCCAATATATGCTATAGAGGGTATCCGTTTTTAATAATGACTTTATTCAACCCACCATAGTCTACACACATTCTAAGAGTCACATCCTTCTTTACAAATAGGATAGAGGCTTCTACAAGAGACTTTGAGTATTCGATAAACCTCTTAGCTAGATTCTCATCAATATCCTTACGTAATTTTGTAAGCTCCTCAGGGGATAGTCTATAGATTGGTCCAAAGGGTGGTTGGTACTAACTAGATAGCTTTAGCAGATCATTTTTCTTGAAAATCTTGGTACTAACTAGATAGCTTTAGCAGATCATCTTTCTTGGACTCTTGAGCTAGTACTACGTAGATCATATATGACTTTTCCTTCCTCACCACATATATGAAGGCTTTGGCTCCTATATATGGTAGGTTCTTATGTCTGGATTATGCTACATAGATCATATATATGACTTTTCCTTCCTTTCCCAAACAATGTCTGGATTATGCTTATTTAACCAGGGCATTCCAATGATAACAAGATTTATCGTACTTGATATTACATTGAAACATATGTGGGAATCATGATCACCAAAGTGTACTCTTAATGGTGTGGTTTCCTTAGAATATTCCCAAATGCTAGAGTTCATCCATCTACTACTTTATCTACTACTAGTTTGTTCTTCAAAAGTACTAGAATCATATGCCTCTTCATTGATGAAACATGAGGAGGCTCCTAAATCAACTAGGGCTATAAGCGAAAGGTTCTTCTTAGGCATGATCAACTTGACCGGGGCAAGACATGTTTCTATTGGTGTTACTAGAATTACGAGACCCTTTCTTATATCATGGTTTGGCTATACGATCTCCTTTAAAATTAGAGTTCCTCATTTCCCTGCTCCACAAGGATGACTGTGACTATGGAATTTGTTCTCTTATTGGGAGAATTAACTGCAATATGGCTAGGGTTTTCATAGTAGAGGACTAACATGTTATCTCTCCTTCTCTTTATTTCTTGTGGGATTAGAGGTTGGAACCTAATCATGTCTATCTACATAAGTTCTTCTCTAGGAGTGTATTGGAAGGGTTTCCATTGGTGAAGTCTTCCTTCTACTTGTTTTTCTTGTTTCCTTTCAAAAAAGGCGGTTATCACATTGAATGGCTTGGTTGATGTATTCATTCAATGTTTTAACCTCTCACATCATGAGTAGAAGGTCCTTCACGTCATCTCTTAAACCCCATTTAAATTGATCTATGGAATAATCCTCATGCCAAGTGAGATCACATATCAATTTCCTAAACTCTCATTCATAGGTAGAGGCAGGACGGTTATCTTGACGTAGCTTTTGGAGTTTTGTTTTTGCCACTCAACTCATGTCTGCATCTCAAAATGTGGCAGTGCATTCTCAAAGAAACCCCTCATAATCATGAAGTACTACCATGTCCTTCTCCAAGATTGGGGTGGACCATGATAATGCTTGACCACAAAGCATGGTTCCAATAGAACTGACCTTGGATGCCACATGAGGATATCTATCAGGCTGCATATGGATGAACAATTTAACTTATTACAACAATTCGTGGAACTTCGTGTGATCACCCTCAAACTTTTTTGGCATGCAAATCTTGGGTTCCTTCATGAAGGATGAACTAGGGCATCAATTCACTTGAAGAGTTAGGTCAACTTATTGCTAGAGACTCTGAAGCGATACCACAATCTGTTCATTTATGTTCTCCATGATGCATGGTCTTGGATAGAAGCTAGTCTTGGAAAAATGTCAGGGGAGCACTAGATTGTGCCCTCTCACTAGAATAGACAAGATTTCAAAAATATATTTTTCATTACAAGATCATCCACATAGGGAAAGTAATACACAAATGTCAAACTATTACAAGAAGTCCCAACTTGAGACTGATAGGTATGGATAACTAAACTAGAGATGATACAGCAAATCTCACAACCACAGATCATAGGTATGAAGCAAGATATCGGGTTACAAGAACTCCCTTGAGGGAGATGAACTAGATACAAGAAATAATTGGAAAAGATCTTGAACTATGCGATTATAACAATACAAGACAGCATATCCTCCATACTAGAATAAGAAAGATTAGAACAAAGAACAAGATTAGAACTCTAGTTGGAACTTGGAATGTACTTAGAGATCATGACTTCTTGAGCTCCCAAGACTTGCATTAATAAGACTGAGGATGTATGTGGCCAAGCCCTCCTTATATAGGTATTCAAGGGTGGTGATCAAAGGCAGTTACAAATTGATAATGTCATCAATGATATCATCAATGATATCAGCAATCTAAAACAGGATCTTTGGATATCGTAATCAAGCAAGCAGACAACCGATCTTAGGGTTTTGGCACATTTTGGATGCGATAGAAGCATTATTTTCTCCAAATTTTGAAAAAATCATGAGATATAGAAATTCACATAGAATCTAAGGTTCAAGATGGTTTTCTTTGTGTTCATGATAACAACAAGGTTTTCTTCTTGCCTTACTAACTCTATAGATAGAAGAATGACCATAGTTGATAATCATGACTTGGATATTGTAGGTGTTAGAGAAGCTAATTTAAAGTCAAGATAAGTAGAAATTTCACAATATCTAATGTATTGTATATTCAAAAATGTAGATGAATTTGCTTTATATTTCTAGTTTTTTACCAGATGGTTATAAAGTTTTTTTAAGAATGATTCATGCTTGATTCTTACACCTAATCCAGATCAAAACCTTTCTTTGGTGCAAGGTAAAATATTAATTGATAAACAATTTGACTAACATTGTTGGCGTCTTGGATGGTATGTGATAAAAAAATTGAACGTGGATAGAAAGTTACTCCATCGAGATTGCCTTCTGTTCAAGATGCACATGCTCATAAAGTACTCTAAATTCTTATGATTTGTGTACATAGAAACTTTATGGGTTGTTCCTAGATTTTGATGCCAAGTATCGAATGCATCCACTATTGCAAAAAATTATTTATCATGAATTTAATCATTTATCTTTGTAGGGGAGAATTTCCTTCAATGATATGCAACTCGATGTAGGTATCCATCATCCCCATGTTGGGATAGAATGACTCACAAGGCAAAGTCTGATGCATCTGTCTCTAGGAAAAATGCTTAGTAGAATCAAGCTGAACTAGAATTAGAGCAGCAATGAATGCTATTACAAAAATTTGAAGTGTCTTTTTTTGCTTCTTTGGTCCATGGGAATTTTGTATCTCTTGTAACCTTTGTAAGAGGTGTCACTATTTGGAGTAATATTTGATAAATATCCTATAAAAATTGGCATACCCTAGAAATCATTATACATCTCAAACACATGAAGGTACTTGCTAATCAAGGATTGTCTCAATCTTCTTAAGATCTGTAATGATTCCTTTCTCTGAGACAATGTACCTTAAAAATTCCACTTCTATTTGATAGAAAGAGAACTTCTCCAATTTTTCATATAAACCTTTTTTTGTTAGTTTCTCTAGAACTATCTTCACATAACTTTTGTGCTCCTCTAAATTTTAGAGAATATCAAGATATCATCTAGGTAAATTACCACAAAATCATCTAAATATTATCGAAAGATATCATTCATCATATGCTAAAAAAACGCATCTGTGAGATAGAATGTCATAACTAATATTCAAAATGGCCATACCTTATTTCAAATGTTGTCTTCCATTCGTCTCCATCTTTGATCTTGACAAGGTTCTAAGCTCCTCGAAGGCCAATCTTCATGAAGAACTTTGCTTTTCCAAGGCATCCTAAGAGTTCTAATATAAGTGAGAGAGTATCTATTTTTATGATGACTTTATTCAATCCATGATGGTCTACACACATTTAGATAGTCCCATCCTTCTTCTTTACAAATAGCATAGGGACTCTTGTAGGAGACTTTGAGTATTTGATAAGCCCCTTGTTTAGATTCTCATCCTTATTCCTGCATAATTCTGTAAGTTCCTCTGTGTATAGTCTATAGCTTGGTCCAAAGGGTGATTGGGCTCCCTCTTTAAGTTCTATCGCACAATCATAAGATCTATGCTCCAAGAGGATATGTGCATTCTTCTTCAGAATGTCTTGAAAATTTATGTACTAACTAGGTAGCTTCACTAGATCATATTTCTTGGAATCTTTAGTTGATATAGCATAGATCATATATCTTGGTTCCTTTCTTACTGCATGTATGAAGGCTTTGGCTCCTACATATATCAAGTTCTTCTAGATATCTCGACGAGTGATTTTATTCTTTTCCCAATCAATGTCTAGATTATGTTTCTTCAAAGAGGGCATTCCAATGATAATAGCATTTATCAAACTTGATATTACATTGAAACATATTTGAGAATCATGATCATCATGGTTTACTCTAAATGGTGCAATTTCCTTGTTAATTTTTCTAGATACTAGAGGTCTTCCATCTACTTTAGTTATTACAGGCTTGTTCTTCTGAAGTACTCAAATCTTATCTTTCTTTACCAATCCTTCATCGATCAAACATGAGGAGGCTCCCAACTCAACTAAAGCTATGAGGGAAAGGGTCTTCCTAGGCATTATCAACTTGATAGGGGCAAAATATTTTTCAATGGGAGTTATTGGAATTATGAGATTCTTTCTTATATCATGGTCCAATTAAATGGTCTCCTTTACAACTCTTCCTCATTTCCCCACTCTACAAGGATGACTACGAATCTCGAGTTCATTCTCTTGTTGGGATAATTAACTACAATATGGCCATGGTTTCCATAATAGAGGCATAACTCGTTCTCTCTCCTTCTTTGTTTTCCCTGTGGGGTTAGAGGAGAGGACCTAGTTACATCTATCTCCATAGAGTCAGGCATAGGCCCTTCTCTAGGAGTACACTGGAAGGTTTCCATTCATGAATTCTTCCTTCTACTTGTTTCTCATGTTTCCTTTGAAAAAGGAAATTATCACATTGAATAGCTTGGGTGATGTATTCATTCAATGTCTTAATCTCTAGCATCATGAGTAGAAGGTTCTTCACTTCATGCCTTAAACCCCATCTAAATTTTGAAGCATAGATAGAGGCAGGGCAGTTACCTTGATGTAGCTTCCAGAGTTTTGTTTGTGCCACTAGACTTGTAGATTTTGAAGCAATCCCAAAAATTTGTTCAATTGTTTTCTCCATGATGCCTAGCCTAGGATAGAAGCTAGTCTTGCCAAAATGTTAGGGGAGCACTAGATTATGCCCTCTGACTAGACTTGAACAAGAATTCAAAAATAAGCTTTTGATTAGAAGATCGCCATACATGAGAAATAACACAAGAATATAGTGATGGAGAGTGTTAATCTCCAAAAGAACAAGCTACTCTTGAAGTTAGAGCACCTCTATATCAAGAGTAACTCAAAACCTTCACCAATTTGGAGGATCAATACTCAATTATCAAAATTTTGAACAAACTGTGAAGAAGATGACTACACAGAAAGTCTGCTGCACATAACTCTCTCATTGACTTATCAAATGTGTAAAGTTTTTTATAAAACTTTGCACAAGGTGTCACCTATAGTTTGTGCACCTCCTCTAAGTTAAATCATTTCAAAAGACTCAGTAGACCTTGAGAAATGATCTCATCAAGTCAGCTATGTCTAAAATTGTTCTTCTGAGAAGTCGATTCACACACTTGTAACTTCTAACACTTGGTTCTCTCAAATTAGAACCCGTTTATGCAAATGCTTTTAGCCATAGATGTCTTACCTTCCGACTTAGATTTTGACTCCTCACTTGTGCAAAACTTTAAACTGTGCACTAAGAAATGATCAAATCTTTGATCATCGAGATTGCACCTGTTTCAGAAGACAGTCAACACTTCTTCACATATGAATGTTCCTACTCTCAATTCTCACAGCCTGTTTACAATTAGGCTCTCAAAATTTAACCATATACTCATTAACTATGGATTTAGATGTCTACAAAAGGATTCTTGAAATGATCAAGCACAGAAGGAGAATGCACAGAAACATCGGATGCAACTTTTCTTCATTTCTGGAAAACTTTACATCTGGATGAGAGAGCTAATCTTCACACGTCTTAAGTGTCTAATCACTTCTAATTCTTCTAAATTCTTGTATTCTACACTCTCATATTTGCCCCGACATTTTTCCTTGTATATATAGGCAAATATTTACAAGCTCATGACCATACAAAAGTATAAGTGAACTAAATCTAAATTAATGTACATATGTATACACATCTTCATTCTCTGAACATATACTTTCTTCATGCTTCATATCTGGATCTTTTCTTCAGTCCTTGAATTTAATCCTTCATCAAAACGTCAATTGTTGATTGCCCTGCACCAACAGCTCCCCCTCAATCATCAATTGAGGTTTTCTCTAACTTCTTTATACCTGCCATGTCTTTGAATCTTTGTAGCTTTGGTCCATCCAAGATTTTGGTTAGCATATCAGCTATCTAATCTTTTGTTGAAGTATGTATTACTTCAATCTCCTTATCCATCACCTTCTCTCTTAGAAAGTGATACTGAATCTCAATATGTTTAGTCCTGGCATGAAAAACAAGATTAGCTGCTAAATACAATGAACTCATGTTATCTCCATGAATAGTGGGTGTACTCTGAATGATGTCAAAACACTTCATAAGAGTCTTAAGCCATATCACTTCCTTTGCAGCTTCAACCATACCTTTGTACTCAGCCTCTGTGGATGATAAAGCAACTATGTGTTGCTTCTTTGAACACCAAGAGATTAACTTATCTCCCACATAAGACAAGTATCCATATGTTGATCTCCTATCATCAGGATTACCTGCCCAATCTGTATCACTATAAATCTTGATGTTTGTATCTGATGTAAAACCATAATACAAACCCTCTTTGAGTGTACCCTTAATGTACCTCAACACTCTTTGACATGCAATCCAATGTTCTTTCCTAGGACAATGCATGAATTGAGATAATACTCCAATTGCATATGACAAGTCAGGCCTAGTTAATGTAGCATAGATCATACTACCAACCAAACTTTGATATAGCTTCATTTCCTTAAACTCTTCTCCTCCATATCTGCTCAATTTGTGATTCACCTCCATTAGAGTAGGTCATACCCTGCAATCATCCATTTTAAACTTGATAAACAAGTTTTTCAAATACCTTTCTTGAGTTACATACACTCCATGTTGAGTGTACGAGATCTCCATGCCCAAGAAATATGACAAGTCTCCCAAGTCACTGATCTTGAATTCTTTCTCCATTTGCTTCTTTAGGCTTTGAATGCCTTTCTCATCTGTACCTGTAAGAATTATATCATCAACATATATGCACATGTAAATGAACCCATCATCACTTGCTTTAACAAGCAAGCTACAGAAAGGATTCAATACCAAAATATTCAATATGTAATCACACACCTTCAAAGGAAAATCCAAGAGCTACAAATCATAGTAAATCAATCTTCTTCAAGTATCCCCATGGCAAGTAATATGAAAAACAACCCAAAAGTGAACATCCCTAAGAAATTTGATGGGACAAGATCAAAGTTTAAAGGATTTCTTGAGAAATTCAAGCTCTTCATAAGAATGCAACAAGACAAGTACCGGACTGATGCTTCTCAAGTGGGACTCATGGGAACTCTGTTATATGGTCCTACTCTTTCATGGTTTGCATCTATCTTGGAGAAGGACATTGATATTTTGTATGATTTAAGGGCCTTTGTTGGGAAGTTCACGTCTTCTTTTGGAGATACCAATTGTTCATGTGTTCTTGAGACAAAGCTAACGAAGCTACATCAAGGAAACAGACCTTCTTCTATCTATGCATCAAAATTCAGATAAATCATTTCTGATCTCACATGGCATGAAGATTATTTTATTTCGATGAGACCTATGTGATGATGTCAAGGAACTCATGTTAACTATGCCCAAGCTAAATACTTTGAATGAATTCATGAATTAATCAATCGAGTGTGATAATAGTTTATTCGAGAGAAAGCAAGAGAAGAAGACTTCTACTCAAGATCGAGAATATAAATTTACCTCAGTCCCTTAACAATATATGTTGGAACAATCTCAACCAGAGCCCACTCACTTGGATAACATCAAGGTCAGGAGACTTACACTAAGGGAAAGAAAGCATCGAAAAGACAATGGATTATTCTTTTATTGTAGAGATCATGATCATATGGTATTCAAATATCCTAAGAAAAAGAAACAAGTTGGAATTAGGACTTCGATAATCACCACCCCATATCAAAGGAATCATCATCATCAGAGTCCAAGGATAAATACATCCAATCATGAGAATCAAGTAGTTGATTCTGCACCTAGATATACTATGAACCCTTTTCAATTTCATCATGGATATCCATCATCATCATATTCGACTACCACATATCAACAACTCTACAAAGACCAAGAGCTATCAAAATTCAAGTTCTAGAAGATTTCATAGTCATATCATCACTCCTCATGGAACTCGTTGCTTGAGGGGGAGGTGATGTCATGGACACAAAGGAAACCATCATGAATCTTATATTCCATGTGACTTTCTATATCTCATGATTGGTTATGAATTTGAGGAAACCAATGCTTTCATCACATTTGAGAACGTGCAAAAATTTGAGATCGATTGTCTATTTGCTTAAGTCTGATACTCAGAGGTCTTCTTGCAAACTGATGACATCATTAATTTGTAACAGCCATTGATTAACTGCCCCTCAAAACCTATATAAGAAGGGATTGGCCTAATATATACTTAGTCTTTCCAATGGCAAACTTGGGAACTCAAGGAGCCGTGATCTCCAAGTAAGTACTTTCTAAATTCCAATTCAAGTTCTAGTCTTGTCCTTTATTCTAGCCTTGTCTAGTCTAGTATCTTGGGCATCTTGTATTGTCTTATTGTAATCTCATAGTATAAAATCATTTCCAATTATTCCTTGTATCTAGTTCATCTCTCGAAGCGAGTTCTTATAATCTAGACATTTTGCTTCAGAACTATAGTCTTGAGTTGTTGGATCTCCTGTATCATCTCTAGTCAAGTTATCCATACTTATTAGTCCCCGGTTGTGGGACTTCTTATATCATTTACATATTCTGGTATTATTTTCCCTATGTGGGTGAACTTTTAATCAAAAGTGTAATTCTAGTCTAGTCGAAGGACACCATTTAGCACTCCCCTGAGAGTAACTACATCTTCAAGTGAAAGCAAAGTAAAGGTGAAACATTTTGACAACCACACATAGAGAGATGAGTCCCTTTTTCATCCCAACCATATGCCTCTATATATAGCTCTCTCCAAAGGACTGCCTACTATGGCAGGTGGATACTAACCATCTAAGTGTCAGCCACGTAACTACATATGTGCCAAGTGTCCTAGTTAACTAAAGTTAACTCAAGTGGATGCTTCTAGAAGGATCTAGAGATCGTGGGGCAAAACACTCTCCCACCTCTCTCATAGGACTTGAACTCTCTCTCTCTCTCTCTCTCTCTCTCTCTCTCTCTCTCTCTCTCTCTCTCTCTCTCTCTCTCTCTCTCTCTCTCTCTCTCTCTCTCTCTCTCTCTCTCTCTCTCTCTCTCTCTCTCTCTCTCTCTCTCTCTCTCTCTCTCTCTCTCTCTCATCTCATCTAAGGAAAAGAACTCTAGTTCCGTTTCCCTTTAAAAGAGATTCTGTTGATTCCAAATGCTCTATTGCCCAAAATTGAGAACATGCACATAAGTTCTCCATGTTTTTTCCTCAAAATAGTGGAGATCCATGTGAAGGAAAATTATAGCATAAATGAATTCCTTTTAAAATATAGAATACGAGATGTTTTCTACTCATAGTCATTGATGCCTTGAGATGCACTTGCATCTACTTGACTTGTCCTCTTTCTCTCTTGCAAAACAAATATAATGTTTTCCCTTAACATTGGGACAAAATGAATGTTGCACAAACATGTGCTTATATAATATCCCAAAGGCACCTACATGTGCCAAATACACATATACCAAATTGCCTAAGGTACATCATATGCTACATGTACAAAATTACAAGACTAAGTAGGAATTTCCTACTTTTACAAGCTTAAGAGATGGCTATTGAGAACAAATTTATTACAAAGACATGTTAAAACTCCTCTATTTCTAGTTACCTTAATATCATTTGGAAAGATTATGAGAAGAGATCTCCAACAAGCTAAAAATCATCAAATTCGAACACTCAGGCGAAGAGAAGCACACATCCGAAGTTGACTAGCTACTAGGTTATCACTGGCTGGAAATATGTTTAAAGTGCCTACTTTGGATGCTTCCCAAAGTGAACTTCGAGATAGATTCTTAACTTTGAATCTACAAACCTGTAGAGAATACTATAGACAAACACATATAAACCAAAAGCATCAAACTTGGACAACATATGATACCTTTTCAAAGGGGTCAAAGATGCCCTCTTGCATGATTTGAACTCTTTTCTCTCTGAGACAGAGAATGTGTTCTATTGTAGAAGCATGAATTTCATCAACTCGGGGCTGCACCATCATGATTAAATCATTTACCGCATCTACAAATAGGTCATGTATTCGAATCTTGACCTCGTGTAGCCTCATCTTTTGCTTTTGGTTCACTGTGAGAGGCGAGACAGAGGAGCTTGCATATTATAGTGAAAAAACTCTATGTATAGCAACGTAGTACTTAGCAGCTTCTGTCTTAGAAAAAATGTAGCGCACAAGGTGGTCATGAGTTTGAATCCTCTGATCTGCATCCGTAAAGCCCGAGGAGATAAACTTCCTTTTATTACTGAAAGGTTTTGTTGTCGATATTATCATAAAGACTCGCATGGAGGAGATAGAATAGATGGCCTCTCAAAAAAGACGAAAAAAAACATCTTCAAGAAGGAAAAAGAACATAATGAATTCCTCGCTCTCCATGGAAGCTTAGAGAAGAAGCTGATAGACCCAAGGTCTCCATGGAACCTTCAAGATCAGATATCAATGAAATATTACGACGACCACACATAGAGAGAGATGAGTCCCTTTTTCCTCCCAACCATATGCCTCTATATATAGCTCTCTCCAAGGGACTGCCTACTATGGCAAGTAGATACTAACCATCCAAGTATCGGCTATGTAACTACATGTGTGCCAAGTGTCCTTTAACTAGAGTTAACTCAAGTGGATACTTCTAGAAGGCCAAAACACTCTTCCACATCTCTCATAGGACTTGAATCCAAGACCTCTTCCTTCTCGTCCATATGACTTAACCACTTGGCCTAGCACATTTGCTTATCTAGAGAGCATAAGCACCTTTGCTTAGTCTACTCTTAAGACTTCTACCCTACACTTTAATGATCAAATGATGTTTGATGTTCATGTTCAACTTCCTATGCATATATTTTCAACTAGTCAAAGTGTTATTCCTATTGCAAAGAATCTTGTTCATCATGCAAGGATAACATATTGAAGTATGTTATTATGTCATTCGAGAACATGTATCTAAAAAGCATATAGAGATAACTTATATACCTACAAGTGACAATATGGCAAATATATTTTCCAAGGCATTATCTAAAAATAGACATAAAAAGTTATGCAATTATTGAATCTTATGGAAGTATGACATTGAGGGGAAGACTATTGGAAAACAATGTCAAATAAATTGATAAAAATCCAACCACCCTAATGTTGATACTTTATTTTAACCAAAGATTATCAAAAAGATATTTTACTCGTTGAGAGCTTTCTAATGGTATATAACAACCTTCAGACACCAAAAATTCAACCAAAAGTCAAACTTTAATTCTTCTTTTTGAAGTGCCTTTCATCTAATTTTAATAAATGATCTTGATTTAAAGTATGAAAATCAACCTAAATCAAGGATTTAGTTCAAACGTAACCAACTCAAAATCAAAAAATAAAAGCACATAGATGGATTTTTGTAATTTCCAACAAGATTTTTGCTTTGCTTTTAATGTTTCTAGGTTGTGCTTTAATGCTTTTTGAAATGAAGTCATGGATACTAACTTAACCTTCTATGAGAAGAATCTATTGGTCACACCATCATCAATCTACAAGCATAATCAAGAGCTCTAGGGTTTTGAACTAAGAGTATATGCTAATGTGGAGGAGTTTTGGAAGCCTACCCTTCCTTCTTATTCATACATACATGTCTCCATGCTTGTTGGGGATTGAACTCACAACCTCCCAGTTAGGAGTGTGATGGGCTAACAACTTCCCCCAAAAGCCATGGTTAAGGATTAGATCCTAATCCTCTCTCTTAAGGCGTGGTTCAACCATCTCCTACTAGGATTATGTGGCATCCCTACCCCTTAAATTGAGCATTGTCCTCAATGCTCAATTGTGGACACTTCTATCTAACATGGGCCCTTTTTCCATGTTTGAACGCCTCCACGAGCCTCAAATTCCAATGCACGGATCCATTTTGGAACTATCAAACCCTCTGTTAGTGCCCAAATGCCCATGCATCTTCCTTCCTAGCCAATTTCATACTCACCCACGATCAAGTGCTTCCCAAGTGCCCATGATTGAGGCTTCTTACCTCTATCTTGCCCAAGTTCATCAACTAAGCTCTGATATCAATGTTGGGAATTGAACTCACAACCTCTCGGTTAAGAGTCTGATGGGTTAACCACTTAGCCCAAAAGCCATGGTTGAGGATTACTTCCTAATCCTCTCTCATACTATGTGGTTCAATCATCTCCTACTAGGATTATGTGACAATGCTGATTTTGTGAGAATAAGCTTTCCAATTTAGGGTTTCTTCGCATGTTATATTGAGTGTTACCACTTCATCGCGAGAAGTTATCATAGCAACTGCTCAACATCAAAGAAGACCTAACTCTATATTAGGGTTTCTTGTATTATTTGTTTTAGGCAGATCTTTCACTTCATACTTGACTGTTCTATTGTCATTCATCTCCTTTGATTTAGGCAAGGTGTTATATGCTAAGGTTCTAAGTGTTGGAAAGATCCTAAAAAATACATGTGGTTCGTATGTGGACCTAGCACACTTCCAACAATCTCTTCATGCCAAATTCCAAGCTTGAACTCCAAAACATGATGAGATGCATGCTATGGACTTTGTGTTTATATAGTTTTTGATCCATGATGAAAAGCAAGATTAAAAAGCTTTAAAAACCTCAAAAAATTGACTTCCAAAATTTTTGAAAAGCCTTGATTTTGAAAATTACAAAAACTTTAATTTTGGAGTTTTTCTTCTATTTTCTATATTCTTTAGGTCAAAATTATATGGTATATTTCTTTTCTCTTTTAAAAACTGTTTTTCATGCATAGGATCTGTTTTTCACACATTTCAAAAATTAGGGTTTGATTTTTGACTACCCAAAATATGATTCAAATTCAAAGTATTATATATCAACAGATACCTCGACTGGTGCTGTCCAAATATGTGATTAAAAATTCAGAAAAATTTGACCAAATTTGACCATCTTTGACTTGGATTTGACCATGGTTAACTTTGTCAATAACTAATCAAATCTCAAAATATGTGCAGTCCCTCTTATGGAGGGTTGCATTCCAACAGAAATTTGCAACCCTAAAGTGATAAGCTTTAAACCCATTGGGACAATGCCTTCTTGAAACAACTAATTTGCTTGCCATGCCTTGTACTTCTGCCATGTGCCATGACAGTCCTCATCTCTGCTCTTAGTATCTGTTCTTGGCAGTTCTACATCAAGTATAGTACACAACCCAAGGTGCCTTGTCTGTTCAACCATGTCCTCAGTTCTATGTACTTAACCTCAGCCTATTCTTTGTTGTGACTCAAGTCATAAACCTTCACCACTGCTACTTATTCTCTTCTTCTTTCATCCGCTATCAATCTCAGCATCTAAATCAGACCAGCCTATTCACATGTTTTACTTCAGCAAACTTGTATTTTAATTCAGCCCTAATCAATTACCCCACCAAACAACACAGTACCTTTTGCATCGTCCTATGTTCAAGTTCACCATCAATTCATAAGTTCATATATGTATCAATATGCATAAACTTGTATGCTCCAGCCAGCTTTTATTTACATTGTCTGATTGTTCCTTGAATCTTCTTTATGTTTGGACATCAAAAAATCACCAAAGAGAGCATGTTAGACTGGCAAGGAGTTTTTCAGTAAAACCTCTAAAGATCGAACAAAGGTGCACATAATTGAAGAAGGTAGGTGAGTTAAAAAGCCCCATGAAATTGACAGTCCCATCTTTGCTTCTTGTCAGGTGGTATGAAATGCAGCTGAGCGATGAACTTTTGTGACCTCAATTGTCAAAGCAAAACACATGGAAGCATGCATTGTAACCTCAAACACCATGCAATCTATAGCCATAACCAAAAACTTAATAATTCACTCTTCATTCATTTCCTCCCACACATTCTAAACCTTACATTTATGTGTTTCCTCCCTCAAAGATTGCACAGAATCTTGCCAAGAAACCTAGGTCCCTGCTACTGCAATGGCCCTTGGCCAGTTCTACATCACCATTTGGTAACATCTTTCCTTGTATTGCACTGTTCAAATAAAATTTTGGCTTCTGCTTTATCAAAGAGTCTTGTCTGTGTTGCACTGTGACTTACATAGCTGACAGTTGATTGTGTTTGCTCAGTTAAGCATATATGTGATTCGTGTCATTCTGCTTGAAAGTGATGGAATGTGACTTACATGTGTTTGCATTCATGTCTTGTCTGTGTTGCACTGTGACTTGCATAGCTGACAGTTGATTGTGTTTGCTCAATTTAAGCATATACGTGATTCATGTCATTCTGCTTGAAAGTGATGGAATGTATGTATTATGCAGAGTAATCAAGAGGGCTTGGGGAGGAAGAAAGTGGTTACAAGAAAACTAAAAGAGAAAGGTAAGGGAATTGGATCACCAAGCATTCAGATTGCATCACATGATAGAGAGAGAGAGAGAGAGAGAGAGAGAGAGAGAGAGACCTGCAACATGGGCGATAGGGACCGAAGGGATATCCATATGCAGCCCTAGACCTAGATGCCTTATATTTTCACTGAGGCAAAGGACCTCCTCAGCCATGGCTAGCACATTGCAACCTGTAAATTCTCTGACATGTTCGCACTGTGTTTCCAGCCTTTGATTCAATGTCTTCCCCCTATGCACCATGTTCCCATGCACTAGCCACGTTGGCTTTCCTTGGATTGTGAAGTAAATCATTGTGAGCCTAGGACTGATATACATCAACTAGCAACCTCATGACTCCTATGCAATTTGCTGTGGGGAAAATCCATTGTTTTGGGACTGATCCAAAAAACCCATACTTAAACTATGGAAGGGGATATAAAGAGCAAGAAGTAAAGAAACCTTCTCATCCAAGCCGAGAAAAGAACCATACACTCTAGGATTAGGTAAAAGGATAGAATAGAGAAGCACAACAGAGGATACAAGCTGTTAAACAACAGATCACAATTCACATTGTGAACCATGGCTCACATAACCACCATCATACGACCACAATGTAGAGTATATTGGGACTCTGGATTGTCAATGACCACACCCTATACATTGCATTGCCAATTCTGCATCATATATCATCAAGCACAATTTTTGCATGACCACATCTTGCATTGCAGCCCCAATTACTTGGATCAACAAAGAGCAAAGCCACAAATCATAGCCACAATCAGTGTTGTAGTTGTAGATGAGGGTGATAAGCTACATGGATGTGCATTGTAAAGCTGAAGCAATAGAACAGAATAATACATATGCACTCTAGGATGGAAGCACCAATCATGCAAATATGAACAATAAGTTTACCTTCTTGATAGTAGATCAAAACTCTGTACTTATACAAGATTCTGTGGCAGTGCATGTATGTATGTGAACAAAAAGGTACTTATCCCAACAACCCTCCCTTCACAAATTTGTGACTCTCCCCTTAATCTGCATATGAGAGAGCATTTCAAAGTGTGTAAACTGTTTGGACGTTACCTCCCTGAGCTCAAAGTGCTTTTGTCAAATGCTTGAACTACCATTGTCAAGCTCTATGTTTTTGGTCAAACGTTTGAATGTATCACCATGCAACAAAGCTTGATCCTGTGTTGTCTAGCTCCAGATCCCAGATGTGTGCCACCAAATACCCATTGTTGAACTAAGTACCAAGGTCCAATGTTTGGACAAAGTGTTTCCAAAGCTCTAAATCTCAAATTTGTGCCCTCGAGGACCAATCCTTAAACCAAGTGTCCAAGTCCAATGCTTGGACAAAGTGTATCAAGCAGTATCCAATTTTATCAGATGTATTAGACTAAGATTTGCACAGTACTAAAACTTAGATAAGTGTTGCCAAGTGTCAATCCTTGGACCTATAAGCCAAGGTCCAACCTAAGAGATGTCCCTAAGGACCAATATTTTGTGTATTGTCATAAAGCGATTACATATATGTGCCTCAAAACTTCAGTGCACCGAATATGTGTATTGAGAAGGTTGTATGGTAGGGGAATGTCTAATCTTACGACACGAGGTTGTGCACTTGAGCACGTAAGTCTTTCTTCACAATAAACTATCATTCGCAAAAATTGCATGAAAAAATCTTTGAGGTTTTTTGAGTTGACAAACATTTGCTCATATCCACAAACTTCTTCACATGTATACTGTCTACTTTACACAACTTAGAGATTGGGCTGCTACCCATTAATCTGTTTTCAGCTTTTATTGGCACAGCACATGTCAGAATCCAGATGATCACACTCTAGTGACATGCAGATTCAACTCTGTTTTCTTAGACTTGTGAATGCTCCATAGAATAATTCACCAATAATAAAATGCAATTGCAACCGCCATAGCACACACATCATCATATTTGAGCACAATTCTAGCAATCATTATTTTGACTCCATTTGTATGGCATAAGTACCAAACGTGCAACGGCAAGGTATATAAAAGATATAACTCTTTATATAGTCAACAAGGTGGACCCTCTCATCTTGTAGCTCTTGACGAGGACTTTCCATGCATAGCCAAGATACAAGCAATTTATCAACAATTTTTACCCTTCAGTTACTCGGATACTTATCTCCATTAACACACTTCCCCAATGAAATGTTTGATAAAACAAAGGTCCTAAACCTTACTTATCTCATTTTCTTACCTAAAAATCACATGTGAAATCCTTTCTTCTTTTCTCTTGCAGCAAAACATGCATGCAATATTCTCCTTCTTCCTCTCTCTTTAGATCCTCTAGTCTTTCAATGAATCATTTGAAGCACTACAAGTTACACTATGAAGTTCTAGACTCACTCTTTCAAGTAGTCTTTGAGCCTTCCATGTTTCCACCAAGAGAAAAGTATTGTGAAACAAAAGTTTTAGTTGTCCACTCAATTCTATCTAAATGTTTACCATTTCGAAAGTATTAATCATTGGATGGTCTTTGCATTGGATATTATCGATCCCATTTCTTTCTTCTAGATTCAATTCAGCTTGAAAGTACATTTTCTGCTTTACAATTCATCTACCCTTCCAAATAAAGTAAGAGAGCACTTTCATGTAAA
Source organism: Ceratopteris richardii (assembly GCA_020310875.1). NCBI lineage: Eukaryota > Viridiplantae > Streptophyta > Polypodiopsida > Polypodiales > Pteridaceae > Ceratopteris > Ceratopteris richardii. The sequence continues at coordinate 31,182,518 of CM035433.1, forward strand.
CTAATTGTAGACTGGTATGCACTTTGGTACTTTGATGCCAAACGTTATCCATGCATTGTTTTTGTTGCAGACACTTATCTTATAGCAAAAGCGCTACAATTTGCCCATTAGAGGTCAAGATTCAACTTTTGGAATTTATCACAATAAAGTTCAATTTTTTTATAGGTTCTAAATTTTTTTCATATTTGCATTTGTTTCCTTCTAGAGCTTTGAGCACTTTCCCTAATGTTTACTAACTTATTTTTTCCAAAGATTTTAAGGTTTGCAAAAAAAGACTCAAAAATTATAATTATAATTTTTGACACATAGGAGACATAGCTTTTAACTCCTCAAAGGCAGAAAGTCTTTGAAATCAAAAGATGTGAGGGTAGAGGTTTGATTAATAGGGATCATATACAAGATATCTTGTTAGTAAACGATTATAATGGTGCTTAAGTACATTTTAAGCACGTTGAAGTCGAAGATGGCGGGTTTGTGTCTGTTAGGAGCAGAGGTAGGCGAAACATATAAACGTTTACCAAGGGTGTGCCCAATGTATGCAACATGGTCTCATGGATAGGAGCCTGGAGGGAAGGTCCAAAACATCCAATCAAACGGGACAAGCTCCTCTCTTATAAAATTGACTAGTTTCCAAGGGAAAACATAAGTTAAGCCACCAAAAAGAGGAATAGCAATGGTTGGTCAACATGTTCCTATCTTCAATAGTTTTCAACAGACCATATAAACCTTGCCCTACAAAGTACACATGTTCAACAACATCATGATGGAAGCAGTAATCTAAATGCTCAGCTATTAGGGAAAGATTCAGTTAGGCTTTCCTAGAATATACAAAAAGGTTCCTCTTTGATGAGAAGGTAAGACTCTATCCACTATTTTGTCAAGTTTAATGGAAACCTTAAATTCTCTGATAACTTCGAGATTATGATTAAGTATGTCCTTGAGAATGTCCTTAATCGCAAAGATCATCTCATCTCTAGAATGTAGATGGAGATGTTGATTGAGGGAGAGATTGTCCCAAAGTACTCTCAATAGAAGAAACCGACGATGTATCCATAATGAAGAAGCAAAGAAAAGAAGAACACCTAAGTTGAGATCACGTGACCAAATACAACTAACCTAAGACTAAAATACTGAATCAACTTGATAGACACAAGGTAAACAATAAATAAATATGACGAAATTCAAAGGGGGCACAGAATCTAATGAACAAAATGCAAGTAAAACGGTGAGAAAATAAAGGTACAAAAGTAACTGACATGCAGTAACGGTGAGAAGAGTGGATTCAAAGAAAACCCTGTACTCGAAATGGATAGAGGAGAAAGAAACAATAAGGACGGAGAACATTACTCGAAAAAGAAAATCGAAGCTTGAGAGTTGAAAAACAGTCCGAATGGAGAACCCAAATCAAAGATAGAAAAGGGCGTTAAGGAATTTGTATGTGTACTGTTGAGCAAAGCTACGAAACTCAAGAACTGCAAGCATGAGAAGTTGTAGGGGGTATGTACATATGTAATAAGAGAGCACCTTGAAAAAAGAGAGGAGGTTGATGACCTATCGAACACAGCAAAAAATAGGAATTTTGGAACCATGTAGCACACGCACGCACGCACACACATGTTGGAATTTGGGGCCCCAGGATTGTTCCAATACTAAAACCTTTTGAGCATACACACTAAATTAATAAAGATGATATGTGAGAGATAGAAAGAAAGAGATCTTCAGACAAGGATAGGGAATGTAAGCTGGATGCTTACTCACTAAAAAATAGATGTCCAAATTACAACATGGGAATACTACTCAACCATATGATGTGGTGCACTCTCTAATGGAAGAATAGCCAAGAGGATGATGATACAAAATTCAGATTATGCTGTTATAATCTGAGTGTATGTGAAGCAAATGAGCAACGAAGCGAACCTAATTCTCACAAGATAGTGCAACAAATCTGAAAATCAGCAAACCCTAATTCTGAAATTATGGTACAGAAACCCTAAAAACAGAATATAAGGCTAACTTACAAAAGATAGCTGCCTCCAACTTGTAGAAGACCTCTTGCTCCAAGAGAGTAGCCTCTCCTTCACCAAATCTTCACCTCCAAAGCTTCAGAACTCCAAACTTTGGCTTGTGAATTGTCCAAGAGTGTGTCCAATATGGTCTTTATATAGTATTGTAGCCTCCAACAAAAGCTAGCGATCAATTTCTACGAAAATCAGCTTTTTAGGGCGATCGTTTTTGTTAACGCATGAAATTGCATTATCTTTAAAATTTGCGATGGCTTTTAAAATAGCTTTTGTTTTTAAATTGAATCGCTTAATTTTATTGCTTTTGGTATTCTGACATCACAACTTAGCTTTTCAATAATTTTGACCTCCAGAAAATGCTTTTCCCCATTTTGAGCTAGATTAGGGTTTTGATTATCTCCCTACTCTGACCTCTGATGAAGAAATGAAGCATACCACTAGATAGCTCTTGCAAAGCTCTATCTATCTAGCCTAAAAAAGTTTTACCCAAAGTGTACAAAAAATGCTAAGTCCAAAATGTAGAATTGTTGGAACGTGGACCATATGTACATTGACTTCCAACAATCCCTCCTTCAATGTCATATTGGTACAAGCTTCAGTAACCTACAAATCTTCTAATGACTATCTCTAGTCAATGCTTTGGTAAAAATATATGCAACATTCTCAGTAGAAGGAACATAGACTAGCTCAATGTGCTTCTTCGCTATTTGCTCTTGAATATAGTGGTAGTGTACCTCTATATGCTTTGTCCTTGCATGATGTACTGGATACTTTGCTATAGCTATTGCACTCTGGCTATCTGAAAATATCTGAATGGGTTCATGTACTCTCACATCTAGATAACTAAAAATCTTCTGCACCCAAACTAACACTAGAGTAGGTGTAAATGTTGCACGATATTCAACTTCACACGATGAAGTTGCAATAGTGGGTTATCTTTTCGAAAGCCATGAGATAAGACAATCTCCAAGATAAAAACAAAATCCACTAGTACTTCTTCTTGTGTCTCTATTACCGGCCCAATCAGAATCTGAAAATCCTTTTAGTAAAAAATGTGTAGATTTCGAAAATACCATAGCATAATTTGAAGTTCCCTCCAAATATCGAAAGATCCACTTTATTGCTTTCCAATGTAACACTGTCGAACTGCTTGACTTTATAAAGTAGTATCAAATGACTCTGCATCTGCTACCATCTGTAAAGATGCGTTCTGATTCATAGGTGTTTGTATAAGTTTAGAATTACTTATCTGAAACCTTTCTAAAAGTTTCTCAATGTACTTTTGTTGTGTCATATAGATACACTCATCCTAAAATAGAAACTAAATCCCAAGATAATAATGCAAGATTCCCAAATCATTCACATCAAATGTTTGTTTTAATTGTTCTTTGAACATCTGCAAACCTTGATCTCTGGGACCTGTGACTATAATATCATCCACATAAATGATTGCTATAATCATCATACCTGGTTCAGCTTTGACATAAAGAGTAGGAGCTGCATCTGAGTTATGGAAATCAATGGACAAAAGATATGTATGCATCTTTTCATACCATGCTCTAAGTGCCTGTTTTAAACCATACAAAGCTTTTATAAGCTTACATACCAAATGTTCTTTACCTGTCTCTTCAAAACCTTCTAGCAGTTGAATATACACATCCTCATGTAAATCACCATTTAGAAAAGCAGTCTTTATGTCAAGTTGATATATATGCCAACCAAAATGTGCTTCTGAAGCAAGTATTAACCTAATAACAGTCATCCTAGACGTAGGAGCGAATGTCTCATCATAATCAATACCTTTTTGTTGTGCATATCCTTTGACAACCAATCTTGCTTTGTACCTGTCAATAGTACCATATGCTTTCCTTTTAATTTTGAAGATCCATTTTACACCTATAGCTTTCTTTCCCTCTGGTAACAGCTTCCAAGTTTGATTCTTATGAATAGAATCAATCTCTTCTTGCATAGCTTTTCTCCAAATAAGAATATTAAGTGCATCTTTAACACATGCAGGTTCATCTTCAACTGTCGTAAATGCCAAAATATCATGAATCTCAAAATCTTCAGCAAAACTTACATGATCTTTCTGGTGTTGTTGTTGTTGTCTAGTCTGACTCCTTGTTCTTCCTGTAAAAGTCTTTATACCACTATCTTTCCAAGTCTGATATAACCATGTAGATGTATCCTTAAATAGTGGTGAAACTCTTTCTGATCCTTCAGCTTGCACAGGTTCTGGAACTTGTCCTTCTGAGATACTAGGACTTTCTGGAACTCTTAACTTCTTCCATTTCTAGAACCAAAGTCCCATGTGGAACTGAATCTGTAGAAGGTTGTGAAATTCCTCTTTCTTCAACTTTTTCTTGAATCCTAGGAATTTTAACTCCCTCCTCATATGGCTGAACATGTAAATCCAAATTCCTTTTAAAAAATCCATAGTCATTTTCACTTATGAACTCCAGAATTTATGCTTCTTTATCATAAACCTTATTTTCAGCAATATAAGCATTACGTGAAAGAATAACTTCACCTGTCTCTGGAACATAAAACCTGTATCCTTTGCTCTCAACAGGATATCCAATAAAAACAGCTTTCTTTGCCTTTACATCTAGTTTGCCTCGGCCCTTTTTCTGAATATGTACATAAGAAAGTGATCCAAACACTCTGAAATAACTCACATTAGGTTTTCTACCATAATAAGCTTCATAAGGAGTGATTACCTTTAAAGTTTCACCTGTTCAAAATGTGATTAGTTGTATGTACTGCATCAAACTAGAATTTTGGTGAAAGCTTTTTGGACGCCATCATGCTCCGCATAATCTCAACAAGTACTCTATTCTTTCTTTCTGCAACACCATTCAGCTGAGGAGTATAAGCAATAGTAAGGTGTCAAGTAATACCTTTCTCTTCAAGAAAGGTCTGGAACTCATTTGACAAGTATTCTCCACCTCTATCACTTCTGAGAATCTAGATAGTTTCCTGATTTTCATTTTCAACCATAGCTACAAATTTCTTGAACATAGGAAAGACTTCTGACTTCAACTTAAGGCCATAGATCCATGAGTATCTCGTAAAATCATCAACAAATAGAACAAAATACCTGAAACCCTGAATAGAGTCTGCTCTCATAGGTCCATTCATATCTGAATGAATAATCTGCAATTTCCTGGTAGCTGTAATATGACCATGTTTCTTGAAAGGTAGTTTATGCATCTTACCTTCAAGACAACCTTCACATATATCTGAATCATCTCGTAGCTCATATGAGGGTAAACTCTCAACCATGCTGTCTTTGATACTTTTGAGAGCTCCAAAACTTATATGTCCAAATCTCACATGCCATAGCTTCATATCTTCCACCGGAGACGAAGATTTGACCCCATATGCCTGACTGATTTTTGACAAAACAAAAATCCCTCCTCTATGCTCACCTTGCAAAATACACTTGTCTTCTTTGTGTGGTAAGATCTTACAAAGATCTCTCTCAAATACAACTTTAAAACCATCACCTAAAAATGCAGATATAGATAGCAGATTCTTCTTCATTTCAAGTACATATAAAGCATCTGAAATTTGAAAATTACCACCTTCTCTTGACTTTAGGGTTACTGTACCTATTCCCACAACATCCAAATCAATGCCATCCGCAATAGTAACTCTTCTACCTGTAGAATAGGAAAGAGAAGAAAACACAACTCTACAACCTGTCATATGCTTTGTAGCGCCTGAGTCAAATATCCAAGGATTTGTTGAAAGAACTTGTAAAGCTTCCTGATCAAAAGATACTTCCTCAATGGTGATACAAGCATAAGAATCACCTTGAGATTTCCCTTTTTTATCATCTTCTACAACATTACCTGATGCCTTTTTCTTTTCTGCTGCAACCTTTTATAACATGCTGACTTAAAATGTCCAAGTTTGTTGCAGTAATAACATATTACTTCATCTTAGAAGACTTTTCTTTAGATGTAGTAGAAACAGAATCTGAAGTAGAAGGTGAAAGGGACTTACTTTCCATCGTGGCTTCTTTTTCCTTCTTCTCTTTCTTCTTCTTTTTACCCTTTGATGAAGATAAAAGTGCTTCTTCATTCTCTTCCATTCCCTTCAACTGATCTTCATCTTGAAGTAACAAGAATTCTAACTCTTCAAATGTAACCTCTCTATCTCTTGTGGTAAGGGCAAGAGTGGTTATGAACGACCGATATGAGATAGGAAGTGAATTAATCAGCATATTTACCATTTCTTCATCAGATATCTCAACTCCTACATTTAGAAGTTGATCTCTCAAGTCAACGAGTCTCGTAATGTCGGTTTGAATTGACTCACCAGCCTTCATCCTTGTATTTGCTAGTTGTCTCCTCAAGTGAGCTTTCCTAGCAGGATTTCTGCTCTGAAAAAGATTCTCAAGCTTCAACCAAGCTTGTGTAGAACTTCTGCAAGATCTGATCTGTGGTAGAATATGCTTTTTGACACTCATTGCTATGAATGGCAGTGCTAAAGCATCTCTAGCATCCCATCTTGCCTGATCTTCAGTAGGAGGAACTGTAGGTAAAGATCTACCTCTGACTCTGGATGTAGAAGTGGTTACCTCTTCTTCAATTGGTTCTGTGATAGTAACTCCAGTACCTCTTGAAGCTGTTGTAGCCCCTTCTTCGCCTTCTCATCTTGGTCTTGTTAAGGATCCATTGACAATACTCCATAAATCCTTTGTCACTAACAAATTCATCATCATGAAACTCCACATGGGATAATTAGAAGATCCATCCAACTTGTCTTCAATCTCAATTCTAATCTCACTCATCTTAACTAAGTGTGTATGTCAATTATGCTATGATACCAAGTGTTGAAATTTGGGGCCCCAGGATCGTTCCACTACTAAAACCTTTTGAGCATACACTTAATTACTAAAGATGATATGTGAGAGATAGAAAGAAAGAGATCTTCAGACAAGGATAGGGAACGTAAGCTGGATGCTTACTCACTAAAAAATAGATGTCCAAATTACAACATGGGAGTACTACTCAACCATATGATGTGGTGCACTCACTAATGGAAGAATAGCCAAGAGGATGATGATACAAAATTCAGATTATGCTGTTATAATCTGAGTGTGTGTGAAGCAAATGAGCAACGAAGCGAACCTAATTCTCACAAGATAGTGCAACAAATCTGAAAATCAGCAAACCCTGATTCTGAAATTAGGGTACAGAAACCCTAAAAACAGAATATAAGGCTAACTTACAAAAGATCGCTGCCTCCAACTTGTAGAAGACCTCTTGCTCCAAGAGAGTTGCCTCTCCTTCACCAAATCTTCACCTCCAAAGCTTCAAAACTCCAAACTCTGGCTTCTAAATTGTCCAAGAGTGTGCCCAATATGGTCTTTATATAGTATTGTAGCCTCCAACAAAAGCTATCGATCAATTTCTACGAAAATCAGCTTTTAGGGCGATCCTTTTTTTTTAACGCATGAAATTGCTTTATATTTAAAATTTGCCATGGCTTTTAAAATAGCTTTTGTTTTTAAATTGAATCGCCTAATTTTATTGCTTTTGGTATTCTGACATCACAACTTAGCTTTTCAATGATTTTGACCTCCAAAAAATGCTTTTCCCCATTTGGAGCTAGATTAGGGCTTTGATTATCTCCTTGATCTGACCTCTGATGAACAAATGAAGCATACCACTAGATAGCTCTTGCAAAGCTCTATCTATCTAGCCTAAAAAAGTTTTACCCAAACTGTACAAAAAATGCTAAGTCCAAAATGTAGAATTGCTAGAATGTGGACCATATGTACATTGACTTCCAACAACGCACACACACATACATACATACATACATACATACATACATACATACATACATACATACATACATGCATGCATGCATGCATGCATGCATGCATGCATACGTACGTACGTACGTACGTATGTACATACATACATACATACATAAATGTCTGCATGCATGCATGCATACATACATACATACCTATCGAACAGAGCAAAAAATAAGAACTTTGGAACCATGTAGCACACGCGCGCACACGCACACGCACACACACATACATACATACATACATACATACATACATACATACATACATACATACATACATACATACATACATACATACATACATACATACATACATACATACATACATACATACATACATACATACATACATGCATGCATGCATGCATGCATGCATACACACACACACACATACATACATACATACATACATACATACATACATACATACATACATACATGCATACATGCATACATACATACTTACATACGTACATATGTACTACGTACGTACGTACGTACGTACGTACATACATACATACATACATACATACATACATACATGCATGCATGCATGCATGCATACATACATACATACATACATACATACATACATACATACATACATACATACATACACACACACACATACATACATACATACATACATACATACACACATACACACATACACACATACACACATACATACATACATACATACACACACACACACATACATACACACACACACACACATACATACATACAATACATACATACATACATGCATGCATGCATACATACATACATACATACATACATACATACATACATACATACATACATACATACATACATACATACATACATACATACATACATACACATAGACATATAGACACACACATAGAGCAAGTGGTAATTTCACTATTTTTAATGTCTTGTATGTACCAATCTAACAAAGAGCATTACCTATTACAAAGTGAAAATAGAAGTGGCATGTTTGTATTGTCAAGAAACAGCCATGCTAATCATGCTAGATCATCTACATCTCCAAAGGATCACATGAAGCTTTGGCATGCAAGATTTGTTCATAGCAGTTATAAAGCTCTCAAGCATATGAAGAATAAAGGTATGATTGAAAGTTTGCCTACTTTTTCTTTACCATATGATGCAAATTCATGTGAAGGATGCTTGGAAAAGAAGTCACAAAAACTATCATTCAAGAAGCATGGACATCTTTCGGCCACTAGAAAGCTGCAAATTATTTATGTGAATGGACCATGAGAGCATAATTTACATGGTCATAGGTACTTCTTTACTTTCATAGATGATTTTTCAAAAAAAAATCATGGTTATTTGGTTAAAAAGCAAAGCCTAAAGTTTTTGCTACATTTAAGAAATTTGTCGTCATAGTTAAAAATGAAAATCAGTCTGAAATTCAGATTTTAAGAAGTGATAGAGGTCGAGATTACATATCCAATGACTTCAGTTATGTTTAGAAGACAAAAGTATTATTGGTCAATTTACTATTGCTTATACTCCAATGCAGAATGGTGTTGCAAAAAAAGAATCGTACACTTGTTGAAATGGCACGCAGCATGTTAAGTTCAAAGAAGCTTTCAACTAAGTTTTGGTTTGATGCTATTCATACATCTAACTATATTCTCAACAGGGCTTTTAGAAAAGCTTTAAAGATGATTACATCTTATGAAGCATATTATGGTAAGAAACCTAATGTGAATTACTTCAAAGTATTTTGGTTTTTCATCTTATGTTCACACAAAAATGAAGGGTCATGGTAAGCTTGATAAAAAAACTATCAAAGTCATTTCTGTTGGTTTTGGCAGTGAAAGCAAAAGTTATAGATTCTATGTTCCAAAATCAGGTAAAGTCTTTCTCTCACTCAATGCTTACATTGTTAAAAATCAAACTTATGACAATAATTCAAAAGTTCCAGAGTTTATTAAGATAGATAATTATGCATATTTTGAAAGGAATTTAGATTCTTATATTTAGCCATATAGGGGAGGACGGGTCAACAGCCTTTTCAAACTTCTACTTAGGTATATAAGATGAATGAAGGAGAAAGTTGTAACCACTACTACACAAGCTGAATTTTGTGTGCCTCCACCACAACCTTCACCATTTCCCATTCCTTCTCAACTTATAGAAGAAGAACTAATTAAAAAGTTGGAGAATCTTCTAAAAGTCAAGAAGAAAGAGAGATCGCATCATTTTTTAAGCAAGATCCTAAAGTGGTATTTGCAAACTTTGCAAGATAGTTGGATCGAGAGTTTCAAAAGAAGAGCAAGAAGTCAGAAAGATCAAGCACATGAAGTAAATTATGCAAAAGTTTTTGAGATCCATAACATTTTGGTTCTTACCAGAGTTAAGAATGAACCTATATGTGTCCAAGAAGCATTACATAACCTTGTGTGGAAGAAAGCAATGCAAGAGGACATTGATTCTATTCATAAAAATCAAACTCGAAACGAGTTACCTAAAGGAACGAAAGCTATTGATGTCAAGTGGATATTCAAAATCAAAAGAAAAGTTGAAGGTACTATTGGATGAGGTAGTCTTGGAGAAGAAGGTCCCTCCAACTTACAGAGATGGAATTGTGTTTTATTCATCATCTACAATATGTGCAACACCTTGCAGCTTATCTGTTTGGAGGAGGTCATCTTCAGCTTTGGGGATTGTGGAGTTATGGATAGCTTGTATCTCTTGCATATTCTCTATGCTATCTTGTAGCTTCATTTACTTCAACATGGAAATTAATGAACATATCGAAAACCTTGCTTCTTTCATCTCTCTCATGTATTGTGTATTCTCCATCTTGTCTCTATATTCTCTTTGTGTTTATAGCCTAAAAACCAACAATTGGCATCAGAGCAAGATAATCTAGAGTACATAGAGAACTTGGATATATGTAAAGACCATATGATGTAGAATCATGTGAAAGATGTCTTGAAGGAAAGCTTCACAAGCTACCATTCAAGAAGCATGGATACATCAGAGCTACCAAAAAATTGTTGATCATGCATTGAGATATTAATGGACCTACGAGGGAAGATTCCATCCAAGGAGTCACGTATTTCATAGCATTTATTGACGAATTTTCCAGATATGCTTGGGTATGTTCTAAAAGAAAAATCAAAAGTGTTTCCTACATTCAAGAAGTTCTTAGCTATGGTTGAAAATAAAAGTCAATCTAAAATTCAGATTTTAAGTGTCATGGACACAAAGGAAATCATCCTGAACCTCAGATTCCATGTGACTTTCTATATCTCATTATTGGTTCGGAATCTTGAGAAACTAATCCTTCCATCGTGTCTGAAACATGTCAAAACCCTAAAATTGATTGTATACTTGCTTGATTCTGAAATCCAGAGGTCCTGTTTCCGATTGTTGATATCATCCATTCGTAATCGCCCTTCAACATTGTTCTTGAACCCTATATAAGGAGGGTTTGGCTCCATATATCCTCAATTTTGCCAATGCCAGCCTTGGGAGCTCAAGGAGTCATGATCACTAAGTAAGTACTCTCGAAGTTCTAGTTCCAGATCTTGTGTTGTTCCTTGTTCTAGTCCAGACTAGTCTGGTTTTTGGACATCTAGTCTTGTCCTCTTGTAATCTCGTAGTACAAGATCTTGTCAAGTTATTTCTTTTATCTAGTTCATCTCCCTCAAGGGACTTCTGTAATTCATATATGTGTTTCATATCTACAGTCCCAAGTTGTGGGATCTCTTGTATCCCATCTAGTCAAGTTATCCATACCTATCAGTCCCAGGTTGTGGGACTCCTTGTATCACTCGCATAATCTTGTATTATTTTCCCTACGTGGGTGATATTGTAATCATAAGTATAATTCCGAAATTTTGTCTAGTCTAGTCAGAGGGCACAATCTAGTGCTCCCTTCATATTCTGGTAAGACTACCTTCATCAAGCACCATGGACATTATTTGTTAAGAAATATTTTTTGTACTTAAGTTATTCAACAACAAGTCCAAGAGATACGAGAAAACCAAGAAAGGATTCAACACCAGAATATTCAAGATGTAATCACAGAACTTCAAATGCAAACCCAAGAGCTTCACATCATAGTAAATGTAACAAAGTAAGTCTATGATCTAAGGGTCCGGCCGGTTCAGACAAATCTGAAATCGGACACTGTTTGGTCATCCGTGTGTATGACCAAAGATCTCGAGTCTAGACTTACTAAAAGGTCATTTACTCTTGTAACCAAGTGATCCACTTAACCTAGTGGTTAAGGCTCAAGGATGTGAAGGAGGAGGTCTTGGGTTCAACCCCCATGCGATGCATGGGGAGAGTGTTTTGCCCAAAGAGCTCTAGAACCTTCTAGAAGCATCCACTGAGTTAACTCTGGTTAACTGGGACACTTGGCGCACATGCAGTTACATGGCTTACACATGGATGATTAGTATCCACCTGCACTCCCCTGGAGAGAGTTATATATAAAGGCATTTGGTTGGGAGGAGAGTCATCTCTCTTGCACGTGGTGGTCGTAATCTTGCATTGGTATCAGAGCAAGCTTTCATGGTGACCTTGGTGGCTCATCATCTTCCTTAAGCTCTCATGGAGTTCTCATGCAAACCTTTAGAATGTATCATGCTTCCCTTGTGAGTGCTTATTGCTTTTTCGAAGAGGAAGCTCATTAGGTCCGGGTGAGTGAATGCATTAGAAGTTCATCTTGATAACCCCATCGACGGATATCTAAGAGAGTGACTCGTGACCTTTTGGGGCGCCGCGAAAGCCTCTCCGAAAGCAAGAGGCAAAATTCTATTTGTTGTTGTGAAGAGGGAGGGAGGAATCGAACCCTCAACCTTCCAACAAGAGCGTTCTTCTCTATCCATCATCTCTGCATGCTGGTGTATACAGCTCCTCAAGAGATTTTGATATATTACATTCAACGTATGCAACGTGATAAATGTAGACAAATCAGATTGTAATTGATAAATCTGTCCTGGAGCTGAAAAACATCAAAACAACAAACAGAGGGGCATCCAATGCAATGAAGAAGGCGTGAGCTATTCCAGTGACCAGGAGACTAAAGTTCTATTTCATATATTTAATTTCGCTCGCTGCTTCCCAAGCAGAAGGTGGAAATTAAAAGTACATTCAAATGGTCGTTAATAGTGGCACAGGGTCTTGACTTATCATGTTTAGAATCAATAGCCTCTCTGCAATCTTTATATAAAGTGCAGCTCTTGCGCTGCATGAGCTTCAAAATCACAGGGAAAACATTCTCCCCAACGGCGGGGCTCGAGGGGATCGAACCAGATGTCTCCACAGTTTAGCTATAGCGCTTCTACCACCACAATAAGGTGTGGCCGTGTTTGCTACCTGCAACAAACAAATTAAGGCTTTATGTTGCGCGCTGTATAAGCAAAACAAGGGGGACTCTACAGGCTATAGGATTCGGATATCGAACCCACGAAATTAGCATCTGTAACCAACTCTGCTATCCACAAACGCTAACGACGTGAGCAGCGGGCTTCGAACTGTCGACTTAGAGAGATGAAGAGCAATTCCAAACTTCTGCATATCGTGTAGCTGTCGGCTGTTGAAGAGGCTGTTGAAGACGGGTATGGAACCTGAGCGGCCAGTCTAAGAAGGCTTAATTTAGCCAAAGTATCGTGCTCATGTCGAAGCTATGGTTTTGCATGTCGTTGCTATGGTGCTGCATGTCGCAGCTATGCTTCTGCTAGCATGTAGCAAAAATGATACATTTTAATTAAATATAATAGATGCATATGGCTTCAGCATACCCAAAAGATTTTCCGCTCTTCATGTACTGCAAGGAGCAGGATCGGGATTTGATCTCTACATCTCTGAAATGTCTGCCGCTAATTTAAACCAATCCGCCATCAATATTCATAAAACGTATGACTTATGCAATTATAGCCGTCAAACCAAAAATCTCTACCGATTGAAGAGAGCGCTTCAATCATTACAAGCATAGAGATCCTATTTCAATGATGTGTGGGATAGGGGGTTTGATTTCCAGACTTACAGTTTCAGACACTTATTGTGTTCACTTGAAGCATCCCTCACACATCATCCGATGGCATCAGAAGGGCCAAGGCAAGTATAAATCAAGGAAGGTGGATCATGTTTTGGCTTTCATTTCTCTCGAGAAATGAAAGATGCTTGGATGAGGACTAAAGGATTGGCTCTCATCTTGATCATGGAAGGACGTAGTTTAATTGGGAGATAAGTATTTTCCAAATTAATGATTGGTTTCAATATTTGTTTTTTATCTATGCTTTCATGTAGGATGCATTTTTATCATTGAAGTATGGTAGTAAACTTCATTCTTGATAATCTTGATGCAAATTATTGAAACCTACATGAAAGAGTATAAATATATTGAAACACTCATTAAACACAAGCATAGGCATGCATCTACAAAAGAATGTTGGTGCATTTCTCCTTTTCAAAGAATGTTTTCATGCACAAAACACGTTTTCTTCTTGCTTAAAAAGATAGTTAATGCTTAAGTCTATGCACATGAGCGGATATATCTTTTTACAAGCTAGCAAGTAGAATATTTGTGCATGATTGATAGGGAACATGCATTTTCAAGCTCAAGAAACTGCTTGATATAAATTTGGTGCATGAAAGGAGAATGCCAACATACGCATGTACTCACATGCATTTGCATGCAAGAATAGGCATTCACATATGCATAATTGCTTGTTAAGTAGTTGAATACTTATACTTTTGTTACCTCCTTTTTCTAACTCGACTTAGATAGCTAGAAAAATAGCAAACTAGGTAGATGCAAGGCTCTTGCCTTCCATGCAACTCAAGTAGCTAGTTTGTTTTTCCCAAGCGTGATACCTAGGTATCACAAATAAGGAGCCTTGATTAGGAAAAGTAGGCCTTTCGAAAGTTAAGTCTTCAATTTTCTTGATCATTAGAATGGCAAGAAAATAGGATTGCTTGAAAGTTTTCATGATGATTCTAAGTTTAGGAAAACTTAGAGAATCCTAACGACAAGCCTAGATGTAGTCATTAGCTTGGATTTAAGAAATCTTACATCCAAGTAGGATGATAAGAGTTTTCTTAGATACTTGAGCACTTCTCATGAACACTCATATTTGATTTTATCCCAAGTCTTGATCAAAATCAAAATAAAGCTAAATGGAACTTACACTAGTTTAACTTTTAAAGTTCACAAGATAGTTGTTCTATTCCATAAGTAGTATCCCTGGTAAGGATGCAAAGTGCCAAGAAAAACTATGAAGCTTTTATAATTTTACATTTGATTTCATCCTAAGAAGTGATGGAAATCAAAGGTTGAACCTCAACATCAATTGATCTTTGACGTTCAATAGAAGGATGTTAGGTTCCATAGTTACATCTTTGGTAAGCGATGCAACTTGCTAAGCTATCATGGAAACATGAAAAAACCCTCTTAAAGAGTTAAACTTTTGGTTTCATTCAAGTTAGTTGAAGTTTCAAGAATAAACCAAAGTAAGTAATCTTTAGGAAAAGAAAAGTTCCTAAGAACTTCAAGCAAAGTGTCAACTTTTCATTTAGGAATAGAAAGTTCCAAGAAATGGATCTCCAATCCATGAACTTTTCCTAAACAAGCTATAAATTTCAAAGTTATGTGTTCATAGTAGTATTACTATTGGATCAATCGTCAATGGATGCTTGGACTTTAAACATAATTTTGATCGCCAAAATATGTTTAAAGTACTCTAGTAACATCTAAAGATTGACCAATAATAATAAATATTGTATCAAACTCAAGAACAGCAATCAATATCACATAAATAAAAGTTCAAGACAAACTTTCATAATGGAATAGGAAACCATATCCTAAAGGTGATATTTATTCTCTAGTTTGATGCTCAGAAAATGAACACAAATGAATCAGTAAAGCTTCTTGATATTGTTTGAAAGTCTCAGAATCTCTTTCAAATATCCTTCCAGTAAAGCAAAAGATTCCAAGACGAATCATTGGCTTAGTATTACTTGATTCCTTCGCAAGTTCTTGGAAGAAAAATCTCCCTAGATGAGAGAGTGGAATCTTTCAAGTTTAATAGCAAGTAGTTCCCAGTAATCCCCAAACCACCGGTATTGGTACTTAAGTCCAAATATTGATATAACCTAAAGATGTATCAAAGATTCTTAGCTTTGGAATCTAAGAGGCATCAATGTATCCTTTGGACTTAAGTTGAGGGAAAGATGTCTAAAAATCCCGCGGGTAAGCAAAGAAGCTTTCGATAGTTCAGGAGATCTTAAAGATAAAGGCTAAGTCTTTATTTTAGTCGCAAGGTCAACTAGATTTGGGAATTATTCACTCAGGTTCCATTTATCCAATGGGAAATTGTGAAAAGAGTAAGTTGTTCCAAGTCTGAACATAGTGAAGAAATTCCAAGAATGTAGTCTGCAACCATGAAGACGGTACTTAAGTTTGTGGAAGGTAAAACATAATGTTTGCCTATCCTTAAAGGGATTTCGGTACAAATCCAGAGAGCATGAGTGGATGCTTAAGACTTCAAGCAGTAGAGAGATTCCTATATAAAGTCCCCGGGGTGGGTACCTAAAGCATCAGTAGAAAGGAATCTAAAGATAAGAAGTTAAAAGCTCTTGTCACTGCAAATTGGTCAAGAATAAACCAATTGAACTTGAATTTGTGAAAATTCAAGTACTTGGAATTCTAATTGGTTTTCATTTGAAAACCCTAGCAAAGAGGAATAGATATTCTATCAAGAAGTTTTCAAGTTTCCAAGGCAAAGCACGTGATTATGAGTCGATCATGTGAAGGAATCAAAACCTAGAATATCTAGTTAGAGATAATGCTTGAAACTTCAAAAATTCTTGTCAAGAATTGAAGCGAGAAGGTTCTCTATCAAGAGATGTTTAGACTTTAGGATAAAATTCACTCACACATCAATGTGAGTATAAAATAGGGTGGTATGGGACACCAGATTTTATACTCGGATTGATGTAGGAAAGAGGGTATGAGACATCGGACCATGAGATGATGATTATCTTTTAGTCCTAAAAAAATCTTGAAGTTAGATCTGATCCTCAAGGGAATTAAAGACTTCAAAGGAGAAGTTTGAATTCAAGGAGGATAAAAGTATGATCTCAAGATACTTCAAGATCAAGTATGTATGAAGATATGAAGTATGTAACTTCCAAGATCTTCTTGAAACACTTCAAGCTTAAGTGTTGCCGGTCAAAAATATTTGATAAATTTCTGAAAGAGTGAGACTTTAACATTGAATTGATCCTTTTAACTAAGCATAGATTGACTAAGTTAAGCACCAAGTTCCTAGTATAACTTGGAAAATTCAATCCTTTTGATTCAAAGAAATGCACAAGAATTGCATTCCCAGTAAGGAATCATAAAGATTGAATATAGGCATGAACTTAGTCTCAAGTGAAGCACTATTTAAGGAAAAAAACTCATCAATAGAACTTCAGTGGATCGACACACTGATGTTAGATACCACACTAATATCTTGTGATTGGATGATGTTTTATATTTACTTTGAATCTTTTTGAGAATCCAGCTTATTTCTCTTAAAGATAGAAAAAATGCTTCAATACCCTGTTGAAACAGGTCTTTGAGAAGGTCCTGAGTAATCTAGACTTTGACTCATAACAAGTTTACGTATCTTCGAAGTTTGAATTGGTTGTACAGAGTTTCAGATATTTCTTTCCGCTTTCCAAATCTTTTGGAATTGACTCAGATATCGTATCTGGTTCCTTTTGCAAAAGACCAGGGTTAGCCCGTTAGGACTAGATAACTAAATTGAACATCCTAGATAGATGTTATGTAAAAGAATCTTTTCAATCTTCAAAAGATGCTAAGTCCAAGATTGACTTATTCATTTTAGTTTGCTTCAAGTTATAGCATAAATGATTTCCTAGAGTCCAATATACTCTAGAATAGAGAAGTTAGAAATTGCTTAGTAGATTGAGAATTCTCAAGAACTTTTAGCTCAAGTCTTTGAGAAAAGTGTCCTAAGTTGGACAATTCTTCATTTTGAATTTGAACTGGTCAAGTTATAGTACGGTTGACTCAAAGAAAATGGTAAACTTTCTCCTACAATTTACATAGGATTTTTAAACTCATTAGGACAAAGTAGTCCTCTAGTCGGGTGAAAAAATCAAGTAACTATTGGAAAGGAGTTAACCATTGTACAAACATCCAAGTTAGATGTTTAGGACAACCAAACTTCAAGTTCTCCAAAACAAATTCAAGTGAATCAAGAGTTCTCAAAGTCTTGCGAGGGATAAGAATCCAATCTTCGATACTAAGTCCATGCACCAGTCATGCCCAGAAATGGACTCACTCAGTTCACATGTTTGTGCCTAGATCGCACATCGAGAAACTGTGAATTGGCTAGTAATGTTTTTAGATCCACCCTTATTATTCATTCACTACTTTGTACTTTGACTTGTTTATCAAAGTGCAAAGCGAGAAAGAGATGAGACAGAGATAAGACAGGGATGCCACCACAGAGATGAGGCATGTCCTTCCAATTCTAGAACATGACCATGTTCTTCCAGTTTTAGAACATGAGGCTCGAGGGTTGCCTACGGTATGTATATAGCTCTATTTTGGAGGACGAAAATATTTTCCAAGGGGGGAAGAATGTAATAAAGTAAGTCTATGATCTAAGGGTCCGGCCGGTTCAGATACATCTGAAATCGGACACCGTTTGGTCACCCATGTGTATGACCAAAGATCTCGAATCTAGACTTACTGGAAGGCCATTTACTCTTGTAACCAACTGATCCACTTAGCCTAACGGTTAAGACTCAAGCATGTGAATGAGGAGGTCTTGGGTTCAACCCCCATGGGATACATGGGGAGAAGCAGGCAGTCCCTTGGAGAGAGCTATATATAGAGGCATTTGGTTGGGAGGAGAGTCATCTCTCTTGCACGTGGTGGTCGTAATCTTGCAATAAATCAATCTTCTTCAAGTACACCATGGAAACTAATATGAAGAAAATTCCTAAAGTGAGCATGCATTAGAAATTTGATGGGACAAGAGAAATTTGATGGGACAAGATCAAAGTTTCGAGGAGTCCTCCAACAAATGGAACTCTTCAAAAGAATGCAACCAAACACGTACCAAGATCATACTGCTCAAGTAGGACTCATAGGAACTTTGTTAAGTGCTCTTGCCCTTTCATGGTTTGCACCCATCTCGAAGAAGGACATGGATATCTTGTATGATTTCAAGGCCTTTGTTTGAGAGTTCACATCTTCTTTTGGAGATACCAATTGTTCACCCATGGTCGAAACAAAGCTAAGAAAGCTACATCAAGGTAACAGGCTTCCATCTACCTACGCATCAGAATTCAGACAAATCATTTGTGATCTCATATGGCATGAGGATTATTTTATCAACCGATTTCGATGGGCTTACGTGACGATGTCAAGGACCTCATGCTAACCATGCCCAAGGTAAACACTTTGAATGACTCATGAATCAAGCAATTGAGAGTGATAATAGGTTATTCAAGAGAAAGCAAGAGAAGAAAACTTCTATTAGAGATCGAGAATACAAGTTTACCTCTGTTCCTCAACAACAAATGTTGGAAGAAACTCAACCAGAACCCATGCAATTGGATAACATCAGGGTCAAGCGACTTACACCAAAGGAAAGACAACTCGGAAGGATAATGGATTATGCTTTTACTGTGGAGATTATGAAAACATGGTATTCAAATGTCCTAGGAAGAAGAAACAAGTTGGATTCCACATCAAAAGGATCATCATCAGAGTCAAAATAGGCATATTATCAATCATGAGAATCATCTCCTTGATTCTCCACCTAGATATACTACAAACCCTTTCCAATTTCATCATGCATATCTATCATCATCGTGTTCCAGTACCACAAATCAAGAACTCTACAAAGACTAGGAGCTATGAAGATTCAAGTCCCAAAAGATCTCATAGACAAACAACCATCCCTCCTGGAACTCGTCGCTTGAGGAGAAGGTGATGTCATGGACACAAAGGAAATCATCTTGAACCTCAGATTCCATGTGACTTTCTATATCTCATTATTGGTTCAAAATTTGGAGAATCTGACGGTTCCATCATGTCCAAAACATGTCAAAACCCTAAGATTGTCTTCCTTCTTGATTCTGAAATCCAAAGGTCTTGTTTTCGATTGTTGAGATCATCCATTCATAGTTGCTCTTCAATACCGCCCTTGAACCCTATATAAGGAGGGCTTGACCACATATATCCTCACTTTTGCCAATACCGGTCTTGGGAGCTCAAGGAGTCGTGATCACCAAGTAAGAACTTTCGAAGTTCTAGTTCCAATTCTTGTCATGTTCTTTGTTCCTAGAGTTTTGACTAGTCTAGTTCTTGGACATCTAGTCTTACCCTCTTGTAATCTCGTAATACGAGATCTTCTCAAGTTATTTTTTGTATCTTGTTCATCTCCCTCAAGGGAGTTCTTGTAATTCAAATATCGTAATTTAGATATCGTGTTTCATACCTACGATCTTAGGTTGTGGGATCACTTGTATCCCATCTAGTCCAATTATCCATACCTATCGGTCCCAGGTTCTAGAACTTCTTGTATCAGATGCATATTCTTGTATTATTTTCCCCATGTGGGCGATCTTGTAATTAGAAGTATAATTCGGAAATCTTTTCTAGTTTAGTGAGAGGGCACAATCTAGTGCTCCCTTGACATTAAAAGTAATAGAAGAGGAGAGTCTTTGTCTAAAGACTTCAAGTCTTTTCTTGATGACAAAGGAATCTCTCATGAACTCACTATTGCTAACACTCCAACAACAGAATGGTGTTGCTTCGAGGAAGAATAGGATACTTGTTGAAATGATGTGTAGTATGATGTCCTCTAAGAAACTTCCACCTAAGTTTTGGTTTGCTGGATTATATACAGTCAACCACTTTCTTAACAGGTCTTCCACAAACGCTTTAAAGATCATCACACCTTATGAAGCTTATTATGGTAAGATTCAAGAAGCCCCATGTAAGTTACTTCAAAGTTTTTGGATCTCAAGTTTATGTGCACATTGAGAAGAAAGATCATGGTAAGCTTGATGTCAAAGCCATCAAAGCAATTTTCATTGGTTATGCAATTGAAAATAAAAGATACATATTCTATGTACCAAAAACAAGTGACATCCTACTCTCCTGCAATGCTTATATTGCAAAAAGTCAGATTTAGGATAAACATGCAAAAATTATAGACTTTATTAAGGGAGATGATTCTACATCCTTCAAGTCAAATTTAGATGCTTACATTCAGTCGTACAAGAGGTGATCAACCTTCTCAAGCCCCAAAGATTTCAATTGATAGAGGTAAAGAGGAAGTTGTTGCTCCTACATCACCACTATTTATTTCATCTTCTCCATCTTTTCCTACACCACCTCTTGACATACCAACTTATGAAGTTGGAGAACCCTCAAGAGCTACAAAAGAAAGAGAAGAAGAAGATGTTGCACAAGTATTTAAGAGCCTACCAATGTGGTTCTATCAGACTTCCAAAGATAGTGGGATAGAAAACTTCAAATCAAGAAGAACAAGATGTCCAACCAGAAAGGAAAACAATCATTCATATCAAGCAAATTTTGCAGAACATTTCGAGATTAATAATATTCTTTCACTAACTTCAGTCGATAGTGTCAAAGATGCTTTACAAAGTCTTGTTTGGAAGAAAGCAATGCAAGAGAAGATTGATTCTATAACCTAAAGATGATACAATAAGAGCTGAACACAAATTACAACTTGTTCACAATGATGTATGTGATCTATGTAGACACTATTTTCTGCCAATTACCTATACTTTGTGACTTTTATTGATGGCTGTTTCAAGCATAATGGTCTACCTACTAGCAAAATCAAGAAAATCTTAATAAATGGGGCAGCCTTCCACTAGGGGAAGTTGAACTTGTAGGTCAAAACAATGGTCAAAGATCAAGGTGCGAAAGTGCATAAGGTGTGTAAGGTTCGGTGCGTATAAGGTACGAGAACCTCACCTTACCCCTGAGGTAAGGCGCATTCACTAAAAGTTATATATATGAAGAATTATACACACACACACACACATATACATATATATATATATATATATATATATATATATATATATATATATATATATATATATATATATATATATATATATATATATATATATATATATATATATATATATATATATATATATATCAATGTTCACGCTCGCAGCTATAAAGATAATTAAATTCAAATTTCAGATTTATTCATATCTATTATCTAACAAGTAACATGACAATAGAATAGTCAAGTATGTATGACATGGAATGGCTCGATGAAATTCAAGGAAAGAGTGGTGGACTGAGATGCAATGGACTGACCATGACGTTTCAACACCCAAGACTTTCAACACTAAAGATTGAAGAAGTCAAGAGTGGGCTGAGCTTGAAAGTAATACGCTAATGCAATGGGCTGAAGAAGTGGGCTGATTCACGTTCCAATGAGCTGAAGCAAAGGTGCTGAACCTTATGGGTTGATGTAATGGGCTGATGCAAGTGCAATAGCCTGAAGCAATGGGCTGAGAAAGGTGCAATGTGCTGAAGCTAATGGGCTTATTGGCTGAAGGCTGAAGCTAAGAGGTTAGAGGCTCAAGATGACCATGAGGAAGCAGTTCAAAATACTCTCTGAAGTGATGTGAGCGTGAAAATGTGCACACATACCTAGGTAAATGCCAGAAAGAAAGGTCTGGTGACCAAGCATCAGAAGCACCGATTGGTACATACCTAGGTAATTGCAAGAAAGAAAGGTCCGGTGACCAGGCATCGGAAGCACCGATTGGTACATATGGCACCTTAAAATGATTCGGTGTACGCATCAAATCAACATTTCAAAGATTGATCCACCATATACAATATTCCACTAAATGATATCATCTTCAAGGTCAAAAGTCAAACCCTAATTTCTGGTGAAAGAAGTCAAAAGCACTTTTTAAATTTTGAAAAGCATATGACACTTGTCAAGATACTACGTAACTTTATAAAGGATAGATCCAATGGCATAAATCATTGCCAAATGGCACATTAAAAATTTCACATCAGCCTAATAAAAGCAGTCCCAAAAATTTTGGGAACCCTAATTAGGGGTTTTGTCAAACTTTTGCAATATCAGCTTTTACGGAAGATTTTCACATAGCTCTCATAGATTTTCCGATAGGTTGACTAGTCTATATAGATACCTTAGATAGGCTTTGTAATCATCAGCTTTGGAGTGAGCTCTTTATGCATAAGCTTCATAGGAGTTTTGGAGAGCTTCATCAACATTCTTGAGAGCTTGTGCTTTAGTTATATGATTTGGAGGTGTATCTTCATCAATAAGCTCAAGATGTGCTGATTTATGTATTTTCTTTACTTGAAGTTGGAGGAAATCTTACTTCAGCCATAAGAGATTCATGGAAGTACATGGACAGCTTGTAATTAAAGGTTAATTATCTAGGAGTAATTTAATCTTGCAATGTAATGAAATATGGTGCAGTTTTGCTCCTTCTTTCTCTCTCATGAGCGGTCTATTCTTCATGTTGTATCTTTTCTCTCTCTTTCTCTATATCAATTGTGACTAATTTGCTAATAAATTGGTACCAGAGTGGGAAAAGATAGAACATAGAGAATATAGCCACATGTAAGAAGATTGAATCTTCATGGCAAGTACAAACCAAGCTCAGCAATATATTCAGATGCGGATAGCAAGTGATCAAATCATATGAAGAAGCTTTGAAGAGTATAACTTCAAAAGGGGTGATAATGAAGAAGAACAAGGCAAGTTTCAGATATTACAGCAGCAACAACATTGTCGGCATCTTATATATGAAAAGAAGTTCAAAAAATTCAGGTTTAACACTAGAATCTTCTACATATTTGTTGGACATGTAACATGGAATTTGAAAAATCTAAGTTCTAATGCTAGTTGGAGTTAGTCAACAATATGCATATGTTGAGAAACACATTTTGATGATAAAAAGCAAGGAGGGGCTTGTGTTGTACATGGAGATACTTTGCATGAGGATCAACATGTGGTGGGCATTGTGTTTAACACTTTCTTGTAATGCGTGTGTGTATATATATATATATATATATTATATATATATATATATATATATATATATATATATATATATATATATATATATATATATATATATATATATATATATATATATATATATATATATATATATATTATATATATATATATATATATATACACACACCTTCATAAGCTCAGAGTTATCCAAACTTACGAACCCAAGATAGAGAACACAAACACATACACATTAGAAAAAACAACTAACAAAAGCAAGAGACTACACAAAAAATAGGACCAAAATAAGACATGAAAAATACAAACAAGAAAGAAAACCAATACAAAAAGAGCCACGACTAAAAAAATAATCAATAATTAAGTTATATATATATATATATATATATATATATATATATATATATATATATATATATATATATATATATATATATATATATATATATATATATATATATATATATATATAAATAAAAAAATAAATTAATTAATCAATTTAAAAATAATAAGAATAATAAATAAATAAATAAAATAAAATAAAAGTTAACAAAATAAATAAAAATTAAGTTAAATTATAATTACAATTATAAAATTGAATAAATAAATAATAAAAATAAATACATAAATATATATATATAAAAACATAAAAATGCAAATTAAACAAAAACACAAAGAAAACCAAAAAGTGCATCTTCAACTTCTATGTTTGTCCAATACAAGAAGTATCAGAATTAAACTTTATTATGCATAGCTTGGACAAATAGCTATGACATCCCTACTCACGTCATCAGTGCCCTAGAGTAGGTGCAAACTTTACTAAAGAGTCTTTCTAAATGAAGATCTCTAACTAAGTCAACGAACTGAGTTTCTATCACTTCTGGAAGTGATGGGCAATCTGAGTTTCTTGTAATGCGTGTATGTATGTATTTGTAGGTGTAGAATAGAATATACAATCTTGATTTGAGAGGTTTGGCCAACCTTGATCAACTTGAGGGTATATTTTAGTCTATATTCTATCTTTGAAAACATAGCATCCTTTTGTTGTCTCTATCCTTCCAAGAAGTAATTGGTTGAAGAGAGTATGGGATGTGCGAGTACTCTTTGTGATGTGTGTGCTTGAGAGTGTTCTTCATGTCAAAGGTCCATGTGTGCGTTTGTGGATACTTTGCATGGCCTGAGAAAATTATACAGGTACCACAATCTTCAACAAGTATTCCTCCCTTGCATATGCTCCTAGCATCAAGTTAAGAGGGGAGTTGTTAGCAAAATTAACAAAATTTTAATACATGGGCAAGCTTCCACTATGTGAAGCTCAACGTGCAAGTCAAATTAGTGGTCAAAGATTGGTCAAAAGCTCAAATTGTTCAAAGATGATCAAATTTTGGGTGAAAATTTTATTGCATATTCTTGTGGTGCTTAATGAGAGCTATCCAACCATATAGAACATTCCATTCCACTAGATGACATCATATTCAAGATCAACAGTCAAACCCTAATTTTTTGTCAAAAAGTCAAAAGCACTTTTTTAAAGTTTGAGTTGCATGTGAGACTTGTCAATATCTATGTAACCTCAAAGAGTAGATCCAATGGCTTATATCATTGCCGTATGGTGTCGGAAACAATGTCATTATTGAGCTCCGAACCCTAATTCTAGCGAATCCTAATTCTACAAAGGTGATGGTCAAGAATCGTATTTGAGATAAGCACATATTCTTGCTCAATGGGAGATTTCTAACCATATATAACACTTACCCATCTGAACACATATAAGCCCTCAAATTAAAAGACCCAATTTCCAGTTTCAACTGGTTTTTATTTGTCACTTGTCAAAATCTCATTAAAAGTAGATAAAGCACAATCAAAGGCTGAGATTAACCCATAATACTGCAGGTAAAGCATAAAAAAAGTAGGTGCAGCTCCCACATGGCACAATATCAATCCATGTGGAAAATATACAAGGCTTTATCATCTTTTTTCTAGACCTTTTGCTAAGGCAGCTTGTCTCTAGAAAAACCCAAGCATAAATGCTCATATACAATTTCTTACACACACTCTTAGTTGTGGAGCTGCTGTGAGGTGATGTGGTGTTGCTTTCCAGCTCTCCAAACACCTCTTTTACACATTCCCATGTGTCTTTTGCAGTTGGTATGCTGCTGATTTTCTGCTCCATACTATCCTCTTGCTAGACCAGGGTATTTTCAGCCATCTACATCAAATGGAGGAGTGTTTGCAGCTGTATACATTAGAGAAGGGAGTTTAACAGCATATGTTGCTGATATAACCGTATACACTCATATACACAGCAGATAGACTGATTTTTCTATAATCAGCCTATTCTCCATCACTTTCTCTGCACAGACACTCATTTCTTATACCCTTCGCCACTTTTCTCTCATATTTCGCACCTAGAACCATTCAGATTTAATTATATTACATTTATATGTATATACACACATTGTATATAGTCATTCTTTCAAGTCCAAGTTTTTAGAGTAGTATTTCTACTTGTTTTACATCCCGTCTCTTTCTCTATTATCTATCTTATCTCATCTACATTCTTTGGTTCAAGTATTGTATGTGTACAAGGTATTCTACAGTGTGGAAGTTCCTATGAACTTGTGTGGGACTACATACTTCCAACAAATGGCACATTAAGAAATTCAAGCTAGCAGCTAGCCCAACAAAGAAGTCCTGAACAGTTTGAGAACTCTAATCAGAGTTTTCGTAGAGCTTTCATGAGATCA
>CM035433.1:31214205-31394205 GCA_020310875.1 Ceratopteris richardii
GAGGAAGTGAAAATCTGCAACCCTAACCAAAAACAAGTTCTTCTTCGATATAAGCAGCCACAAAAGCTTTTCCTCTTAAGGTAGTAGGCTGGAAAACCTGATACAGCAGCAAGAGATGAAGATATAACCAAAATATGCAGCAACTTACAATAAACCGGCAGGTACACACACGGAGTGTGTAAAGAAGAAGTAGGCAGCAACAAGACACAATCAACTCCAAAACATGCACACAGAAGCACCTCAACTCTATAATCATTATACATAGTGCATAAGATCATAATAATTGTGCACGTCTTCTGGGTCTTTTTATAGCCCCAAACTGCCAAAAAGTTGCTTTCCGTGAAATTTGCCAAAAATCGTACTGGGATTTCCAGTAGGCTTTTTATTGTACTTTTATTAAAAGTATTTGCTTTTAATGTTATTAAACTTAAGTTAATATAAGCCCTTTGATTTGATAGTTTTTTCAACTTAAAATCTGAGGCTTGAGCCTTTGATTCATAATGATAAAACACATGTTGAGAATTGAAAATTAGGGTTTGACATACAAGGGATCATATGATCTCTAATAGTGTAATGTTATATACGAATAGAAAGCTCTCAAAGAGTACTTTATGAATATGCACAAATAATTTTTTATTGTCTTTGACCAGACCATTCTTGAGAAAGGTCGGCTAGAAATTAGGGTTTTAGAGCACAATTGACATTGTTTCCAACAATCTGCCTCTCAATGTCATATTTCGGTAAGATTCAAAAATCCGCAATACTTTTGATGTTTATCCCTTGATAATGCTTTAATAAGAATTTGTGCCACATTCTCACTTGTCACAATATAGATAAGTTCAATGTGCTTCTTAGATACCTGCTCATGAATATAATATAACAAGCTTCAATGTGCTTTGTCTTTGCATGATCAACAAGATTCTTTGCTATCGTAATAACACACTGACTATCTAAAAATATCTCCATAGGTAAGTATACATAAATATCAAGATAGCTTAATTTTTTTTGCAACCATATAGCCTTAACTGTTGTTACAAAGGCATCTCTATACTTTGCTTCACTTGAAGATGTAGTTACTATAGGTTGTTTTTTAGAATGCTAAGAAATCAAACATTCTCCAATAAAGAAAGAATAGCTGTTTGGAGATCTTCAGACTCATTATCACCTACCCAATTAAAAATCTACAGATTGTTTTAAGTATAAAATGTGATAACTTAGGAAATACCATAGCATAATTCTTTGTAGCCTCAAATCTGAAAATTCGCTTAACCTCTTTTTAAAGGATTTTAAGAGATTTGTGCATGAGCCTTGATATTTGAGAAACAACAAACTAAATGTTAGGACATGTATTACAAAGATATATCAAGCAACCAACTTCTTAACTATAAATAGAAGCATCAAGAGGTTTTGAATTTGCTTCTACTTGTAAACACATTAACATCTATAGAGTTTGCATAAGTTTAGAATCTTGTATTTCAAAGCTTTCTAGAAGTTTCTCAATATACTTCTATTGTGTCACGAATATACAATCATCCTTGTGAAGAAATTCAATGCCAAGATAATAACTTAGAAAACCAAAATCATTGACATGAAAAACTTTCTTAAGTTTTGTCTTAAAAAACTATAAATTTGAATCTCTTTGATCCATCATGATCATAACATCAACATAAATGATGGTTATAATCAAAACATCTTCTGTTGACTTAGCATAAAGAGTAGGAGAAGCTTCTTAGTTTTTAAAAGCAACAGAAATAAGATATAAATGAATCTTTTCATACCAAGCTATTAGTGCTTGCTTTAAACCATAAAGAGCTTTGATTAGCTTGCAAACAAGATGTATCTTAACTTTTTCTTCAAAACCCTCTAGTTGTTGAATGTAGATATCTTCATGTAGATCACCATTAAGAAATGTTGTCTTAATATCTAATTGACACACTTTCCAACCAATTCAATTAAGGAAAGTACACTTCTAACTATGGTGATTTTCGAAGTAGGTGCAAAAGTTTCATCATAGGCGATATCTTTCTTTTGTGCATAAGCTTTGTCATTCGACTATTAATATTGCTCCATATTTGTTAATAGCACCATCAACTTTTCTCTTGATCTTGAATATCCACTTGACACTAATAGGTTTTCTGTGGAGCTTTGGCTTTGTCATAAAGAGCTTTACGTTTCTTCATCTATTTCAATCATTCATCACGTCAAGGAGGATTCAGTTCATCTTCCTCACATTCATCATCAAATTCAGCTTCTTCCATATCAATAAATTTATCATTTTTTATATTTCCTTGGTCTCTAGAGCCTTCGTCAATGATCTTGTCTTCAAACCAGAGCCATCGATTCATCCTCATTAGCTTTGAGCTTTTTACCATGAGTCTCAAAATCATGTGAGATTAAAACAATAAGTTATGTTCATCATGAGTTTCACAAATCAACCGCATCACCAAATATGTTCACAAGTCATTGATGTTCACCTTCAATTATCTTGTGGATTTCTATGTGAATTCAGTTCTTATCAACTATCAGCTCAGGATAGAAATCACCACCCCTGTTCAGATTACATCATGTCTAATTGAGCCACTCATAACATATCAGTTACTCATTCAGCTTATCCATCTCAGATATCATGTGGTCTCATCCAAGTCCCCTCTCAATCATGGCTTCTCTACTAGACAACTCTGACATCTTTGTCCCATTCAACCTTTCAATCAATCTATATGTCAATCTCTCAATGTTGTCTTGCCTCTATTCTTGCGAAGCATAGGAGCATTCTCTTGAGGAGAACACTCAATCTATCTATCTTGTCATATCATATTTTTTATTTTATCTTGTCTCCTGATGTTCTATTGAAAGTTACACGTGTCACTGTAGGTGTTCAGGATCACTATGGCCCAACCTTTTTATTTGAAACGTTAAAAATGCTAACATAAATCTTATTCCCTTGATATTTTTCCTAGCATAAATTTAGTTTCATACTCGTGGACCCTAAATCAACCTTAAAATCCTATATAAAGCTGAATTACTAATCAAATTCAATGTGTCTCTATTATGTAACCATTATTCCCTGATCCCAATTCATGCTTTTTCTTATGAACTCTTGCTTATGCATCTCCTCATTCAGAATTCTACCTCAGTCTCCATGCTATCTATTATCACTGTCATCAGCTGATCTACTTCATCTCCTGCCTGCTGGTGGTTGCTGCAATTTAAACCTGCAAGTAGCTTCACCATTAACATCATCAATATCATCATCATCTATTATTGCTGCTTGTTCTTCAGTGATATATTTTACTTGACCCTTCTGTAATCTTTTTATTCTTAATATCAGCAACATGATCTTCATTTTGTTTCATTTCTATCTTTAGGAAACATAAAGTCACTTTAATAATATATACACGAGAACAATATCCTCATGCAAGACTCGCAGAGGCCTTCATAAGGCTCAAATCATGAAGTTAATAAACTGCAGTACATCGTTTCCAAGGTCAGTGCATAAAGTATATCCAATATCTGAGTTGATATAGAATATATATCAGCCGATCACCTGGATGTAAGTGCAGAAAGTAATAGAAACAAGCTGATTCTTGGCAGTCAGGTACTTAAAGATAAGCATATTTTCTATCCCCAGCCTCTTTTTTATAAATCAATGATTCCAAAAGCTGTAACTTATAATTTTATTTCACCTTAAATTTGATTTTCATCTTTTGCTACAAGGACATGGAAAGATGATATGTATATGTTTATGCCAATCCATAAATTGACCTGTAAGGCCCAACCAGACCTGGTTTAGACGAACCCGATGGCTGTAAATGTAGTCCACCTGGCCTGGAGGCTGCAACGAATGGTGCCTGAAGGCCAAAATCCACATTCCTTGAAAGTTGAGGCCTTCAATTCAACCTACCCATCAGGTAGGGAGGTATCCACAGCAGGCAGCTCGCGGGTTTGAAAACCCCCCCCCCCCCCCCCCGGAAAAAAAAAAAAAAAAAACGGATTGGGCAGGCTCAACCACCCCGCCTAGCATGCCTTCTCTTCTACTTTCAACTAATTTCAAGCTAATCCGGGAGATTAGGCCTCAGGCTGAACTTCCTTTTTCTTTATAAATTTTATATAATAATAATAATAATAATAATTTTAAAAAACACGCGCACACACACAAAAGATATGCATATAAATAAAAATATAAAAAGGCTATATTTAAATACTTGCAAAGAATGAGTAAATTAATTAATAGAAACAAAAAATAAATAATGAATAAAAAATTTTAAAAATAGTAATTATTTTTATAAAAAAAATAAAGTTACTAATGAAAGGGTAAAAAGAAAAAAATGACGAAATAGATAATGAAAAGAAAAAATAAATACATGAACAAGAACAAAAACAAAACAAAAGTGCATCTTCAACTTCTATGTCTTACCAAAAGAAAGTATCAGATTTAAACTTATCATGCATAGCCTGGACAAATAGCTATGGCATCTCAACTCATGTCATCAGTGTCCTGGAGTAGGTGCAGACTTTACTAAAGAGTTTTCTTAAACAAAGACTTCCGGAAGCCAAAGAGTTGAGTTTCTAACACGTCAACGGGCTTTTTAGAAGCACTGTAAAGAGTCCGAGCATTCTACTCAATGCATAGATGCACCCAATTCCCAATCTTTCTATGTCATTATGGAATTATTCAAATTTCATACCCAAAATAGTCAATGCATATTTTTCCACCACAATACTGTATGTATGTAGCTCTTCAAATGTCTATAAATCAACTAGAAAATGATAAAAGTATCCTTCAGCACATGACACTGATTAGATCAATTTCGTGAAGCATAAAACTTTATAATGAAATATCATAAAAGATCACAAAATAGGTGTTTGAACATTCAAACTTGGTTGGAGTCATCTAATGGCAGAAATGTTATGTTTCTAAACATTCCCAAGTTTCCTTCATTGCACCAATGCTAGCATCATTAGATTTAAGAAACCTCATAAGGAAAAGAATGACTCTGGAACTAAATTTAAAAATTATTTTCTCACTTAATTATGCAGTTATTTATTCTATATTCTTTTTTTACACCACAGTTAGAAACTGCATGCTGGTGAAACTCTTTGCATTGAACACCCTCTCTTTACATGGTTACCTTTTAAGGGAATAGCTGGAAGAAGAATATGGTTGACAAGCCTATTTTTGAGGGTACAGTATCCAAAGAAGTTAGCAATACTGGCTTCAAAATCGTACTTGTGCCACCTCCTTGGAAATCGACCCTAGTTTATATAGGAAAAATGTGAACTTGCTCAACTCTTTGTACGTAAGAACAAGAAATGCAATCCAAAAGAAGCAGCTTGAGCTCTTATCTGATATCTTCAAACCACAAGCTGTCACATAAGATCAAACAATCTGGATCATTTGAGCTTGAAAACTTATTGGCGGTATCAGACAATCTGGAAGCTTCAATCTTGAATCAAGCCCTATGTACTCTCTACATACTTCAAGATTAGGCCAGAAACTTCTCCTTTCGTGCATGTGTGTCCTTGAGTTGTTGAACTTGAGAGAGAGTCAAAAAGTCTAAATGGCCAAGAAGGATTAGATATTCAAAACATATCACAATATTATATTTAAACCTCCATTGGGTACCGAAATGTCATACATTTATCTTTTCCAAACATGACATAGTTTGCTTATTCAAAAA
This sequence comes from Ceratopteris richardii, assembly GCA_020310875.1. Classification (NCBI taxonomy): domain Eukaryota; kingdom Viridiplantae; phylum Streptophyta; class Polypodiopsida; order Polypodiales; family Pteridaceae; genus Ceratopteris; species Ceratopteris richardii. Next base: position 31,219,884 of record CM035433.1, read on the forward strand.
TATAAGAACAATGTGACTTTCTAGTTTGCAGACCAATATCCTTGGCCACCCCAGCACCACTGAAGCCTAATTAAAAAACATTTAAGTATTTACAAAGGGAAAACATGAAATGAAGTCACAAAATCACACGCTTTAGGATTAAAACATATGTCCATTAGTAGTTCAATTCATAATAATCAAACCTTATGCTCGGAGGCAATCATGAAAAATAATACATGGTTCAGAATTCAAGCAGAGACTATAAATGTTTATTCAAGCCTTTTATTCTAAAGTCCTTCCTCGACCCAATACTCATTTTATGTGAGTAAGTGGAACCGAAGATCAAAAGAAAAGCCAAAGGGAGGAAATGCTGGCACTGGCTTCACAAAACCAAATACAGGAAACTTGTCTGCATATTTCTCATAAAATGGCCAAGCCCACCAGCTCCATGCTTTCTTTACAGTGTCAAAGCTCAGCATTGGAGCTTTGAAAGAAGCTATAAAGAATATCTGGTCACCTCTGCCAATGCAGTAGTAGTAACCAAATACTTGACATCCAAGGAATTCCCTTGAAATGTCTTGTGGCATTCTGTCCACCTCTCTCCAGCTGCCGATGTTATTGACAGAGGATTCGAGTTCCCAAATCATGACCTCCTCCGTAGAGGGGTGCTTTCCCACCCTCCCCACTAGAATGAGACGTCCATTGCAGTCCAGAATTTCTGGAGCACCAAACTTTTCCTGCATCTCATAGAAGAAGGTAGGCAAAGAGATGGAGGATCTCCATTGTTGCTCCTCCATATCAAATACAGCAATTTTAAACCATTGTTCTTTGGCACAAACAAAATAGACCTTACCTGCACTGACAACCATGGATGTCACCTTCCATTCAAAGGATTGCTGAGTACTCACAAGCTTCCATTTGCAGCTCGCAGAGTCATACAGCTCAGATATTACGACAACATGTGCATCCACTACAGTTTCTGTTATTACAAGGATTTTATATGAGCCACGATTCAAGTCCACGTGCATGGCGACAAAGTCTGGCAGTCTATTGTCATGACTACGACAAGGTAGCTCCTTCCAGCTCCGTGTGACTGGATTGCACAAAATAAGCCCTACATATGTCCTTTGTGACTCTGGCCACAAGCACAGCAATCCCCCGCTAGCAGCTACCACAGTGAAATTCATAAAGGGTGCCATAGGAGACAGAGGCAAAAAGTTCAAGTTCATAGAGTACCACCTATTATCCACTATGTCATACATAGCCAGCCAAGGTGTTTGCGGTTTGTTCACTGAGACACCAAACTGAAACATAAGCGCGGAAGATTCACACTTGTGCGACTCTGTAAAGGCTTTCAGAAATGACGGCGAGCAGGGGAAGGCGTTCCATTGTTTGGATACAACCGAAAGGCGAACCACATCAGGAACATGGAGGAAGGCCGCGATCTTCTCCACAAGGTCGATTGGCAGCTTACTCCATATAAAGTCATCCAAGGACAGATTAGAGGGGGCATCGTCCTGCTGCAAGTCTGAGTGCCGCCAGAACAGAGGTAGCTCGACAGCGCTGTAACCGGCTCCCATGAAATCAAGGTAACTGCTATCACCATAATTATCGCCATTAGCATCGTCGCCACCATCGTCCTCCTCTGCAATGGGATAGTCCCCTGCATGTGCGTTGATTCCGTTAGGAGATGAATAGTTTAAACCTTGTGGCTGCATGTGGAGCTCAAAGCCATTGAGAAGAAGAAAGGGATAGACATCGTCAAGACGAGGCAGGGAGAGCTGGCCAACGAGGGGCAGCTCCTTGACTGGTCCTATCTCCACCCACGGAGAGGGGAAGTCGATACAGATGGGCTCCCGTCCCACAAGCATGCAGACGGGGGATAATTCCATCATTCTGCTAGTCCTGCGACTCCATGGAGATCGTCCACGGAACGCTGCCTACAATGACAGAATCGCCTCCGTCCACCCTTCGTAGTAGAAGCACCCCCATCCACGAGCACAGGAATGTTTTTCACCCATCAGGAATCACTGGGATCGTCAACGAAGCTTTGACCATTTATGTCATCGCCCTGCATCACGACTCCATGACGATTAGAACCATGAATTTCTGCATTGTGCACGAGGATGCAGTAGTAGAATGTACTTCTACTTTCTCTTGACAGAAACATAGCCGAGAGCCAAATTAGAGTCCTTTTCTCTACTTTTGTAGTTATGAAGTCCCCTTCTTTTAGCCAAAATCAGAATCCTTTTCTCTACTTTCGTAACTACAAGGTCCCCTTTTTTCAGCCAAAATTAGGTGTCCCTTTCTCTATTATTGTAATAATAAAGGCCCCTTCTTTTAGATAAATGTGTACAAATTAAGGCGTGAGGTAATAAACTGTATTTTCTTGTAAAGCTCACTTACATGAAATAATGCTCTTTCACGCGCTCTCTCATGCAATTTCTTGTCTTTTGACGTGTGGCCTTAAGTACAAGAGTAAAGATATTCAATGTCACTTGACAAGCGCATATTTTTAAATCCACTTTCACTATTTCTACAACTATATACAACTATATAGTCAAAATGTCCAGGTCCCATAGATTGTTTGGTAAAGCTTTGGTTTTTTGAGGTGGAGCTTCAGAGTTCAACTCTCGAGTTGAATATATAAAGGTTCTGGCCAATTTAAATGAGTTGTAACTCAGTCTATCCCCTGCTTTGTGGGATATGAGAGGTCTCGCGGATACTATGTCCATTCATATGTACAGTTGTACATTTTAAGTTAAAGTCGAGAGAATAGGCACCTACTGAACCTCCTTTAAAAAAAAAGGTATATAGTCATATTACAAGAAACATGGTGGAAGGTCTTTATTGTACAAGTACTATATAGCCATATTTACATGGCGCAAGGTGAAAGGCCACTGGGAGTGGGTAAATAGGCTAAGCAATATAAGCTTTAGTCAATGAAGTGGATACATAACTATTTCGTGGGAATTGAAGAGTCATTGTATGGACCTCAAAGTGTACACAACTTCTCAATTTTCACATTAAATGGAGTTTCGTTGGTGGTGTGCATCCGAAGAGCCTGATTTTGTGTGCCATGATGGGACTATAGAGTAGTGAGTCTCTTATAGCCTCATGGCCTCAGCTTTTAACACTTCATAGATTGTTTATAAGGATCAAATTCGCATTGGCCATCACAACTTTGGACTTTAATCTTGCTAATCCCCCCATACACACACAACATGTCCATTTGTAGCAAAATGCCTACAAGTTACATATAATAGCTCAAAGATTATGACCTAGATCATGTCCATCATTGCTTCCCACACAACATAAGCCTACCACCTATGAGTTCTATATAGTTCATTGGGTTTTCATTCATGACTCAATACTTGCATCCACAAAGGTGGTTTACATGATCTAAGGTTCATATTACAACACAATATATTGGATGTTTTGACATTAAAATGCAATGAAGGTTGCAACTCATGTGACCTTCGGATTGCCTAATAATCGGAAAAAAAATTGAGAATTCACAATCTTAAGGATTAAAATTCAAGTATTGAATGTTATACTCCACTTTTTGTATTTGACATAAGGAATCATGGTTGAAGATATCTTTAACATGTATGGCCCAAGTGAACTAGCAATGAGTGATTGGAGGGAATGTACATGCTTAGCTGATTGATTCCCTAGGTATGCACATCAAACGAGGAGAAAGAAATTCATAAACATCAATGTGCTCGTTATTCAAGAAACGAGTATGATTATGGGATCCAACATTCCATTTGTAACAAGGTTTGGAAGCCTATCATTCCTCTTATCAATATCGATTATATCAAGTTTTGAAGGTGATTAAAAAGCCCAAAGATCTCATGGATGGAACACAGGGTTCCTCACAACTGCCAATGCACTTTGCATGTCAGTGAAGATGATGGTGGCAAAAGACTGACCAACACCCAAATAAGCCAAAAGGCATATGAGCCACACACACTCAACAGTCCTTGTGAAAACTTCCCTATACTCAGCCTCACAACTAGAAGTGGCCATAGTACGTTGCTTCTTGCTCAACCAAGATATGCATGAGCTACCAAGCATGAAGCAAAATCCACTAGTGGACACATGAGTGTCATGGAAACATGCCCAATCTGAGTGAGAAAAAGCATGTAAATATGGTGGTAGTGATCCTCCCTTGGGATAAAAAATCCCAACTTTTTGGGTACCACTCAAGTAGCGAAAGATGCACTTAACCACCTAGCAATGCTTGATACCTAGGCAATGCAAAAACATGAGCATCTGAGAGACATCAAAATGAATATCAGACCGAGTTATGCATAAGGAAATCAAGAATCCAACAGCTTGCTGATAGAGAGAGAACAACATCAAATGCATCTTGAGCATCATGAAGACTCAACCATAAACCTGTTTCCATAGGAGTGGCAATATGTTTACAATCTTCAAGGCCAAAATGTTGTAATAATGTATCAATATATTTCGTTTGACACAAACCTATTCCCCCATCAACTTGCATAAATTGAATGCCCAAATAATGATGCAAATGCCCCAAATCTAATATCTCAAAAGAGGCATGCAAATCAGCCTTAAATTTAGCAATATGCTTCTCATTAGGACCAATGAGCAGCATTTCATCAACATACACAACAATTATCAGAAGTACATCATCTGCATGCTTAACATATAAGGTGCTCTCAGTTGGACTATTCTCATAACCATGTGCAATCAAGTAGGCCAATATCTTTTCATATCAAGCACGTATTGCTTGCTTCAAACCATATAATGCCTTTTTCAGCTTGCACACTTTGTTTTCATGCCCTTTTTGGACAAAACCATGGGGGTTGAAATACATACACTTCTACGTTCAAAAATGTAGTTTTAATATCCAACTGATGTAAATTCCAACCATGATGAGTTGCAAGTGCACAAAGGCTATGAATAGTGGTCATTTAGCATGTGGGAGCAAAGGTCTCATCAAAATCAGTGCCTCTCTCTTGAGCATTGTTCATATATTTAGGTAGTGATGTGTGTGAACACTCTAGGACCACCCGGGCACTTTTTTCCCACTTTAGGAGGTTTTTTTCCCTGGGTTTGTATATATGCCTACAACCCTAATGGGTTATTTATCTTTGTACATTCTAGTGGTAATACATTCAGTACTGTGTGTTGTGCTCCAAGCTTCTTCTTCTTCCTTGTGTTGTTCGCGTGCTTTTGCAGACCTCAAGCTCTAACAATTGGTATCAATTGGTATCAATTGGTATCAGAGCAGGTCGCCGCTTCATCTAGGGCATCATCGACACCCCTCTGGTCACAACCTCCGAATGCACTATCGCAACACCTGTGCAAAAAATTTCATATTTTTGAGCCAAAGATATATACAGGTTTTGATTCGCCAATATAAGCGTCTTGAAGTCTGCTACAGGTTTAACGGAACTCGTCAAGGTAGTTTTGTACAACTTTTTCAGATACAATTATTTTTCTACATCAGGGTATTTTAATCAGTGGCCATGGCTAAAAGTAGTGATGTATTTTGTATGTTGGTTGTTGAGGATAAGTTGGATGGTACCAATTACCCATTATGGGCTTATATGATGCATCATGTATTGGTTGCAAAAGGATTGTGGAATATTGTGCAGGGTGTTGAAAAATGTCCTATTTCACCTACAAACACAGTTGTTGAAGGTGATGCAGATGGCATTGGAGATGGTCATATTCTTCATGTTCATGTTCGTGTTGCAGTTCTTATTGCACCTAATGTAGAGAAAATCCGTTGGGATGGCAGAGATGCTCAGGCACATGCATTGATAGCCTTGTTTGTCAAATGTGCCATTATTCCTCACATTCACTCTTGCAGAATAGCTAAGGATGCTTGGGATACACTTACCACTTTATACCAAGCAAGGAATGAGGCTCCTGTTGCTTACCTCCGAAGACATTGGAGAGTGAGCACATGAATGAAGGTGATTCCATGGATAGTTTTTTGACAAAGATCAAAGATTTGAAAGAATAGTTGATATTTGCTGATGAATTCTTTCTTGACGGTTCACTTGTGTAGACTATTATGACTGGTCTTCCTGATTCATATCAGAGTTTTTCTTCTACTCTTCATTTGATGATGAAAGGCAATTTGAATGCCTTAACATTTTAGGAGTTAGTCCTTGTTCTATTGTAGGAAGATTAGTCAAGGCATAACAAGTTGTTCTAGAGGCCTCTACACCCAAAACAGAGTTTGCTAATTTTGTGCAATATGAAGAATGGGTATTTACTATTGTTTGCAGTTTTGACCTATCTTTACATGAACAATGTATGTTTGTAATAGACTCAGATGTTTGGTACTTTGATAGTAAACATATTACCTTGCAGTGAAATTTCTTTACTTCACTTGAGCATGTCCCTATAGAGAATAGTATCACATGCACCAACAAATCCTCTTATCTTATTATGGGAGGCTGATGGTAGTTCTTTTACATTGTCAGATGCTTTGTTTGTGCCAAGGATCAAGAGGAATCTGTTATCAGTTTCAACTTTAGACAAGATTGGCTTGGTTGTGAAATTTGTTGATGACAGATGTACAGTTCATGATCTGTCAAACAGTAATGTCATTATTGCTTCTAGAATTTTATGTCGTGGGTTTTATAGGCTCAAGGCTATGAAAAATCTATGAATGAATCAACATGTGCAATACATGATTCTCAAGCTTTGTTAGATGCAAAGCTTTGGCATGCATGCTTTGGTCATCTGAATTTTGCTAGTTTGCTACACCTATAGAAATCTGAAATGGTGTCCTCTTTGCCCAAACTTGAGGCACTTGGTAAAAATGTATGTGAAGGCTGTATTTTGGGCAAAATGCAGCATTCCTCCTTCCCAAAAGATGGTTCAGTTCAAGCTAGTCAGAAATTACAGCTTGTTCACAGTGATGTCTATGGTCCTATGCAGACACCCTCTTTTGGGAACTATCTTTACTTCGTGACTTTCATCCATGATTTTTCCAGACATGCATGGGTATATCCATTGAAAGCAAAGTCTAAAGTGTTTATGTGCTTCAAAGAGTTTTTGGTTTTGGCTGAAAATCTATCAGCACGTAAAATGAGCACCCTCCATTCTAATCAAGGGGAGGAATGTATGTCTCCTAATTTTAATGCATTTCTAGTTGAACGTGGGATAAAACATCAATGTATAGTTCCATATGCACCTCAACAAAATGGAGTTGCTAAATGAAAGAACAGGTCACTCATGGAGATGGCGAGGTGTATTGTCAAGAGTTAGGCTTTACCACATAATTTCTAGCTTGAGGCTGTCATGTGTGCAACATATGTACTTAACAGGTGTCCCACTAAAGCATTGCATTCTATCACTCGATATGAGGCTTACTCAACAAAATGGAGTTGCTAAATGAAAGAACAGGTCACTCATGGAGATGGCGAGGTGTATTGTCAAGAGTTAGGCTTTACCACATAAATTCTAGCTTGAGGCTGTCATGTGTGCAACATATGTACTTAACAGGTGTCCCACTAAAGCATTGCATTCTATCACTTGGCATGGTTGCAAACCATCTGTTGCTCACCTACGTGTTTTTGGTTGTCTGGCATATGCATTAGTGCTTGAACAACAACACAAAAAATTGGATGATAAAGCAGTGAAATGTATTTTTGTTGGGTACAGTTCTGAAAGCAAAGGCTATCATTTGTATCATCCAAAGATTAAACACATTTTTGTTAGCTATGATGTTTTTTTTGTGGAAGATGTTATTCAACCATTACTTTCATGTACTAGGGAGACACTAGTTAGCTCCAAAGACATGTATGACACTTTGCTACCTCGTTTTATAGGTGGATAGTCTAATGCTGGTCCTAATGAGGAAACTTCTAAGCCTTTATAGATTTCATGTGATGATGCAGATCATTCCATTTCTGATGCAGATTTACATGATGCACTTGTTGATGAGAGGGCTGATATTAATGAGGTAAAAACTATGCCAAAATGGCTAGTGCAAACTTTGTGTGACAACAAATTAGATGCACCTCTGTCATATCATACTCGTTCAAGCTCTCATAGTGCCTCTTTTGCATCAAATTGCTATGCTATGGTTGCCTCATCTCTGTGATGAGAATGAGCTTGTTTCGTTCGATGAAGCACAAAATTCTAAAAATTGGATGGCTCCTATGCAATCAGAATATGATGCTATCATGAGAAATGGTACTTGGTCTTTATGTGACTTGCCTCCTCGTAAGAAGGCCATTGGCACTAAGTGGATATACAAGTTGAAGTGTAAGCTTGATGGTATAATTGACATATATAAGGCTAGGCTTGTTGCAAAGGGTTATGCGTAGGAAAGAGGCATTGATTTTGATGAGACCTTTGCACCTACATGTTGAATGACTACTGTTCATAGCATCTGTGCACTTGCATCTCATCATGGTTGGAATGTACATGAGTTGGACATTAAAACTACATTTCTGAATGGTGACTTGCATGAAGAAGTGTATGTTTCTTAGTCTCGTGGCTTTGTGTGGAAAGGGCATGAAAACGAGGTGTGCAAGTTAAAGAAGGCATTATATGGTTTAAAGCAAGCACCACATGCTTGGTATGAAAAGATACATGTCTATCTGATTGCACATGGTTTTTAGAACTGTCCAACTGAGAGCACCTTATATGTTAAGTGTGCAAATGATGTGCTTCGGATCATTGTTGTGTATGTTGATGACATGTTGCTCACTAGTCCTTATGAGAAGCATATTGCTTATTTTAAGGCTGATTTGCATGCCTCATTTGAGATGTCTGGTTTGGGGCATTTGCATCATTATTTGGGCATTCAGTTTATGCAACTTGATTGCGGAATAGCTTTGTGTCAAACGAAATATGTTGACACATTATTGCAACATTTTGGCCTTGAAGACTCTAAACTTATTGCCACTCCTATGGAGACATGTTTATGAATGAGTATTTATGATGCTTTGGTGTTGTTCTCTATCAACAGGTTGTTGGATGCTTGATTTACTTATGCATTACTCGGCTAGATATTCAGTTCTCTGTCTCATAGATGAGCAGGTTTATGCATTGCCTAGGTGTCAAGCATTGGCAGGCAGTTAAGCACATCTTTTGCTACTTGAGTGGTACTCGGCTACTTGGATTGTTTTATCCCAAGGGGGGATCACTACTGCCAGATTTACATGTTTTTTCTAACTCTGACTGGGTTGGTTGCTATGACACTCCTGTGTCCACTAGTGGCTTTTCCTTCATGCTTGGTAGCTCATGTATATCTTGGTTGAGCAAGAAGCAGCCTACTGAGGCCACTTCCAATTGTGAGGTTGAGTATAGGGTAGCTTTCATAGCGATTGTTGAGTGTGTGTGGCTCAGATGCCTTATGACTGATTTGGGTGTTGGTCAGTCTTCTACCACCACCATCTTCACTAACAAATCAGAGCACATTGGTAGTTGCGAGGAACCTTGTGTTCCATGCTCCCACTAAGCACATTGAGGTCCACTATCATTATGTGAGGGAGAGGTTTTCTGTTGGAGAGATCAGTTTGGCATATGTGCCCACACAAGATAACATTGCAGACCTTTTCACAAAGGCTCTGCCTAGGGAGAAGTTTGAAGGTTTCTGCAAAGTTTTGGGCTTACATCCTTTTGTCGATTGATTCCACATAGCTTGGCACTTCTTTATACATGAGTGTCAGCTCCTTGTTCACCACATCACTCCCAGGGGGGGATTTGTTGATATATTTAGGTAGTGATGTGTGTGAACACTCTAGGACCGCCGGGGCACCTTTCTCCCTCTTTAGGAGGTTCTTTTTCCCCAGCTTGTATATATGCCTACAACCTTAATGGGTTATTTATCTTTGTACATTCTAGTGGTAATACATTCAGTATTGTGTGTTGTGCTCCAAGCTTCTTCTTCTTCCTTGTGTTGTTCGCGTGCTTCCACAGACCTTGAACTCCAACAAGCATAAGCTTTTGCAACAAGCCTCGCCTTATACCTATCAACTATTCCATCATGCTTACGTTTCAACTTGTATACCAATTTAGCACCAATGGACTTTTTGCCTAGAGGCAAATCACATAAAGACCAGGTACCATTCTTCATAATAGCATCATATTCTGATTGCATAACAACTATCCAATTTTTTGAATTTTGTGCTTCATCAAAAGAAATAGGCTCATTCTCATCACAAAGACAAGAGGCAGCCATTGCATTGCAATCTGATGCAAAAGAAGCACTATTAGAGTCTAAATGAGTACGATATGACAGTGGTGTATCTAATTTGCTCTCTCTCAAAGTCTGCACAAACCATTTTGGTGTAGTTTTTGCCTCCTCTATATCAGTCCTCTCATAAAAAAGAACATCATGTAAATCTACATAAAAAATGGAATGATCTACATCATCATGTGAAATCTGCAAAGGCTAAGAAATTGACTCATTTGGATCAGCACTTGATTGTCCACCTATAAAAAGAGGCAACAAAGTGTCATACACATCTTTGGAGCTAACTCATGTCTCCTTAATACATGAAAGTAATGGTTGAATTGCATCTTCCACAAAAACAACATCATGACTAACCAAAATGCATTTATTCTATGGATGATATAGATGATAGCCATTGCTTTCATAATTGTACCCAACAAAAATATATTTAACTACTTTATCATCCAATTTCTTGCATTGTTGTTCAAGCACTACTGCATATGCCAGACGACAAAACACACGCAAATGAGCAACAGATGGCTTGCAACCATGCCAAACCTCATATGTAGTGATAGATTGCAGTGCTTTGATGGGACACCTATTAAGTACATATGTTGCACACATAACAACCTCAAAATCAGAAGCTATGTGATAAAGCCTGACTTTTGACCATGCAACTCGCCATCTCCATGAGAGACCTATTCTTTCTTTCAGCAACTCCATTTTGTTGAGGTGTATATGGCATTGTACATTGATGTTTTATCCCACGCTCATCCAAAAATCCATTAAAATCAGAAGACATGTATTCCCCCCTTGATCAAAATGGAGGGTGCCCATTTTACATGCTAATAGATTTTTAGTCAAAACCGGAAACTGTTTGAAGCACATAAACACTTCGGACTTTGATTTCAATGGATATACCCATGCATGCCTAGAAAAATCATCAATACAAGCGACAAAGTGAAGGTAGTTCCCAAAAGAAGGTATTTGTATAGAACCATAGGCACCACTTTGAACAAGTTGTAATTTTTTAGAAGCTCAAATTGAACCATTGTTTGGAAAGCATGAAAGCTGCATTACTTCTATTCATGCTTCTTCACTCACTCACACACCCAATATTGGTATCAAAGCAAGTTAAGCTCCTTCTCAACCTTCCATTTTAGAGTGACATCACCGCACACACTTTTCAACAGTGTGAATCAATATCAGAGCATAGAAATATGGATTTCAGTACTCAAAGATATTTCCACAATAGGCCTGGCCTCCCTTTTGAAGCCATTCACGTAGTCGAATTTGTCATCCGAGTTACATTTTGTGAGCTACATTTCAAATTGCATTTCAACTTTGTTGAAGTTCATATCTTGCTACTTTTGAGTTCGTTGGTCCAATGGAAGGCAACAATGAGTTGTTTGGCATGCTTCAAGCTGAAGATAATCTTGATGGGATCAAATATCTAATGTGGGATCACATGATGAAGCATGTTCTTGTTACAAGCAACTATGGTACATAGTGGGAGATGTTGACAAGCAACCCAATGGTTTTTCTGCTATTCATCCTATTGTCATAGATTTAGGATCTTCTTCAAGTACAATGACTATGCCTTCTCCACCTATGCAAGAAAAACTTAGATGGGATGAAAAGGAGTCTCAAAATCATGCATTGATTGCCCTTTTTTCTAAAGTGGCATATTGTTCCACACATCCAATCATGAACTACTTCAAGACAAAGCTAGGGATAAACTTGCTTCTTTGTATGTCGTGTGTAATGCAACACTTGTTTCTTACTTGAGAAAGCAACTTGAAGATGTATGCATTGATGAAAATGAGACAGTGGACGTATATGTTACATGCATCAAGAATTTGGAAGAGAAATTGACAGACATTGATGAGATCATTCTAGATGCATCACTCATTTCTACACTACTCAAAGTATTACCATAATTTTTTCAAAGCTTTGCTACGACACTTCGTTAGGTTGCAAAAGGAAATCCAAATATGTATAATTTTGATGATATTTCTATTCTTTCGCAAGAAGAGAAATCAAGGATGAATACAAGTGGTTTGCTTAAGGGAATGCAAGCACTTGCTATTACACAAAAGTGAAAAACCAAGTACGGTTTAGCTTTGGGTTCATCAAAACCAAATTCTCACTCTTCCTCTTGCACTTTTTCCTCTCTTGATGGTGATATGCAAAAGAAAAGGAGATGCAAGTATCAAAAAGTTGGACATACCATTGATGAATGTAGAAAACTTTTCAAACATAATAAAAATGTGTTGGCACATGTCACTATGATTCATCATCACATTCTACATATATGATTGTGAATGAGGCTGATTTGGATTGGTTTTTTTATAGTGGTGCTTCAAAGCATATCACTTCATGCAAAAGTATTTTTCCATCTTTGAAAGATGCACCCAAGTGAGGACATGTTGTATGTGCAAACAATGCTCCTAATACTATTAATTGTAGTTGAAGAAATTCAGCTTACACCTACAATTGGAGGTATTGTTACCCTCAAGAATGCATTGCATGTGCCCAGGATCAAGAAGAGTTTGATTTCAATTCCTACTATTACAGGTGTCAGATTTAATGTACACTTTGTTGGTAACAAATGTATGGTTCATGCTTTCACAACGGTGATGTTATTGTGATGTCTAGGACATTATGCAATGGCTTATATTGCTTGGATACATATAAGAGAGTTGTGTCAAATGCCTTTCTTACACATACTTCTTCTATGGCTGAAATGGAGTTATGGCATGCTCACTTTGGTCATTTGAACTTCACTAGTTTGCTTTACTTGTAAAAGAAGGATATGGCTATTGGTTTCAAACACTTGAGTCCATTGAAAAGCATGCATGTGAATGTTGTATACTTAGGAAAATACAACGTGCTCCTTTTTCCAAAGATGGTGCTACACATGCTACAAAAAAAATACAACTTGTTCATAATCTTGAGAATGCTAAAAAAAGGTGCAAAATCATTTCAAAAGGTATCTATTATCTCCCATATACACCTAGCCTCCAAACTATCACTCTCAGAAAGTAAAAATAATTACAGTGTCCTGAGCCCATAAAATATGATTTGTTCCTATTGGACTACTAATGTGCAAGATAAGTGTGGAACTCTCTAAAGATAACAAACCATGTAATCTTTTCTAGAACAAAGTCCCTTAAGGGAAATGATTTCAAAACCTTTTAGAACTAGTATACCATACTTGCCCTCATGTCACTCTAGGTGTTCCTAACCTTGAATGTACTCACAAGAATTAGTTTTGACATTATATATCATGCAAATCCATTTTCCATCTCCACATGTAAGAAGTTTTTGATATTAGAATGGAATTTCTACATCCCACTAATCAAGAAGTTCTCTCTTTTTTCATTCATATGATTTGGATTAAGTTCTTTGTAAGAGCTTCTATTAGCATTGTAATGAAAACTCTAGTCTTTTAACTTTCCTTATTTTTCCACATGAACGCATAAGCATTCTCTTTTTAAGATTCAAATAATCCTTGAGTAACAACCTTCCTAATTGATGCTCGACCATCATCCTCATGAAAAATTAAGATATTGATGCTCCTATGGTTGGAATTTCCCTATCCCTTCTAACTCTAAAGCGAAAAGCCATTACCCACTTCCCAATCTCTCCAATTCCAACAACTAAACATCATTGTCTAGTTGAAGAACATCATTGGAAAAAACAACTTCTACCCTAAAGTCTTCAGGTGAGGCTCAATCTAGCCAGTATAGTTATCTAAAGTCCCTATTGCCTTTGATAGAAAAGTGATACTCCTATCTAGGAAATATCTTTTATGTTATCTTACAAGAGTGACTTGTATTTATTGCCTCTAAAGATAGGTCCTAATAATCTCTTATACGCATGGAGTAGATCATACATACTCCCCTTGATTGGCCTAATCTGTAGGTGTAAAAAATTATCACTTTCATCAAGGAGATGATCTACTTTTCCCTTTTCGTTGAAAGACATGTGGATGATTAGTCCTACATCCATTCCTTAGGTATGGGTCACCATATCCATGCACTCTAATAGAAGCATCTATCATGAGTGAATAAGATTTTTGGAAATAAAATACCCTAAATCATACTCTCTTGAAAGAATAAATATTCCCTATGATAAATCCATCTCCTAAGGAGATATCTTCTCATTATTTTTTGTGTTTCTTTTCTCCTTGGCTGTAGAAGAAAAAATTTCAATAGAAAAAAGTTCCCAATGTTCCATACCAATGGATATTTCTTCCAATCCATGTATCACATGCTCATTAAACCAAATATGGATGTTGCATTCATGATGGTGTTGATGACATGATTTCATCTATTCTATTTTCTTTTGTATTCGCATGAGTGCATCTCCATTTTGTATCTAGGAGACACTCCATTTAATATTATATTAGCTGTATCTTGTTGTATTTGGGTACCTTGCCATTTGATGCTATCTTGTATTCATTCTCCTTCAAGGGGAATTATCCCACATATTATGTACTTTGAAGAGCCTCTTCCAACTCTATATAAGGAGGACCTCTACCCCACTTCATGGTCTAATCACTTTGAGTCTCACAAAAGTGCATATGAGCACTTCCAAGTTCCACAGAGAGAGAGAGAGAGAAATAATAAGAGTTTTGGTCCAATTTATCATGCCTTCCTATCGTTGTAGCATAGTTGAGATCTTGAAGCTCTGATTCTCAAAGTCTACTTCCACACTTGCACTAGTTAAAAGCCATAATCTACGACAAACAAGTTGTGCCAAATTTTTCATAGCTCTCTAAACCCGACTTGTAAATCTATGCCCTTCCTCTCTAGTGAAGAGAGAGAGAGAGAGAATGTCTCTCTAAAACCATCTCCATATAGTTGCACATGCCATAAGCAAGTCAACAGGTGCAATCCACTTCTACTCCAAGATGACTAAAGATGAGCATCATCAGTAGTAGAAGAAAAGCAGAATTACACATACGCTTGATCATCCAATTATGAGCTTTCTCAAAGAATGAGAGAGAGAGAGAGATAGAGAGAAAGAAAGTGAGTTACATTCTCTTACTCTTCCATCACCCTCCAACAACTGATCATGAATCCTCTAGAGCACTAGAAAAAAACTCCATGATGGAACTCCTCTCCATATGACATAATCAAATTGCACCATTTTTCTCTCCATAGAGATCAAGAGAGAGACCGTGTGTGATATTCCAAGCCGTTTATCATTGCCATTATTTTAGGCAAACACATTTAGACTATAGTGAGTCACTTTATTCTCATTGTATATGACATCATGGATGATGCCTTTCATCAAATATGTTGAACATGCATGCTCATGTCTTGCCATCCTGATTAAAATTCTATGGAATTTACATTTTTTAGAATAATAATCATCACTAATGAAAGAGAGAACTTATTTCCTTTATGGTAAGCGTTCAATTTTTTTAGCCCAAAAGTTGTGGCTTTTTCCTAGGCCTTGTGACCTACTTTTGGCTACAAGTCATTTGAAGTCATTGGAAGGGACATATAAGGTCTTATGCAAGGTGCTTGGCGCTTTCAAACCCAAACCCTAGGAAAACTATAATTATCATGCTATGAGTTAACAAAGGGGCACATTAACTCTTGTAAAACTTCTCAAGAAGCTTAGAAGATACTCAAGAATTGTATGAAGATAAGACTCCATAAAAAAATTTACACCCTAGAAACCAAATTTCATAACCTAGCAATTAGGTCCCAAGTCATTGTCACTAAAGCCATTGCCACTTTTGAAGACTGTCAATGCAAGCTTGCATTATGTGGAAAGCAATTTTGAAGTGAAGATATGTCTATTAAGCTTCTCAATAGACTCCCAAAGTCATATGAGACATTTGTCATGTCCCTCTACAATCGAGGTCAAGTCTTGGCTTGGGAAAAAATATGAATACTATTGCTCCATGACTCACATGCACTCTCCATACTTTGGCATCAAAGATATGGCCAAGCTTGCACTCAAGGAAAACAACACAAGGCCCCTGTACCAAAAAAGGCATCCACCCTAGCAGGGACTCCTATGGCCCTTGTCCACATGGTATTTTGTGGACACACCATCTTTAACTAGGTTGCTTTACTTCTTTCTCTTCATAGCACACAAGATATATTTGGGTGTATTTTCTCAAGTCCAAGGTGGAACTTTCTGAAAAATTAGAGAGTGGATCTATCATGTTGAGAATGAAGCATCCACTTCATTCAAAACTATCAAATTAGATGGAGGTGGTGGATTTATAAATCATTACTTTGATAATTTCTTAAAGAAAAATGGCATCAAACATCAAATTACACAACCTTATAATCCATCTCAAAATGGAGTAGTTGAAAGGAAGATCCATAGTTTCATGGAGATGGAATGCACTATGCTTGATGACAAGGTTTTACCTTTAAACTATTCGGCTAAAGTCATACAGACTATTGTACAAATCATCAGTAGAGGCTCTAGTGCACTTCATAATCGAATGTCATTTGAAGCCTACTTTGTATGAAAGCCCAATGTCAAGTACTTCAGAGTTTTTGGAAGTGAAGCATTTGTACATGTGCCCATGGAAATTGGCACAAGCTATCATCTAAGTTCAAGAACCATATCTTCATTGGGTATAGTGAACAATTTTTACAATATAGAAAACCACTCCATTACTATTTCCAAAAGTTTACTCTAATGAATCCTCTAAGTACTCAACTAAAGATCAAAGCTCAAATTATAGTCCAATACATTTTAGAGGGGAACACAATAATTTCCAAGCACATTCCAAAAGCAAGTACTTCCCAACAACCTAGAAGCTCTAAAAGACTTATTGGGAAGCAAAAAGGGGAACAAATTCAATGTGTAGTCTATGCACTTATGTATCAGATCCAACAAACTCTAGAGCCTTCTAACTTTTAAAAAGCTCAAGG
Organism: Ceratopteris richardii; assembly: GCA_020310875.1. Classification (NCBI taxonomy): domain Eukaryota; kingdom Viridiplantae; phylum Streptophyta; class Polypodiopsida; order Polypodiales; family Pteridaceae; genus Ceratopteris; species Ceratopteris richardii. The sequence continues at coordinate 31,236,960 of CM035433.1, forward strand.
CCAACCAGAGTGGGAAGAAGCAATGCAAATTGAGATGGATGCAATTCAAAAGAACAATACTTGGAAACTCATATCTAAGCCATCTAATTAGCAAGTCATAGGAGTTAAGTGGCTTTAGAAAATCAAGTACAATTGAGATGGAATTTTGGACAAGTACAAAGCATGGCTAGTAGCAAAATGATATAAGCAAAAGCATGACATTCACTATGAAGGAACCTTTGCCCCTACTGTAAGGTTCACAATTTGAGTAATCCTTGCCTGAAGTGCTAATTTCAAATGGCCCATCTACCAAATTGATGTAAAAAGTGATTTCCTCAATGGTGATGTTCAAGAAAAGGTATGTGTGGAACAACTTGAAGGTTTCCAAACCAAAGGAAATGAATATTATGTATACAAACTATAGAAAGTACTTTATGAACTCAAACAAGCACCATGGACTTCATATGAGAAGATACATAAGTTCTTTAAGAACAAAGGATTACATCAAAGCACTACCAATGTTAACCTCTACATCTATGAAAAAGAGTCCCTAATTGCCATAAGTATTCTATGTAAATGACTTGATCTTGACATGCTCAGATGATGATTGCATCCCACTCATCATCAAACAACTTCACCTTCAGTATTCGATGATAGAGCTTGGATTTCTTCACTACTTCCTGTGTATGGAAGTTTGGAAGATGAAAGAAGGCATATTCCTATCTCATAAGAAGGTATAACATGGACTAGTGTCATAGAGTCTCTCCACCTCTTGATCCCAACATCAAACTCACACTAGAGGACAGATCACCACTCATGGACATGCATGAATATCAATAGATAGTTGGCTCTTTACTATACTTGGACAACACTAGACCACACATTGCCTATGGAGTTGGCATTCTCATCTAGTTTGCACATCAACATCATTAGGCACATTGGAAAGCTTCTCAAATTCTACTTCCTTATCTTGCCCTCACTCAAGATCATGGTCTTTGGTATAGGGGGCAATTGATCTCATATGATATTCTAATCATACTGTGTCACATCATGGATGTTGCATGGGAACACCTCTTGAGATGAAATGGCCTAGACTACCACATGGCACCTAGAGGGAGTACTTGTCCTTTAGGTGAGGTCAAAGATACGAGGAGAGTCTTTTATGAATCTCATGTGAGAAATTCAAGGAGGCGATGGACGTGGATGTGCAAAAAAAGAACAATCTCTCTCTGTGTGAGTTTCGAATATGGTGAGAGCTTTTATGTGAGCTCTTTGCCATGACAAAAGATAGGCTGACAATTTAGTACTAGTATCATAGCTAGAAGGTCCATCTTCTATGTGTGCAAGGTTGGGATTGAAACCACATCAATCCTTCAACAAGCTAATGACCTATCCAACATGGTGCACATGATTGTATGAGGAGAACTCTCTCTTCACGTACTTATGCATACAATGTTGGAAGCGAGCACTATTCAACCCATTGGGTAGTTACAAATGGTGGTTGGAGGAAATAATTCAATAGAGAGGAGTAAGTTTGAAAAATTCTTTAAAGACATTTAGGATCAACATGGAAGAGTTGAAGGCTGGAGATATTTGAATTAAAACATGTAGGAGCAAGGACTATAGGTAAGAGGGAGGTCGATAAAAGGAACCATCCAAGAGCCATGGTGCATGCAAATAAAGAAGCATGAAGATTGAAGACATTAGGCTCTAAAGTTTTTCTTTTGTCCCTAAAAGATTCTGATAACTTGGAAAAAAAGACGGGGAGATAGTTCTTATCCATTCAGGCAACCAATTTTAACAATGGAGGGCTCAAAGTGACAACAGAGGAAATGGATAAGGGAAGGCATCTTTAAAAGGAGAGTATTTTGATAAATCACGCAAAGGTTTCAGGGCTTTTAACTCCTCCTCCAAGGATACATCATAGCAGATGTATGTGAGGTTTTGAAGTTTTGAAAATCTCTATTTTTGAAGAGATAAAGTAGAGGTTATATTTGAGGCTTTGGAGGACTAAATTGACACATAGAAGATAGAGCATGGAACTATCTATGAAATTATTAGTCACATGAAAATGATGATGAATAGGGGTATTTTGTTGATATATTATTTAGGTAGTCATGTGTGTGAACACACTAGGACCATCGGGGCACTTTTTTCCTCTTTAGGAGGTTTTTTTCCCCGGCTTGTATATACGCCTATTGCCCTAATGGGCTACTTATCTTTTGTACGTTCTCTAGTAATACATTTAGTATTGTGTGTTGAGCTCCAAGCTTCTTCTCCTTCCTTGTGTTGTTCACGTGCTTCTGCAGACGTCTATCTCCAACAATTGGTATCAGAGCACGTCATCGCGTCATCTAGGGTGCCATCAATACTCCTCCGGTTGTAGTCTTAGAATCACATGAATTTTGGTGAGCATACTCAGGGTGTCTTCGAGATCAAAACAGCTTTGCTATGTGGTGCCGAAATTGCAATCTGAGCTCGTTTCAGCCTCCGAATACACTATCGCAATGCTTGTGCAAGCTATTTTTTCTTTTTGTGCCAAAGGTATATACCTATTTCTATTCATCAGTATAAGCATCTCGAAGTCTGCTACAGGTTTAGCAGAACTCGTCCGGGCAATTTTGTTCAATTTTTTGAGATGCAATCAATTTTCTGCATCAAGGTATTTTAGTCACCGGCCATGGCTGAAAGCAGTGATGTATTTTGTATGTTGGCTATTGAGGATAAGTTGGATGGTACCAACTACCCGTTGTGGGCTTATATGATGCGAAATGTATTGGTTGCAAAAGGACTGTGGAACATTGTACAGGGTGTTGAAAAATGTCCTATCACACTTGCAACTGTTACAACAGCAGGTACTGAAACTGATGCAGAAGGTGTCGAAGATGATGATATTCTGCATATTCCTGTTCGTGCTTCAGTTTTTGCTGCACCTATTGCAGAGCAGATTTGTTGGGATGGCAGAGATGCCCAGACACATGCATTGATAGCTTTATATGTAAACATGCCATTATTCCTCACATTTGCTCTTGCAGGACAACTAAGGATGCTTGGGATACACTTACCACATTGTACCAAGCTAGGAATGAGGCTCATGTTGCTTACCTCCGAAAACAGTTGGAGAGTGAGCATATGAATGAAGGTGATTCTATGGACAATTTTCTAACAAAGATCAAAGACTTGAAGGAACAGTTGGTTTCTACTGATGAGGTTATACCAGATAGCTCACTTGTGCAGACCGTTCTAAATGGGCTTCTTGATTCATATTAGAGTTTTGCTTCTACTCTTCGGTTGATGATGAAAGGCAATCCAAATGCCTTATCATTTGAGGAGTTAGTCTCTATTCTATTGTAGGAGCATGAGTCTAGGTAGAACAGGTCCATTATGTGTGTTGCAGATCAAGATTTCCTGGCTAGTCAGAAGGGCAAAGGAAAATGGAGCTCTTCAATTAGTAAGCAGAAATCTGCTAATTCTGCACAATCAAAGAGGGAAGACAAAGATGATAAGAAATCAGAAAAGCAAAAATTGTTTTGCAAGTACTATAAAGGAATGAGGCCTCTACACCAAAAATAGAGTCTGCTAATCTTGTGCAAGAAGAAGAATGGGCGTTTACTATTGTCTGCAGTTTTGACCCATCTTCTCATGAGCAGTGCATGTCTGCAGTAGACTCTGATGTTTGGTACTTTGACAGTGGGGCGACCAAACATATTACCTTGCAGCGCAGTTTCTTCTCTTCACTCGAGCCTACCCCCATAGGGAATACTGTTACATGTGCTAACAACTCCTCCTATCCTGTTATGGGAGTTGGTAAGATCATTTTGACTACTATTGATGATAGTTCTTTCACTTTTTCAGATGCTTTGTTTGTGCTAGGGATCAAGAAAAATCTGTTATCAGTTTCTGCATTAGCCAAGATTAGCTTGGTTGCAAAATTTGTTGATGACAGGTGTACAATTCATGATCTGTCAAATGGCAATGTGATTATTGCTTCTCGCATTTTATGTCGTGGGCTGTATAAGCTCATAGACTATGAAAGATCTATGAATGATTCGGCATGTGCGGTACATGATTCTCAGGCTATGTTAGATGCAAAGCTTTGGTCATGTGAATTTTGCTAGTTTGCTACACCTGCAGAAACATGAAATGGTATCCTCTTTGCCCAAACTTGAGGCACCTAGAAAACATGTTTGTGAAGGCTATATTTTGGGCAAAGAGGAAACCATTTCAGATTTCTGCAGGCATAGCAAACTAGCAAAATTCAGATGACCAAAGCGTGCATGCCAAAGCTTTGCATCTGACATAGCCTGAGAATCATGTACTGCACATGCCGAATCATTCACAGATCTTTCATAGTCTATGAGCTTATACAGCCTACGACATAAAATGCCAGAAGCAATAATCTGTTCAGGCTCTCATAGTTGCAACGTTCCTCATTTCCAAAAGATGGTTCAGTTCGGGCTACTCAGAAATTGAAGCTTGTACATAGTGATGTCTTTGGTCCTATGCAGACACCTTCTTTTGGAAATTATCTTTACTTCGTGACTTTAATTGATGATTTTTCTAGGCATGCATGGGTATATCCATTGAAGGCAAAGTCCGAAGTGTTCATGTGCTTCAAACAGTTTTTGATTTTGGCTGAAAATTTGTCAACATGTAAAATGGGCACCTCTGTTCTGATCGAGGGGGGGAATATATATCTTCTGATTTTAATGCATTTCTCGTTGAACATGGGATAAAACACCAGTGTACAATGCCATATACACCTCAACAGAATGGAGTTGGTGAACGAAAGAATAGGTCACTCATCAAGATGGTGAGGTGTATGGTCAAGAGTCAGGCTTTACCACATAGTTTCTGGCTTGAGGCTGTCATGTGTGCAGCATATGTACTTAACAGGTGGTTTAAAGCAAGCACTACGTGCTTGGTATGAGAAGATACATGCCTATCTGATTGCACATGGTTTTGAGAACAATCCAACTGAAAGTACCTTATATGTTAAACGTGCTAATGATGTGCTTCTGATCATTGTTGTCTATGTTGACGACATGCTGCTCACTGGTCCTATTGAGAAGCATATTGCTGATTTTAAGGCTGATTTGCATGCCTCATTTCAGATGTCTGATTTGGGGCATTTGCATCACTATTTGGGCATTCAATTTATGCAAGTTGATGGTGGAATGGCTTTGTGTCAAACGAAATATATTGACACATTATTGCAGTGTTTTGGCCTTGAAGATTGTAAGCCTATTGCCACTCCTACGGAGACAGGTTTACGATTGAGTCTTCAGGATGTTGGGGATGCATTTGATGCTGTTCTCTATCAGTAGGCTGTTGGATGCTTGATTTACTTATGCATTACTCAGCCAGATATTCAGTTTGCTGTCTCACAGATGAGCAGGTTTATGCATTGCCTAGGAGTCAAGCATTGGCAGGCGGTTAAGCGCATCTTTCACTACTTGAGTGGTACTCGGCTACTTGGGTTGTTTTATCCCAAAGGGGGATCACTACCGCCAAATTTTTCATGCTTTTTCTAAATCTGATTGGGTTGGTTGTTGTGACACTCATGTGTCCACTAATGACTTTTGCTTCATGCTTGGTAGCTCATGTATATCTCGGTTGAGCAAGAAGTAGCCTACTGTGACCACTTCCAGTTGTGAGGCTGACTACAGGGCAGCTTTCACAACGACTTTTGAGTGTGTGTGGCTCAGATGCCTTATGGCTGATTTGGGTGTTGGTCAGTCTTTTGCCACCACCATCTTCACTGATAGTCAGAGCGCATTGACAGTTGCGAGGAACCCTGTGTTCCATGCTCACACTAAGCACATTGAGGTGCATTATCACTATGTCAGGGAGAGGTTCTCTGTCGGGGAGTTCAGCTTGGCATATGTGCCCATGCAGGAGAACATTGTAGAGCTTTTCACAAAGGCTCTGCCTAGGGAGAAGTTTGAAGCTTTTCGCAAAGCTTTGGGCTTACTTTCTTTTGTGGACTGATTTCCACATAGCTTGGCACTTCCTTATACATGAGTGCCAACCCCTTGTTCACTGCATCACTCCCAGGGGGGATTTGTTGATATATTTAGGTAGTGATGTGTGTGAACACATTAGGACCACCAAGGCACTTTTTTCCCTCTTTAGGAGTTTTTCCCCCCCCCGGCTTGTATATACGCCTATTGTCCTAATGGGCTACTTATCTTTTGTACATTCTCTAGTAATACATTCAGTATTGTGTGTTAAGCTCCAAGCTTCTTCTCCTTCCTTGTGTTGTTTGCGTGCTTTTGCACACCTCTATCTCCAACATATTTTTCACCTCTAAAATTCTCCTTCCATTCTTTTTTTTTGAATTTTTCATAGGTTGATTTTGTTGAAAATCCCTATTTGGGGATAGGAAAAAGAAGGTAAATTTAATAAAGATTTATGGAAAAATCATATGCATGTGGAGTATAATGTATGGACTCTTGCATCAAGTGAAGAAATCCAAAAAAATTTTCATTAAGAGGAGTTTATAAGCTCTTCAAAGACCCCCTTCCATTACTTTCCAAGAAGAAAATCCAACACCTAAATTTAATAAATTCGCATCTTGGGGGAGGGAAAGGGAGGTGCATGAGTAATGGATTGATGGGAAAAAAATATAGACTATACCAAATGGAATTCTCTATGCAATCATTAGATTCATGAAATGGATGAGTTGAGGAGGTATTTTCCATCCTCAAGAACCCCCTTTCGGCTCTTTTTGAACTAAATTTCAGGTGCAAAGTCTAGCGAATTTCCACTTTTGGGAGAAAGAAAAGGGATAGCTTAAGAGGATTCTCATGCAATAATTCATAAATACATGAATTATGGAATATCTATTATCATATAGAATTACAAAAATCAAGAAAAAATCATGTTAGAAAAGGATTAGGAGCTCGCCAAAACCTCCCATTTACCATTTTTGCAAGAAGGTAAAAATTTTTGTTTATTCCTCTTTTGGGGAGATAACTTGCATATGAGAATAGAGAATTTGGGAATGTGAAAATATGTTGAAGTATCTTCATATAATATTCTCTCATGATATGGAGATAAATTTGGGATTTACATGATGGAAGAATGCCTTCAGGCACTTGAAAAATCACATTTCCTCTTTTTTTTTTCCAGCACCTCCACCTGTTGACTAGCTTGGATGCATTCAATTACGATGTCAAACCATTCAAGGACATATGGATTATATCTTTAGGCATTATGGTTTATGTTTTTGCATGTTAGCATATAAATGCATGGATGTGTGATTGAAATGCATTCATAAAGGTTGATCATTGTTTTAAGTTTAAAATATGGATCAACTTGCTAGAAATACACTTGTTTGATGATTTGTAGGAGATGTATTGGAAGCAATTACAAGGATATGCAACACAATGTTGTTGCAAGCATATCATGTTTTTGCAGGTTATGGAGTTGATGCTCAAGTATATGGCTTATACGCCATGGGCTCGCAAAGTCACATGTTATTGTGAATGGCTTGCGTGCCATAGGCTTGCAGAGCTTATGTTGATCATATGGTTAAAAATTTTTACAAATCTATTTCCTTGGGAAATTTTGCCCAAATTTTTCCCTTCTCATGGCATTATATACACACTTAGTTTTAGGTAGAATTCTCTTCTTGAGATTCAATCCTACTTGGGATTCTATACTTAAAAGGTAAAATTGCAACTTATTAAGATTCATTTGCGAGTTATTGCCAATAATAGATAGTTGATCTAAATGAGATTACTTTGGTAAAGTTGTGGTAGTTTGAGTCTCAATCACATGGGTAGTCCTATTCCACATTCAATCATTTTTTGTTGATTCAGGAATGGGGACAAAGACTTTGATCTTTATCTTGAGATCTGTTTCCCAATTTTCAAAGTTGATAGCTTGTCGTAAGGACTTTCTAGATATCTCCCCTCCACTCAAGCATAAGCATCCACTAATTCTTTTCACATTCTAGATCTTGGGAATCTCTTTAAAGATTGGTACATGTCATAGTTATGCGATCCAAAAGACTTAAGTACTATTATCCATAGTACGGGCTCTTGATATAAGGGGAGCAACGGACCCTAACTGCCTCGCATGGAAGCAAGAAGCTTCTCTAAGTTGGGGAAAAGAATGAGAGGAGAGGTTCGCCCACACTCATGGAGCAATCACAACAAAGGCCAACGTCACAAGGAGCAAGGGGAACATCCTCTCAACCATACACACACACACACATGCAAGTCCATACACCAAGACCAACGCCATTGCACACAAGGACTTGGGTGAAACCAAATGACAATTTATTCCATTATCAAAATGGAGGCCAAGGCCATGGTGAAGGGACCTCCCTTTTACAAAATGAGCTCCTCTTTATATAAGAGAGGAGGAATCCATTGAATACAAGTGGTCAAAGGCTTCATTAACTAAAGATATTCTAAAAGTGATAGGTAGTTGGGAAAATCAGAAAGGTAATCTTTCAAGAGAGAGAGAGCTCTTTGCACGTATCCAAAAACAGCTCTCATTTCTAAAATAAAGCAATAATTCAAAAAGAAGCCTTTTACAAAAAAAGAAGGGTAAGGTTGAATTTTTATGGGTTTTCTCACAAAAATAGGTAAGAGGGAGTTCCTATGAAGGAACTTGTACAACAATGTAAAAATTAAGTACTCCTCCAATAAGTCTTCAAGCCTTCTTGCCACAACATGGCTCCACAACACTCTCCACCTCCTAAGCCTTGTGTCCTCAACAAATCTAAGAGAAGAGAATCATACATAGCTGAACAGGTCCAAGGTTGAGTCTTCAAGTCTTCCAAGTTGTGAGACTTCCCAAGCCTTCAAGGTGGTGAAGAGTCTTCAAGTGCTAAGCAACACAATCCTCCTAAGAGGCGATTAACCCAACAATCTTACAAAGAAGCATTAATGCTTTTCTTCATGAAAGAGGAATTTCACACTAGTGGAGTGATTCCATATACATCTCAAGAAAATGGTGTTGTAGAGCATAAAAATAGAACACTCCTTGAAATGGCACGATGTATGGTTAAAGGAAAGCACCTTCCCGACAAGTTTTGGATAGAAGCATTTATGTGTGCAAATTATGTGTTGAATCAATGCCTTACAAAAGCTTTGAGAGTCATCACTCCTTATGAGTCTTTGAATGGACATAAACCTATGGTTAGTCATACGCTGGATTTTGGTTTTTTGGCATATGCTCTTGTGCCATCACAACAACATCACAAACTTGATGACAAGGCAAAGAAATGTATATTTGATGGTTATAGTACTAGAAGTAAGGGATGTTGTTTGAACCATCCATTGATGGACACAATTATTGTGAGTCAAGATGTCATATTTGCTGAAAATTCAGTTTCCCTCTATTTGAATGTAAAAAGTAGCCAACACTTAGCTCATAAGATATGTTTGATACACTCATGCCTTTGTTCTAAACTGGTGCACTTGACTACTATGTCCATGTAGATTATCCAAGTGAAATTCAAAGGGCTAAAAGTTTGAGCAAAATAGAGCTAGAAATGTAGAGAATTTTCAACCAAATATGGTTGAAAATTTCCAAGCAAATATGGTTGGAATTCTAGAAAATTTCCAGCCACATATGAATGAACATTTGCATCAAAATATGGCTGAAAATGAGCATGCAATTCAGCCCACATATGATATACAACTATGCCAAAGTTCTTGAAACAAACTTTGCAAGACATCAAATTGAGTGCACCTTTTATTGATAGAACAAGATCAAGCTGTCATCATGCATAAAGTAATTTTTTGGGTTATTCTCGTATTGCAATATCATGTAACAAAGAGCCACTTACTTTTGAAGATGCATGTGATGATCCACACTGGATGAGTGTTATGCAATAAAAAATGGATTCCATACATAGGAATGGTACTTGGGAGTTATGTGAATTTCCAAAAGGAAAAAATGCCATTCATACAAAGTAGGTTTACAAGATTAAGAGAAAGTCAGATGGTAGCATTGATCACTACAAAGCTAGATTGGTTGCCAAAGGATATGCACAAAAATATCGCATCGACTATGAGGAAACCTTTGCACCTACTTCATGCATGACTACTGTTGACCTAAGTACCAGCTTAGGGACTTGCGGAGAAAGAGACTATACCTCAATCCCCTCTCAAGTGCATATAGTGGGGATACATGCTTTTAATTATCAATCCAAAGAGTATACAAACCTAGCCGAGTGTATGAGGACATGCAATCATGTGATGATCAATGCAAATGAACTACTCAAAGAGTGTAAACAAAGCAATGACTTATCCAAACAAGCTTCAACTGGTTGTCATGGCGTCACGATACTTGGTGCAGCAGTCGTCAGTATTTTGGACTTTTCTCCGAGCTCCGAGCTCCAAATATAGCAAATAGCATATGCGTTTCAAAGCTCTCGAGAAGACGCATCCAATGGCAGTGGGTTCACTCAATTCTGCCGCTCCTACTTCAAGTTATGAGCAAAATACTAAGTCGCGGGAAATACCTTCCTACACTTCAGCACTTCCTACACTTCGTACACACCTTACCTACAGCAAATAAACACTTTCATGGATAGACAACACTCACAAGCACTCTTTCCAAGCAATACACATGCAAACAAGCTCACAGAGAAGAAGATACAGAGTGAAGAAGACACAAATTCGAATTTCTGTGCTCTCTATCATCACAATGGCAAAAAGTTCTTTACAAAGAGTCACCTTTGACTTATATACTAGTGCCCTAAAAATGGTCCTTTCACACAAGAGACCGGCACTTTATTCACTAAAAGACTAATTTCCTACTATTTTACATGGGTAAATCTCTAATCTTCTGTGGGGATGCATCTAGAGGACTCCTCTAGTGCATTTACAACGAAAAATATATTACAAGAATGATTATGATACAAAAATATGATGTCCAAATCGGAAAATTTTTGGGGCCCGTCTTTTTCTCTGCTTTGTGCTCTTTTTAGCTCTGCAACACTCTCCCCCTCTTCGTCTCTGTCGTCCCTTGACAGGCTTTAGCTTTTCGTCGGCTGTTTGCTTCGTTTCTCCGCACGCTACCCTTGGTCGGTTTTGTCTGTAGTTAAACAGACATGCAGCTTTGATGGCCTGTTCTTGATTCAAGTTCTACTACACTAGAGCCTGCTGCATTTGTCTTGCCTATTTATTTGGGTTGCCACGCACGCCACCAGTGACTAGGAATGTGCTGTTCTTAGTCACCCTCTTAAACTTTTCAGCCTCTGCCCCTTTCTAACTTTTGGTCCTCTGATTTGTCCTCGTTGCACACATCTGACCCTGTTGTATTGCTTTGAGCCTGTTTGCTTTCTTCCACCGTGCAGGACCTGGATGTTTTGCATTGTTGCCTGATGCGTGCCCCTGCGGGGCTCTGTGCAGAGATGGGTGTTGCGCCCCTGCGGGGCTTCTTGCAGAGATATGTCTTCGGATATTTCTATTTAGTGAAGCTGCTTCTTTCGTTGCCTTCTTCTTTTCTTCTTTTTACTCGACTCTCCCTCAACACTGCCCCCCTCCTGGACTCTGTCGTCCCCGACAGGCTTTGATAAGCGACGGGCATATGTTCTATATACTGTTTGCTCTGTGTCATTTAGCAGATTGGCTTCACGTATCATGAGTTGTTTCCATTGTTCTGCCTTCACACCGTCATTGGGTGGCTGTCTATGATGTGCGAAGAAGCTAAGCTCGTATGCTACTAATCTGGCATTTAAATTTGACGACATTTTCAAAAAGATTTCGGAATCAATCTCAAAAAATCCGGTAAAGAAAGCTTCTTCAAAAGTTTGCATATATACACTTGGCAAGAACATCAATCTGGAATAATAAGCCATTATTGTTGGTCGACTTGGCATAACCGATAGATCGAAAATGAGGATTTCTGTGCCTTGATTAATTCCGATGAAATTCAAAAAGGTGTAGGCCGCATGCTTGAAGACCTTGAGTACCGTAAGTATCATACTAAGTATCTTATTGGTCATTTTGATAGTGAGGTCAGGGACCGTCGTATAATTTTGCAGCCAAAATTCGATTGTTTTAATCATATATTCTTCTGTTGGCAAGTAGTTATGTGGCGGGCTCGGAAGCATAGGATAATTCAGCCACTGTTTATTTATAGTGCCGTTCTTTTGCATATCCAAAAATTCTCTGGTATCCATTCTGCATGGTATAGGACAAAATGAAGGGTTTACCTGTAATAGATAAGGTGCTGCTTGCCAATGCACCCGTAGTGTGGGATGTTTCTCCAAAAATTTTCTCCTCCAAATCGGTTGTGTAGCTTCGAATTCTTCTTGGCTGTATGTGAATGTGTCTTGTGTAAAATTGAGCTGCTCGTCTGGACTCTTCTTTGTAATCTTCTTTATATATCGTCTTGTTTTCTCTTTCAATAGTCTGTGCGGAATATTGAAAGGCTTCATTATCTTGTCCAGGTCTTTACCTTTGATCTTGGCCTCTTTCATTACCTTGATGACTTCATTTTCAAAATTCTCCGTCAATCGGGACACCACTAGTGCCCGTTCCTTCTGACTTATTTCTGTAGTGTATGGCATCGGATGATCATCATGTATGTCTGCCAACTGCTCATGTAGTGGGGAATGACAAATCGGGGGAGATAGAGGACGTACCTCTACCTCGTCAGTAGGATTTTCCTTTATTGGTTCTATTGGTGTCCCGATCGGTGCTTTCTCTTTTATTTGAGTCTTTAATTGTGCTATGCATTCATCTTTATCTTTTACTTCTTGCATGGCTACCCTGAGTGCTTCTTTTGCTGCAAGTAACTCATTTCCGATTTCAGCCACATTATCCATGTTTTCACTGTAGCTTGTTGCAAGTTTTCCATGTGCTGTATTTAACTGCTTTTTTAATTCATTGATCTCTTGACGGTGCGTTCGTTCTGATTCTTCTCTCACTGCACGCTCTTGTCTCAGCAAATCTGCATATTGTGCCATCTGGTCTCTTAATTCTTTTTCTTTTGTTTTTGAGGATTCCTGTTGCTCGATCGGTTGATCATATAATAATGACTTCATTAATTCCTTATTCCTGCTTCGCAAGGTGTCATTCTCTTCCATGTATAATTTTAGTTGTGTTTCGAGCAAAGTACTTCTAGCTCTCATTCTCTCTTTGTCAGCTTCGCTTGCATCATATAATCTCTGTAAATTTGCGAGCTCTGCTTGGAGTTGGTGATGCTGAGTGATTAATGATTCATATTGCGTTTTTGTTTCGAGCAACTCATTGCTTTTGATCGTTAGTGCCTTTTGTGCCTCGATGAGCTGTGATGACAGTTGTTCGCTTATTATTTGGAATTGATTCTTTTCTCGCATTGCTCTATCATAATCCGCATCTATATCCATCATTTGCTGTTGTGTATCCATGGCTGTCTGAATCATCTGCTTTACTACAGGCTTCAACTGAGTAACATCCACGTTTAGCCATGTTTTTGGTATACTTGGTTCTTCACTGGTCGTTACATCTTTGCCCTTTGCCACATGTAATGTAGTGTCATGGGGCTGCCTAATCTGAAGTTGGATCCTTGGCTCAACCACCACGTTTTCTTTGTTTCCTTGAGGTGTGTCATCTGGTACCTCAATCACAATTTGTTCTTTATTCTGTAGTAGCTCCGCATCCTTGCTCACTGGAGCTTGGCTTTCCTCTTTGATAGGTGGTTCTACATGTGTAACACTAGTTGTATCTTCCTTGATGCTGATCTTGGTAGTGTCATTCAATTGAATGACATGCTCACGTTCAATAGATTCTTCTACTCTCTTTTCCTTTTCTTGGTTGTCCAGCGTCCCTTCCACTTGCTTAATTTCATTCCATTCTTCTTCTTGAGTTTCTGTTCTTATATCAGTATCCAGAGTGTCTGTTTCAGGACTAGATTCCGTATTGGTACTAGAATCATCTATGCCCAGCTCTTTGTATCTTCCAGCTTGTTTAGGAATCTTCTCTGTACTCCATTGTTGTTTCTCTTGACTTGCCTGTCTATAATGATGACCTTGAATATTCAAATTTACCTGCCCTTGCATATACTGATGTGTCTCTTCTAGGGCAGCGGAAAGATCTCTCCTAGTAATAGGCATTTGAGTCATCATGATCTTCGGTAATAGATGTGTTCTCTTTGATTGCGGTGTAGCTTGGGCTTCCTCCTCCCGTAGACGCTTTGTACCCCTCATGGGTTTTTGTGAGCTCATTCCAGCTTCTTCAACCATAACAATTGCTTTCTTTTTCTTAGGGACTGTAGCGGATTTTGCATACTTGGCTAGTCCTTCTGATGTCGGCATCTCCCGTAAACAATTTTTCATGTCAAGGGCTTCATTTATCAGTAATGTTAATGCAGAACTGCCATTCAAAAACTTTTTCTGGCCCCATTTCTTCTGGGCTTCAAATAGTCTTTCTTGGATATACCCTGTCAGATTCACCTTGTTCCCAATTTGTCTCATGGCATGTGATAGTACTTGTACTACGATCTTTTGTGGTGCCGTGTATCTGTGCATACTAGGGAAACAGAAATGTTGGTGCACGAGACGGACAGCGTCTTCGAGGTCTATTCTGTTAATCTCCACAAAGGATCTCTTCTTAGGATCATGACATTCCTCTTTGACACTAGTAATTCCTTCTTGATTCCATCCAAAAGCTTTATTGATCAATTCATGTGTGAATTGAATTGTCTTCCATGTCCCTTCTTTATCCAATACTCGTGCTTCTGGAACTGATATTTTTGTTGCGGCAGGTTGCAATGTATTCATCACTTGAGCACATCTCTGAAAATCTGGAATATAGATTGGTATTCTAAGGAACGCGTCTATCCCTGCTTGTGTCCATACATCCTTTATATGCGGTAATCCTTGGATTATGGTCTTGAAGTCTTGTGACATAATAGGGAAGTAGTGATCCCTATCCATGATCTTGATAGTTGCCATGAAAATAAGTTCTGAGACTGGTTGGTCATCACGAAACCAATGGCCTCTGACTTTTGTTATTGATTCCAATGGAAGAAGCTGGACCTCTTCCACTTGTGTAGCTTCGGAATTAGTAGATGCCATCTGCACTCAATATAGAGTATGAATTAGTGGCCATATATTATCAGAAATCCTCCTTTATTTGTTTGTCATAAGCTTGATATTGCTTCGAGTGAATAGTGTCGTCCCTTTCCCGTGGGTGTGAGAAAGGTAATACCTGTATTTTCCTATTTTTAGGTATTTTTATATTTTCATCTGAAAAAGAAAACAAAAAGGTTAGGTTATAGCCGAAGCAGTTATTATTTTTGGAGTGATTTTCTTAGTGTATGTATAAGTGTGCTCCTATTTCCCAAGAGGAAAATGTGCTCGACTATCCTGAAATAGAAGAAGGATGTGCCTAATGCTTGGCCTTGTAAGATGGCCCTATCATGCATACTTTGGGTACTGATAACTCCATATGTGTGCATCTGGAAGTAGTTGGTTGATGTATGCAGTCTGTCTTGTCTTTCGGCAACCAAATCTGCTTCATTCTGTTGGGATGTAGTGTATTCTCCACCTTTTTGATGAATGTGGTTCTTCTCTTGTGGTATGTCTGCTCTTTCTGATTTTTGAATCTGAAATTGGCTTGTGTAGCGACTGCGGACTCCTTTATTTTCCTGTAGCTATTCTTCTGTGGCTGTTTTGTGTGTAGACCCTGTTGGCTCTTCTTATGCTGAGGTTCCTTGTTTCGGTTTAGCTTCTTTGGAGCACATGATTTAGGAATCCATATTTGCGATCGATCCGGTTGAGCGGCTACTACTTTCTTTGGGATCCATATTGTAGCACTTCGTTGTTGACTTTGGTGCTCATAATGATTTGCGTTGTTATTTGATGGGTTGCTCCGATGTCGATAGTGCTTCTGTCGTCGAAGATATTTCTTCGCTTGATCCTTCCTTATCCACGCTTGTTGAGTGTACGGAATAGGGTATAATTTAATAGGTACAGATGTTGAATCACTCAGAGGACTTGTCTCTCTTAGGCATGGTGTTTCAGATTGATTGACACTTTTGTGACGTGCTAGACTAGAAGATGGTATGCACACAGAATTCAATGTGTCCGCACATATAGTACTTGACGAAGGTGTTTCTATAGTGCTAGTGAACATACATTCGTGACTTTGTTCATTGGAATGAACTTTTTGCTCTATGCTTACAGATTTGATTGGTCGTTCGTCTAGCAGACTGAATACTTCCCGTTGTCCTATCCTGGCTGAGATGTAGCCTAAAGCCAATTGAATGGTCACCTCATATTCGTAAATCCAGTCTTGACCTAACACCACCTCTTCAAGTAAATCTTGATCATGACACACTAATAGCTTTTGTTCCATAGTGTTGTTGCAAAGATGCAGAGGTACGGTAATTTCACCTATACATTTAGTAATCGTCCCTCCTATTCCTATCAACTGTGCCATTGATGGGCGTAATTCTTCCTTGAGTTTCTGGGTCAAAGAAAGTTTGATACAGCTTATGGCAGCTCCTGTATCAATGAGAGCATCCACTAAATGGTATTCCGTTTTACCTGCTCCCAAATTTAAATATGGTTGCATTCTCTGTGAACCTAGGTTTTTAGTGGCTCTAACATTAGCCATTGGGATGAGTTCTTCTCCTAATCGATATCTCTCATCTCGCTCTCTCATCCACTCCTTTCGTTTCTTAATTCGTTCTAGTGCTTCCTGTCTCGCTTCTTCTCGTATCCTTTCCTCTTTAATACGTCTATTCTTGCCCTTGATTAATCGAGACATTATTTCTTCAGTCAATGGTTCTAGATATTTTTTTACTCGACATCCGCTGATATAGTTTGGTAATACATCCCCATCCAAGGTTGCTAAGCTGATAGCTCCACTTGTCGATATACGATTGATGATTAATGGGCCATATCCTCTCTTCTGCAACTTCTTAGCATGTTGTTTCAAGGTATATACCAAAACTAAATCTCCTTCCTTCAAATTTTTGTCTTTGATGTGAGCATCAAAATAGGCTTTCTGTCGCCGTTTAGCAGCATAAATGCCTGCTACAGCTTGTAACCTAGTTTCGTGAAGCTTCTCTATTTGACCCAATTGAGCTGATAGTTCATGTCCCGTCCACTCGTAAGTAGTTGCTACTTTGAGAGTAGGAATTAGGAAATCAATTGGCAAAATAGCATTTTGTCCATAAACTAAGTTAAAAGGAGTAGTGCCTATGGCGGTTTTATAGGCTACTCGAAATGCCCATAAAGCATGATGTAATTGTTTATCCCAATCTGATCTACCATTGTTAACAATTTTGGTGAGTACTGTGCACAAAATTTTATTCGAACTCTCGGCTTGTCCATTGGCTTGTGGGTGATAAGGAGCTGATTTCTTATGAATTACCAAGAATTCATTCAGTAGAGCTTCTATGACTTCATTCACAAAGTGCGTACCTCGATCACTCACAATTTCTATTGGTAGTCCAAATCTAGTGAAAATGTTCTCAAAGAGAAACTTGGCCGTGGTTCTTGCGTCATTTTTCTTGGTTGCTTTGGCTTCAACCCATTTGGTCAGATAGTCTGTGGCTACAATTATATATTCGACATGGGATCCTTTCGCTGGTGGGCTAATAGGCCCTATGAAGTCTATTCCCCATTTCGTGAAAGCTCTGGCACTCATCATGGGTCTCAGTGGCATCTCATCTCTTCTAATTGGATATTTCGTTCGTTGACAAGTATCACATCGTTGCACATATGTTACAACATCTTGATGTAGAGTTGGCCACCACATTCCCGCAAAGAGGATCATTTTTGCAGTTTTATCTGCAGAGAAGTGCCCTCCTGCAGCTCCTGTATGTGCCATCTCTAAAACAGAAAGATATTCATCTTCATGAATGCACATTCGTAATTGATTATCTTTCCCTCGTTTAAAAAGTTGTTTTCCTACAATGGCATAATCCTTACTCTGCTCTACAAGTGCACGTTTCCTTGCTGAAGTGGCTCCTTCTGGGTATTCTTGAGTCTTTAAGAACTTTACCAGAGGCATGCTCCATCTCGGTGCTACTGTGGAATAGCATAGAGTTGAGTTCTCTTCTGGATTTTGTTCTTGACAGATTTGGCATGCTGATACATAGTTATGTGCGTCTCTCCGCATGGTTGGCCAATATATGCCTAACCTCCTCAGAGTTTGCCATGTTCCGTTTGCATTCAAATGAGTTTTCCATTGATTTACATGTGCTTTCTGAAGCCACATTTCTTGTTCCTCTTCTTCTACGCATCTCATTAACAATCCAATTGAATCCTGGTGATACAAACTTCCCGCAATGATATGAAGGTTTTTAGTCTTCCAGAGGTCTTGGGTTTGGTTTGGTGTGATCCCATCTTTCGGTCCATGTGTGAGTATAGGGATCAACTTTTCTGCCCATTGGGGACATACTTCCAGGTTGAAAAGATACGTATCTGGCAAATCATCGGGTACTCCTATGGGTGGTTCTCCATGGGTCATTCTTGATAAGTGGTCTGCTCTTATGTGGGTATTTCCTTTCTTGACTACTACCTCAAAATCAAACTCCATTAGCAATAAAAACCATCGTACTAGTCTTCCTGTATTGCACGGTTTATTGACTAGGTACAGTAGAGCTTGATGATCAATGAAGAATTTGAATTTGTTTGCCAACAGGTAATGTCTGAACTTTTTGACTGCGTACACCATCCCTAGGCCTTCTCTCTCAGTGATAGTATAATTACGTTTTGCTTGATTTAATTGTCTACTAGCATAGGCTATAGGGTGGTCTAGTTTTCCCGTATCTGCAGGTTGAGCTAAGATGCAACCAATGGCAAACTTGGAAGCATCCACATGAATGTGAAACGGCTTATTCCAGTTAGGTACTCGAAGGATTGGTGCTGAACTCAATCGATTCTTTAACTCGTTGAAGGCTTTTTCACATTCTTCGGTCCAATTAAATTGTGTCAATAATGCATAAAGAGGTCTAGCAATTATGGCGTACATATGTATAAATCTTCGATAGTATCCACAATGTCCCATAAATGCTTGAACTTCTTTAGCAGTCTTAGGTCTTGGTAAATCCAAAATTACCTTGATTTTGTCTTCATCAGTTGAAATTCTGTTTTTAGAGACAATATGTCCTAATATTTTCCCTTGTCTAACCATGAAGACACACTTTTCTGGATTGAGGCATACTCGGTATTGTCTACATTTGGCAAAGATCTTTTCTAGTTCTGGGATGTGCTCTGATCGTATAGCTGAATAAGTACAAAGATTATCCACGTATACCTCCATACTCTTTCTTAGGAATTCTTTGAATACATGGCACATCAATCTTTGGAAGGTAGCTGGGGCATTAGTCAGACCAAAAGGCATGACTCTAAAGGCGTATACCCCCCATTCAGTTGCGAACGCTGTTTTATGTTGGTCCTCAGGAGCAATAGCTACCTGATTATACCCTGAAAAGCCATCCAGAAAGCTATAGACTTCCTTTCCTGCCACTCTTTCCAAGAGATGATCTGTAATTGGTAATGGATAACTATCCCTTATGGTCGCGGCATTTACTTTCTTCAAATTGATGCACACTCTTAACTTTCCATTCTTTTTCGGTACAACCACCAACGGTGACACCCATTCCGTGTGCTCAATTTCATATATGAATCCAGCATCTAACAATTTGTCTATCTCTTCCTTTATCTTTGCTGAATACACATCATTGTATGTATATGGTCTTTGTTTAGAAGGTTTGGCTTCGGATGTCATGGGAATTCTATGGGCACATATAGATGGATCTACTCCTTTCAAGTCCTTATAGGTCCATGCAAAGACATCCCGATATTCCCTTATGAGGCGTATTAACTCTTGTTCTTCCTCCATTGAGACATCCTGTCCTATGAAAGTACATCGTTCTTCTCCTTCCTCCAACGTTACCACTATCTTCTTGGTTTGTTCTTTATTGTCATAAGCTATTCCTGGCTGTGCCTCTCTTTTAGGCATTTGAATAGCAATTTTCCTCTCTTCTAATTCATATTTCTTGAAGTGAGCTGGCACTTCAAACTGATCTTGTGGTTTGTGTTCTTCATTCTCTAGCTCTTTATCTAACTCCGGCTCATCTTTCTGTGTAGGTTCTTTATAGTTTTCGTTAGCTGTGATGCTTATTTTTTGATCTTCATCTTCAGGTTCCATTGGTTCTGGCTCCATTTCAATGCTCTCATAGTCCTCCTTCCATTCTTTCTCTATCACTTCTCCTTCTTCAGCCTCCTGAAGGACTACTACATAGAGACTAACGTCATATCCTTCCTCGTCAATGCATTCATTCATAGTTATCACTTCTTCGTTCACACATACATCGAGGGTCGCTAAAATCTCCATCCAACCATGAGGTTCAAACTCTTCATCTAAAAAGACTTGAGGCATGTATGCTGGATCTTGTACAGACCTAGCTACTCCTTGCCTTTGCTGCCATCCTTTTCTCCTATCCTCTTCCTTTTTGGCAGTTTGGCATATCCATAGATGAGTGTCCTCGTTCATCCAAGATTGGTCACTAGAACCTATGCTGTGAACTGACTGATCGTCTTCTTCCTTATGAATTTGATTCCATTGTAAGGGAGGAACATCTTGATATGTATAAGTGTGGAGATTTATTCTCGTGGTGGTTCCTTCATGTTGTAGGTATACAACATCTTTTCCCCAATCTTGCACAACCTTTAATTGTCTCATGAAAGGTCTTCCAAGTATCATTTCATAATTGCTCGGCCTTTCAAATTGACAAATTGCTAAGGTGTGTTCAAATTCAACTCCGCAGGTGGTGAAAACTACTCGTTCCAATAATCCCAAGGGTCTTTTTGTGTGTCCGTCAGCCATTTGTATTTTCATACGCGTTGGTCTTAAAGCTGGTTTTCCCCATTTCTCCCAGATTTCTCTGGTAGCAATGCCTACACCAGCTCCTGAATCTAAGATGGCTTTGGTTGTATAACCCCTAAAGGTAATTGGAAGGCAAGTGTTTCCTTCATCTCCCTCACTAAAATCTCCTACCTTATCCACCGGGATCTTTACCGTGTTTACTTCGTCCAATATCTCTTTTCCTTCCATCTTGATCTCCAATTGACTAGTTAATTTCTCCTTCAGATGTGGTTTGATCTTCAACAATTCTTCTAATGTTAAGGTACAGGGGATTTTTACCTTTTTAAGGTGTTGTATGATGTCCGATGTTTGGACGGATGGGTTCGGTTCTTTTTTCCTCATTGAGGGAATACAATATAATTCTGAATTATGTTCGTAATCTCCTGTATAGTTTGGCAAATCCTTTGTTCCATCATCTCCTTTGTCACTAGGATCCATTGGTATAATTTCTTCTGAATTTAATTCAGGTATTGAACCCTCCATTTCCTCTTCCGCTTCTATCTCTTCAAAGGGTGGTTCAATTCCTTCTACTTTCTTCCATCTGTCTTCTTGGACTCTAGCCCACAAATCTTTAGGCCATTCCCCTTCTACTTCGGGAATAATGGATCCTTCCCTTTTATCCTCACCATCATTGCCATTCTGTGTATTACTTACTTCAGTTTTTTCGTTGTCATTGGTGATGATGCACTCTTGGAATTCTCTTTCAAGAATTCGGGTCTTGGGTAATGGCAATGCAGGTTTTTCTAGGGTCTGTTGGGCAACTTCTATTAGTTTTTTGCAGATCTCCAACCTCTCCTTCTCTAGGTCACCTCTAGGATATTCTCTTTCATGTTGTTCGATGGTCGGTCCGGCTCTTATTCGTGCCTTGTATGCCTGAATCCACATGGCTAATTCTTCAGGCATGGGATCTGCTAATACCGATCCTACCTCTTCTTTTTTGTAGTTTTCATTTTTATTCTCTCCTACCTTTTTCTGTTCCTCTTTTGGATTCTGTTCGTTCTTCTCTTTTTCCTTTTTCTGCAGTAACTTCTTTTCTTTTATTCTATCTCTACGGTTCCTCCATCTTTGAATTCTTTTACTTACCACACTTTTCTCAGGCTCTTTCGAGTCTTCAACTCCCTGTGGTGTGGGTGTATTCATCTCTAGGTTACTTTGATTGTGTTCTTTTGGTTTTTCTAGGGTCTCTCTAGCTTTGGCTCTTGTTATTGCCTTCAGTGGTACAGTGTATTCCTTATCACTTCCTGATGATTCGATTACTTCAATCACATTGATTTGCACGTTGGATGTGACCTTGTTGGGGTTCTTGGGGCAATCTCTAAAAAGGTGTTCCTTACCACAATCACTACAGTAGCCTTCCCAGACTCGTTGTGGTGGTGGTGGGTTCGGCAATGTGCAATCTCTGATGTAGTGATCACCTCCACATCGGTAGCATGGTCCTCTGAGTACAGGCGGTCTGTTCATGGGTCGGGGTGGTATGGTTGCTCTAGGAGCTGTGTACATTAATGACACATAGTCCTGCTCGTATCCATATGAACTATTTGATACTTCCATGTCATAGGCATATGGTTCGTATAGTTGTCCATACTCTATCATAGAGCTTTCATAATTGGGATATGCTCCTTGACTATGGTCGTAAGATGAGTCATATGGTTCATTACTAACCAAAGGTGTGGCTGGGACTATAGCTCTCTCTAGGTTTTCTTCAGGTTGAGCTCTCTTGACTGGGACAACGTTCTGAGGATGGGGCGGTTGCTGTCCTAGTACTGGTTGTGGTTGGGTGTATCCTTGATATACATATGGTCGTGGCACTGGTGCCTGCTGCTGATAAGTGGGATATCTGAAGGCTTCGCCTCCTTGATCTCTCTGAGGGTATCCATAAGGTCTCATATATGGCTGTGCTGATCTAACTTGCCTATTGTAAGGGCAATTCTCTGTACTGTGATTTGTATATTTTTGCTCTACATTGCAATATTGTAGAGGTCCTGGGGCGGTGGGTCTATTATAAGCATAAGAAGGTGGTGGGACTACTCCCCTAGTACACAAGTGAGAAGGATGATCACCTCCGCACTGCATACATCTTCTGAGCATTGGTACTCTCATAGGGTTATTGGGGTGGTTCCTCTGTCCTTGAACGTTCAACTTCTTTGCTACCAAATCGGCTATTTCCTCTACATTGTTTTTATGGATTGATGTGCTACTAGCATAATCTTCACTTTTCAAACTGCCTTGAGGTATTTTCAGGTCTTCTGCTAGGTTGTCTTCCAGGTCTATACATTCCTTCATGCACTCTTGCAAAGTTTGGACTCTCTTTACATATACGAATGATCTCAAAGATCCGTTCAACAATCCTTCCAAAAATAATGACAGCATTTTATTTTGGGTAGGTCTCTCCTCTACTGGGCATCTGTCCACATACTTCTTGAATCTTCTTGCTGCCAATCTCACTGATTCGGTAGGGGCTTGCTTAAAGCTATGGATCAATGATGAAGAGTTGTTTTTAATTCCTGACTTAGTGAATTCCTCAATCATTTTTTGATAGACTTTCTCCATGTTTTGAAAATTATTAGGGTCCAATGGCTGAAACCATGCTAACGCAGTGTCTGACAATGTGAGACCAAAGGACTCATATTGGATCAAGAAGTCTTCTACCTGTTCGGCTTTGATTACTTGTTTAAATTCAGCTATATGATTGTAAGGTTCACTAGAGCCATCATAATGATTTCTCATGCATTTGGCAACTTGAATTGGCCTTAATCTTCTTCCCGTTTCGGGTGGTCTAGGCATAACTGGGAAAATTGGTCTTCCTATGGGTATGCCTGGTCCTCTTGCTACTGGCAGTCTGACTGGAGCAGGAATTCCATGTCTTGGGTCAATAGTTGGTTGAGGTCGGTAATTAGGGTTATTTGCAGGCATTGCAAACTGCACATGTGGTCTAACTGGGATTTGTGTTTGCTGTGTTTGCCCTGACTGTTGATATGAATCATTCTGGGATGTTCCAAGTGGGTTTCTTGAAGTAGTGGCTTGGTCCCTAGGGGGAAACACTGGAATATTCTGATATTTCAGCTCAGCTCTTTCTAATTCTGTTAAGGGCCAATATCTTCTCTGATTTTTATCCAAATATGTGATGATGGTGGGGAAATCAGGATCCCGTAATTCGTAGATGGTGACAGGATTAGGGGCAGCTTCCCATATTGAGGAGTGAGCTCTAAGCAGATGCTCCATCCCGTTGACCATGTATACATCCATTAAGGAGTCGTCTTGGGGAATCAGGTCTCCTCTCCATATCCTAGCAACCGTCGATCTCCCTCTAGGTGTAGTTACTTGCTCTTCATTCCCTCCTCCATTTAGGTTTGCAGCATTATTTTCTTCACCATGTTCATTAATGTTTTCCGGGTGTTCAGTGGCAATATATTGGATATCTCTTTTGTCCATGTAAAAGCCTTCTACATACTTGACTGCTGGTCTAGGCACTATGTAAGCCTCTGACGCCTTCTTTAACCTGGCCACTGATCTGTTTAGACCATCCAAATAAATAGGGATCTCATTTTGGTTGGTGTTCACGTACTCCAAGGAGGTCCTGTACTCTCCTTCAATGATTGACATCATGCCAATCATGGGTACTGTGTTCTGCATATCCTCTGAAGCCATGGGAATTTCTTCCTCTGACTCACTAGAGGTCTCCGAGTAATGTGAACGGCTACTTGGCTCGGCTATACTACCTACAGAAGAGATTACACTTCTTCGGCTTCCTAGGGTTCTTCCGGATCTCAAGTTCATCCACTTCACAGCTCTGATCAGCCCTTGCAATCCTCTAGCCTCTAGGATTCTTCACTAAAGGTCAGAATTTCTAGAAGACCTTGGCTGGGATATGATTATAAAAGAACTTTTTCCAGATCACGATACTTGACTCCAAAATCCACGATACACGATCTCTAACCCAAAACGATACACGATCTTTGGGCTCCAACGATACTTGATATTCGATCCCAGACGATACTCGATCTCTGTCTCAAAACGATCGACGATACCTCAGCAAAACGATACACGAACTTTGGTAAGTATCGCGATCTCTGAGAGATGATACACGATACACGATACTTGAGAAAAACGATACTCGATCTCTGGTCGAAACGATCTCTGGCCGAAACGATACACGATCTCTGGAATGGAAACGATCTCTGGCCGAAACGATACACGATCTTTGGAATGGAAACGATCGACGATACCTGAACCAAACGATATGCGATCTTTGGTAAGTATCGCGATCTCTGAGGAGCGATACACGATACTTAACCCACCAAACGATACACGATACACGATACTTCCGAAGTATCGCAATAGGTATGAAACAATACACGATCAACGATCGCTAGCCAAAACGATCTCTAATCCGAAACGATACACGACCTACGATCTCTGGCCAAAATGATCTCTGACCAAGTATCGCGATCGGTATGAAACGATACACGATCGGAGGGAAATATCGCGATACTCAACCACAGGAGGTCACGATACTTGCTAAGTATCGCGACACTCGACCGCGGGAGTAAACGATACTTGACCCTTTTTTCAAGATTTTTGCTAAGATTTTCCAAGTTTTGATTACACACAGATGTTTTACAAGGTCTTCTACCCCCTCCTCACTCCCTGTATCAATCACAACACCTCTTTTACCCCTGTAAGTTCCAACGATACCTGACGCAGATCGTTTCACACTGATATTGAATTTTTTGAGTGATAAAAAAGAACTAGCAACTGAGTGGCTCACCTTTGATGCTCTTTCTCACTCTTCTAGCATCCTCACTTGCTTAACGAAGCTCCACAAGCTCAGGCTCAACACACGATACTCAGCAGCTCGTCCCACGATACTTGTTCAAAACACAAGTGACTTACAAATAGTGGTTTTTTGGCTTTTATACTTGGCTTTTCCTATCTACTGAAAATGAAACAACAAGACAAAAAGTGAAAGCTACTCTAAACTACTCCCTCACTCTTCCTACTCTCCTCCTACCACTCACTTCCCTAGACTAACAACTCACTACACACACTCCAATAATGAGAAGTAGCAAGTGCGGTTGAAAATGACTTACCAAAGAAGAGAAAATCACCACTCCTCCTCTTACTTCAATGAAAAAAGCTACTTACCATCACACGAATGCCTCGGTTTGATTCGTCACTCCCCGGCAACGGCGCCAAAAAGTGTGTTGACCTAAGTACCAGCTTAGGGACTTGCGGAGAAAGAGACTATACCTCAATCCCCTCTCAAGTGCATATAGTGGGGATACACGCTTTTAATTATCAATCCAAAGAGTATACAAACCTAGCCGAGTGTATGAGGACATGCAATCATGTGATGATCAATGCAAATGAACTACTCAAAGAGTGTAAACAAAGCAATGACTTATCTAAACAAGCTTCAACTGTTGGTCATGGCGTCACGATACTTGGTGTAGCAGCTGTCAGTATTTTGGACTTTTCTCCCAGCTTCGAGCTCCAAATATAGCAAATAGCATATGCGTTTTGAAGCTCTCGAGAAGACGCATCCAATGGCAGTGAGTTCACTCAATTCTGATGCTCCTACTTCAAGTTATGAGCAAAATACTGAGTCGCGGGAAATACCTTCCTACACTTCAGCACTTCCTACACTTCGCACACACCTTACCTACAGCAAATAAACACTTTCATGGATAGACAACACTCACAAGCACTCTTTCCAAGCAATACACATGCAAACAAGCTCACAGAGAAGAAGATACAGAGTGAAGAAGACACAAATTCGAATTTCTGTGCTCTCTATTTTCACAATGGCAAAAAGTTCTTTACAAAGAGTCGCCTTTGACTTATATACTAGTGCCCTAAAAATGGTCCTTTCACACAAGAGACCGGCACTTTATTCACTAAAAGACTAATTTCCTACTATTTTACATGGGTAAATCTCTAATCTTCTGTGGGGATGCATCTAGAGGACTCCTCTAGTGCATTTACAACGGAAAATATATTACAAGAATGATTATGATACAAAAATATGATGTCCAAATCGGAAAATTTTTGGGGCCCGTCTTTTTCTCTGCTTTGTGCTCTTTTTAGCTCTGCAACACTCTCCCCCTCTTCGTCTTTGTCGTCCCTTGACAGGCTTTAGCTTTTCATCGGCTGTTTGCTTCGTTTCTCCGCACGCTACCCTTGGTCGGTTTTGTCTGTAGTTAAACAGACATGCAGCTTGGATGGCCTGTTCTTGATTCAAGCTCTACTACACTAGAGCCTGCTGCATTTGTCTTGCCTATTTATTTGGGTTGCCACGCACGCCACCAGTGACTAGGAATGTGCTGTTCTTAGTCACCCTCTTAAACTTTTCAGCCTCTGCCCCTTTCTAACTTTTGGTCCTCTGATTTGTCCTGGTTGCACACATCTGACCCTGTTGTATTGCTTTGAGCCTGTTTGCTTTCTTCCACCGTGCAGGACCTGGATGTTTTACATTGTTGCCTGATGCGTGCCCCTGCGGGGCTCTGTGCAGAGATGGGTGTTGCGCCCCTGCGGGGCTTCTTGCAGAGATATGTCTTCGGATATTTCTATTTAGTGAAGCTGCTTCTTTCGTTGCCTTCTTCTTTTCTTCTTTTTACTCGACTCTCCCTCAACAACTACCATTCATACTGTGGTTTCATTAACTACCCAACAAGGTTAGAAAGTACATCAATCGGACATAAAAACAACTTTATTGAGTGGTGATTTGCAAGAAGATGTTTATCTGAATCAACCTTGTGGATTTGCCATGAAAGGGCAAGAACATATGTTGCATAATGCCTTGTACAGTCTCAAGCAAGCTCCATGTGCATGGTATGAAAAAATCCATAGGCACTTGATTGCTCTTTTCTTCACATGTAGTCCTATTGAAAGCACAATGTTTGTTCTTTATGTTTACATACTCTTGAGTGGGTCATGTAATGCAAAACTTGACATCCTTATGGATGATGTGCAACATAATTTTGATGTCAGTTATCTTGGTCTTTTGAGCTACTATCTTGGTATCTAATTTGTATCCGTTAAGGGGGGAATTGTTATGCACCAAGCAAAGTAAGTTGAAAAATCACTTTAGTGTTTTGTCTTTGAGGATTGCAAGTCAATTTCCACACTAGTGGAAACAGGATTTAGGTTTTTAGTTGAGGATTCGAGTGATGCATTCGACATCTCTTTATCAGTAAGTTGTGGGATGTCTTATATATGCATGCAACACAAGTCCGGATATACAATATGTAGTTTCTTAGTTGAGTCGATTCATTCGTAGCCCTGACACTAAGTGTTGGAAAGCAATGAAATGTGTGTTTAGATATCTCAAAGGCACTATGAGTTTAGGTCTCTTTTATGGCAGAGATATTCAGCCATGCTTACATGCTTTTACAAATAGTGATTGGGCTAGTTGTTATGACACTTTCCTGTCCACTAGTGGTAATTGCTTTTCCCTTGGAGACTCATGCATATCTTGGTTGAGTGTAAGAAGCAACCTATAATAGCAACATCGATTTTTGAACCTGAGTGCAAGGCAATTTTCACACTTTTAGTGGAGTGTATATGGTTGAGATACCTATTGATGGATCTTTGCATGGAGATTGATGTTATTATGCATATTCTCACTGATAGTCATAGTGTTGGTTGTTGCATGAAATCGAGTGTTTTATGCATGGACCAAACATACTGAGGTGCATTATCACTATGTGTGAGAGCGCCTTCATGTAGGAGATATTGATTTGGTATATGTTCCTAAACAAGATAATGTGGCAAACATATTCACCAAAGCTCTTCCATGGGAAAAGTTTGAAGCTTTTCACAAAGCTTTAGGATTATGGCCTAATGGGGGATGATTTTTCACTCCCTATATGTGTTAACACCATTCACTCTAGGTGGGTTTGTTACACTTATGTGTTCCTCGATAAGCTTTGATGTGAACCTTTTCCCTATACATGGGCACTTTTTACTCTAGTGTTGGCTAGAGGTGTTTTGCCCCATGTTACCACATACATGATACACTCATATGTGGTGGTAATTTTTACTTAGGAATATTATTCATCTCTTACTTCAATTCTATTCATCATGAATAGAGAGAGCTATTCCAACAATCCGTCTTCTCCATGTGTCTTTTTGCATTTGTGCTCCTTGTGTGTCTCTTGCACTTCTACACATAGCCAACATTCATGCACTTCGTTAATTTATTTTTATATCTCTCTTTATTTTTTAACTAATTTCTACTTCAAATATGTCTTCCTTAAGATGTACCAAGTTTGAATTATGTTTCAAAAGTCAAGAAATAATCTTGAGTCTTATCTTTTTTAGAAATCGTATGGTTCTTTGAGTAGATAAGTCATTCAAAAAAGGGATAATAAGTCATTTTTTCTCGGATCTTTTGTACAAAAGACTTGATTGGATGAAATTCAATCCTCTAAAGGTCATACTTGGTCAATACTATTCATTAATCCATTTTTTTGGGTAGATTGTCAATTTTTTCTAAGAATCTGACACTTGGTCATCCTTTATGCCATTTTCAATGAGTCTAAGATGCATAAACAACTAATTAAGGAGGTTGAAGTGAGAAGAGTGGTATTTGAGGATGCTAGTCCTCTAATTAGCATGCATAAAAATGCTACACATAGGGATGTTAAAGAGAATGTCCAAATAGATCAGTCTACAAACATTCTTGTTCAGCAACCATTGAGACATTCCGCACGTGTCTTGCATCCACCTGATAGATATGTTCTTGGTTTGGATTTTGTTATGCTAACAGCTGTTGGCGAGCCTTTTTGCTACAAATAGGCTACAAAGACAAAGGATCATGTCAAGTGGGAGCGTGCCATGAGGAGTGAATCGGATTTTATTCACAAGAATGGTACTTGGGATTTAGTACCTTTGCCAAAGGATAGAAAATATTTACCATGTAAATGGGTATATAAGCTGAAATTCACATCAGATAGTGCTTCTCCAAAGTATAAAGAATGACTTTTTGCGAAGGGTTATAAGCAACAACATGGTGTACATTTTGAGGAAATCTTCTCTCCAGTAGTCCAGATGACAAAGATAGATAGATAGATAGATAGATAGAAAGAAAGATAGATAGATAGATAGATAGATAGATAGATAGATAGATAGATAGATAGATACATAGAAGCAATAAGGATCATTGTCTCTACACAAAGAGATGCTCAAATGGCATCTTGATATGGTTGATACTTTATGGCGATGATATGTTGATTGCTTGGAAGTCCTCTTATGAATTGTCATTTCTCGAAAAGAAGTTGAGTGAGACATTTGATATGAAGGATTTGGGGAATGCCAAACATATTCTTAGCATGCACATTAATTGTGATCGGAGTAAAAGATGCATATACTTGTCTCAAAGTGACTACATATCCAAAGTACTTCACAGGTTCAATATGCAAGGCCTAAAGGCATTGAGTACACGTTTACCCACATATGAAATTGAGCAAGGATGAATGCCCCAAATCAGACGTGGAAAAGGAATTCAGGACCAAAATTCCTTATCAATCTATTATTGGTAGTCGCATGTATGCTATGGTAGCTACGAGACCAAACATTGTTTTGTAGTGGGAGTTGTGAGCAGATATATGTCTAATCCTGGCGAGAAGCATTAAGAAGCAGTCAAGATGATTTTGAGATATCTGACTGGCACTAAGGACAAATGTCTATGCTTGGATAGAGGGAAGGCATCCATTATTGGTTACATGCATTTTGATTATGTTGGTTGTGTAGACAATCTAAATTCTACATCAGGGTGCATTTTTCATTTTGCAGGAGGTGTTATCTCTTGGAGATCCCGTCTTCAAGAATGTATAGATGTTTCCACTATAGAAGCAGAGTATGTTGCAGCAAGTGAGGCATGTAAGGAATCATTGTGGCTTTCTTGTCTTGCTTGTGATATGGGTTTATCTCAGTATGTAACTTGTTTGCTTGGTGATAGTCAGAGTGCCATTGTTTTGGCTAAGAATCTGGTCTATTATGCAAAGTCCAAGCACATTGTGGTGAGGTATCGCTTCATTAGATAATGCTTAGCTAGTGAGTGCATTGTTTTTGAAAATTTTTGTACTTGAGATAATGTTGTAGATTCTTTGACTAAAGCTCTACCACATGATAGCTTTTGATGCTATTGTCACTTGATAGGGGTTACTTGATTCATTAGCTTCATAGTTACTTGTATGTTGTGTAACATGCCCATCACGTGGGAGGTATAGTTTGTATGCTTGCACTCAGGTATTCTTTATCATTCTTTATTTTATCCCATAGTCACTTTGGCCATATTTGCCTTTGGTGGGAGATTGTTATCGTTAGTGTCCATGTGAAAGGCTAAATGATTGTCGGACACTTTTGTATATGTTCTTTAATAAAACAATTAGTGGTTGCAACCATAGACTGTAAGTTGGATTGCATTTGTAACACCTAAGAAATCTGTGTTTCATGCTCTCTGTGTACTATGTGGCTTTTGCATATTTTCTAGCCCTTATGTGGCTTTGGAGCTCAGTTTTCTATTGCAAGGTTATTGTTGTGGAGCTCTCGAAAAGGAGAATTCCTCGTAGTGTGTTGCTATCGCAACACTTCAATACCCTTTCCATGTAAGCATGCTCCATTTACGCAAACTTTTGTAAACAAGGACATGTTTGTATGTATGCAAGCATGCATACCAACTAAGCTAAGATCTTTCTTCATGCAAATCTTTTGTTTCATAACCATGCAAATGATTCTCAAATAAGCTTCTTAATTTTCTATGATTAATGGTATGATGCTTTCACTTATCGTTGATTCTATGAGCATGCAACCATAACTTCAATACACGCTCAAGTTAACCTTTCACTAGGCACCTCTTCTCATGCAAAGACAAGTCAAGAGATGCATTCTTTCATACATTCCTACTTTAATCATTCATATAATATTTTCAAACTATGAATTATGTGAAGTAGAACTTGAAGAACAAGCACAAGGTACTTCCTTGACTATAATTTGATGATGTTGATCTCGTGTCAATGTTTAGTTGGGAAAGGGGTGCACGGCTAGTGCACATGAGGCTGTTAGGTGTTGATGTATTCTTTTGGTAATGTAAAGATTTGGAAGGGATCCCTTCAAGTTTTGGGGAACATAGAAGGAGCCAAACCAGTAAGACATAAAAGCTATAGGTTGAATCCAAAGTATGCTAAAGGTGTTTACCAAGAGATCCAACAAATGGAGGATGTTGGAGTTATTATCCCCATTGAGCACTCATAATGGATATCTCAAATTGTTATTGCACCAAAGAAGAAAACTATTAAAATTCAGATATGTGGGGATTATAGAGCACTCAACAAGGATAGTTTCAGATGGCTTCTCTATGCCCATCATAGAACATGTTGTCGAAGAAGTGGCTAAATACACACTGTATAGATTCATGGATGGATTTAGTGGGTATCATTATATATTCATTCACCCAAAGGATTGGGAGAAGATGAATTTCATCACACCTTGGGGCATTTATGTTTATGTAAAGATTCCATTTTTACTAGAAAATGCTTTTAAAACCTTCAGCAAGGCTGTGAACCTTATATTTGGACCCCTAATTTTAGAATGCTTATAAAACTTTATGGATGATTTCTCCTCCTTCTCAAGTACTTGTACTAGTATTCCCACGATTTGCTTAGATGATAACTTGGCACAACTCCAATAGGTCTGCAAAGAATGTGGGAAGACCATATTGAAGCTGAATCTTAATAAGTATCATTTTCTAGTGATAGAGGTTTCTCTTCTTGGACATGCAGTGTCTGCCAAAGGTATGGCCCATGACCTAGACAAAATTATAGCTATGCTAAGGTTACTTAGAGCAAAGAAACCAAAAGAAATCTAGATCTTTTGGGGATGTACTAGAAATCATAAGAGGCTTATCAAAATGTATACATACATCATTGAACCACTTGCTAGGCTTACATATAAGAATGCCCCATTTAAGTGGGAAGAAGAAGAGAACAAGGCTTATCAAATTCTCATATCAAAGCCTGTGGAAGGACCCATCTTGGTTAATCTACATTAATTTAAAGACTTTCATGTTTAGAAGTATGCGACCATCACATACTTGCTCTAGTAAAAGTATATAGGAGACTTCCTAAGTTGATCTCGATTCCTTGTATGATTCGGGCTCATAGTCATAACTTGGAGTGAATGCAAGTCATCTCTAAATCTAATCCTAGCATAAAAGGATCCATCATCCATAAATTTCATTTTGATTCGAGTCTCGCATATAATGGTTGCCCTAGAATGATCTCATATGAGCAATTATTTTGAATGAAAAAGTGAAATACATCAATAATTCCAAAAATCACCAAAGAATCATTTTCACATGCTCCAAGTAAATTAGCATGACCATTATCATCATCACACATTCTCCACCCATGATTCTTATCAATCGGCCATCTAAACTTATCATAAAGTTCCTTCGAAATCACATTTACCTTTGACCCTGATTCAACAAGTGCTAAATTGCATATGAGTTCTTCTCATGTGTTCCTGTAGCCCAAAACCTCTTGCTAAAATGACTCTTTGATTGTCTATTTTAGCATTAGCTAGGATTGGACCAAGGAAGTTTTTGTTCACATTATAAGCTTTGTTAACATCTTTATCAAACTCTTCTAAATTAAGAGATTCATTCATCACCTAAGTTAAGTCTACAATCTCTTGCTATGTTAATGGAAATCTCTTCCTTACTTGTGTTTGATAAAGTTATCCTAAACCATGGTTTATCAATGGAAAAAATTTGTGCTAAAGACATAATGACTAGGCTCTTCAGTAAAATCTCATATAAAATCTCCTTTGAATCAATCTTTTGTTCAAGCTCAAAGATCAAGATTGTTTTATAATGTCTTTAAGGCTTCTTTGTTTTATCATCAACTTCAGTTTTAACTGGTTTCTAAAGATCTGTCTCAGATGCTTGATCCTTTAGCTGAGTTGTTTTACTCTATTCATGCATCAAAGGTTTCTCCCCTTCCTTTATCTCTTTTCTTCTTTGATTAGATTTTGAGCTTTCTCCTTGCTCAAATCAAACTTTCTTAGGTTCTTCATTGGATTGTCTTCTACTCACTCTTTGTTCACATTCAATATCATCTTGCTTCTCATCTCGTTTTCTCTTTCATCTACATAATTTTCTTAGTTTTTACATCATCATCACGTTCCTCACCATCTCCCACCTCCATCTCCTTCTTCATTGAATTTTTAATTTTTGACCATAATCCCATCTCTACCTCACCTTCCCTCATTTCACTTCTGAGAGCGAGAGAGAGAGAGAGAGAGAGAGAGAGAGAGAGAGAGAGAGAGAGAGAGAGAGAGAGAGAGAGAGAGAGAGAGAGAGAGAGAGAGAGAGAGATTTTATGTGCATTGTTTTTGTGTGTTTTGTGAGCTTCCTTGCAGGTACAGACATCCACAACAGCTGCACTAGCTTTAGCAAGTACAAAATTGCTCTGCATAGACTCTGAGGCATTGCTCTCTATCAATCACAACATACATATAAATTACTTATGTGGTAAAAAAGATTTCACCACTGTAATGCAGAGGACTTGCACATCAAATATCTATAAAATTTTTTAGAAAACTTGCATTTTTTCTATCCATCACGACAAAAACCTCCGTCCATTATGAACAAACAACAAATAGGCCACAACAGAAGGTGTCCATCATGATTGACACAACTCTATTGCGATTGGCATCTGACCATCATGACAGATAGACCCCATGACAAACATAGTCCATTACCATTTCAATCCATCATGATTGATAGACTTCACAATAAATAGATTCCATCACCATCTTTGTCCATTGGGATAGATACTTATCCATCATGATTGATGGCCATCCATCACAACTGACAGACCATGATGGATAGCTTTGTCAATTATGATTGATAGCCTTGTTGATCGTGTGACCATAACAACTCAAGAAGCTATCTAGTTAGAGTTATATGCAAATTGGGACTTGTGAGTTCTAGAACTCACATCTCTAGAGAAAACATAAGTTCAATGTGTTTAGCAAGAAACCAGGTATACCATGCAAGAAACAAACATATAGAGGTTGATTACCACTTTATCACGAAGAAGCTCTTGGCAAAGGATATTGATATTTCATTTGTTTCGACAAATAAACAAGTGGTAGATATGATGATCAAGGATCTAAATGGAGTTGAACTTTGTAGGTTCAAATCAATTGTAGGTATTCAAGTTAGTAAAGATTGAAGACTCTTGAGGGGGAGTTGTTAGGACACCAAGCTTGTACCATGCTTGAGAATAGGACTCTACCATAGTCCAATTTAATTCGTCAATTAAACCATAGTCTTATGATGACTTGTATGTTTTTCTATTCTTGTAAGAATCCATAAGTATTTATGGATCCTAGATATTTATTCTTGTTAAAGGATAAATATGGAAGACCTAAAAGCCACGTGTGATGAGGTTGGTATTCAATAAACTACCAAAAAATTTTGAACTTGACTCTCTATCTCCTAGATTATAGGAAAAGAGAATGAATCTCATCTGGTGTGAGATTTGAATTCAAGTATGACTGTTCGCATTGTGAAAAAACGTAAGGAGAAATCTAAGAAAAGTATATTACCACTCCATGTACTTGTACTTAATGATATATGAATTTAGAATCATTTTTCATCATCCTCTTGCTTGTTGCTCATTTCTTTGAGTCATCTCCTTCAAGTGAGTAGAATTGCAGAAGTTGGTTCTCACAAATAACATGTACATTCTTCATGAATAAGGGCTCATTGGAAAGATATTAGTGTCTAATTGTATGCTGCAAAGGTTCATACTATTTGGATTCATTTACTATGTGCTAGAGCAAATACTTTGCCTCATGGATTGTGTCTACGACTCCTCGAAAAGTCGAGGTGACCTCTTGTTGATGTTAAACTTATTATTAGAACATGTCTTGTTTATAAATCTAATTCTTGTGCATAATAGATACTTAACCCTATAAGCCACCATCCTCTAAGAGGAATCTTGCCAATTTTTTATCATACTAGGAGCACTAAGCATATGAAGGTGCATGTTCCAACCATAAAAATTAAGTTTCATAGAATAGCTCATGTGCAAAGTAGTCTATTTTGGACCAATTGTTTCTCAGTGACTTTGTAATGTACCTAAGTTGTTTTATTGCATCAAATTGAAGCTTATGAGGTGAATAAAGTCTCCAATAGTAAAAGGGTAGGTTTCAGCTTAACCAAAATTCAATGTCTTCAACATCAAATTTCTACTCAATTCTATTCTTAACTCTTCAATTCATTCATGCCAATAATAAATTTGAATCTTTGAAACTTTGGTCTATGCAAGATTCGGTGAAGATACCTACAAATTCATCCTTTGTTCTAACAACTTCATTGTTTGTGGCCTTCTCTTAAACAAAATTATAGTGTACCTCTATATTTCCTACACATTCAAGTAACAAAAAAAATTTTAAACCACATAATCTTAGTAGTAACCAATGCTAAACCTCTATATTCAGACTTTGTAGAAGATAAAGCAACTAGTTTTTTCTTTGAGCTCCATGTTAATTTCTTGTTTCGTGCTATTACCACATATCCACTTGTGGATCTTTTGTCATCCTTACATCCAACCCAATCTACATCATTAAACACTTTACGAGTTATATCAGCACCATGACTAAAAAATAATCCTTCATTCATTGTATCTTTCAAATTCTTAAGTACTCTTTTGGCTGCATGTATATGAGGTGTTGTAGGTTCATGCATAAACTGTGGAAATACTCCCACTCCATAGAATATATCAGGTTTAGTTATTTGTTGCATAAACTGAAGATCCTACCATGGAGCTATGTGCATTCATATCATGCAATTCATCACCTTCTTTTGTGCTCCACTTTACATTACATTCGATTGGAGTGGAAACAAACTTACAGTCATGCATACCAAACCTTTTCAGCATATCAC
This sequence comes from Ceratopteris richardii, assembly GCA_020310875.1. Classification (NCBI taxonomy): domain Eukaryota; kingdom Viridiplantae; phylum Streptophyta; class Polypodiopsida; order Polypodiales; family Pteridaceae; genus Ceratopteris; species Ceratopteris richardii. The sequence continues at coordinate 31,273,737 of CM035433.1, forward strand.
ATATATACTTTCTCTATATCAACCACACACCATCTCCATACACAATCTCAATCCCAAGAAAGTATCTAAGCAAAACAAAATATGAAAATTTAAATTAATTTCCCAAATTACCTTTGATCTCTTCAATTGCTTTTGCATCATTCCCTCTAATCACTAATTCATCCGCATAAATGCATACATATACACAACATCTGCATGTTTTACATAAAGTGAAGGATCATCATGACTCACCCTATATCCTTGTGGCATAAGATATTTCACTAGTCGTGCGTTCCATGCCCTTGGTGCTTGTTGAAGACCATACAATGCCTTCTTTAACCTGCATACATGATTAGGACATCTAGCATCCACAAAACCATCTGGTTGTGATATATGCACTTCTTCATTTAACTCGCCATTAATTAAGAAAGGCATTGTTTATGTCTAATGATATCTATTATAACTTGTAGCTAAATCCAACAAAGTTCTCATAGTGGCCATGTTTCCTACTAGACAAAAAGTTCCCTCATAGTCCAATCCTTGCATTTGAGCATATCCTTTTGCCACAAGTCTAGACTTATATCTTGATACACTATCATCACTATGTCTTTTAATCTTAAAACCTATTTACAGCCAATTACCTTTTGTTTTGGTGTCTTTGGAACTAAAATACAAGTCTTATAATATTTTGGTGCATCTGTTTCTTCTTTCATTGCTTTCTCCCTTGTCATTTCCTTTTGCCTCTTCATAACATGTGGTTTCATCTTTTTGCTCAACCTTTGTCATGAAAGCATTATGAGTATTCATAAAACATTCACAAGTATAACTTTGAGGTTTCATAATCACTCTTAGAGTTCTTCGTACCTCCAAGGTAGGTGCTTTTGCTTTTTTATTAGGAATTTTTGATGACTCTCCACACTCATATATACTAGCAACTTCTTCTCCTTCATCATTAACTTCAACAAGTTTGAGTTTATCTTTACTTTTAACACTTTGAGATGACTCTTGCCTTGATCTTCCATTGAAAGGTATCTCTCTTTCTTCACCCAAACCACTCCTCTCATCACTTAGAGTTCTTATGGGCTGAGGTAAGTACTCATTTCCTTTTGCGATATCTTCTTTGTCTTCATTCATGACCTAAAAACTTTTCTCATCTACATACGATTAAATAATTAATAAAAACTTACGTCTCTTGAAACAAAAACATTATTGGAATGAGGATTATAACATTTATATCCTTTTTGAGTATCTGCATAACCATTAAATATACACTTTTCCAATTTCACATCAAGTTTTGATCTCACTTCACTAGGTACATGCACATAACATATGCAACCAAATACTTTCAAATGATTTACACTTGGTTTCCTTCCATGCCATAACTCATATGGTTTCAAATGATGGACTATAATAGTAGGAACTCTATTAATAATGTACACAATTGTGCTAGCAACTTCAACCCAAAAATAATTAGGCAAACACATATCATTTAGCATGCTTTTAGATACTTCTGCTATGACCCTATTTCTTCTCTTTGCAACTCCATTTTGTTGTGGAGTACTTGTCACCTATCTTCTAATACCTTCATCATAAAAAATATTTGTAAAATCTTCAGAGATATACTCTCCCCCTCCATCAGATCTTAACTTCTTAGCATACCTTCCTGTTTGGTTCTCGACAAATGATTTGAACTTCTTGAAAGAATGAAAGACTATGTTTAATGAAATACAAAAATTTCATTCTATTATGATCATCAATAAATGATACATAGTACTTATTACTAGCAAACGATACCTCTTTAGTAGGTTCCCACACATCTGTTTGTATAAGATCTAGCAAATCATCATTTACATAGTTTGAATACTCGAAAGGTTTTCTACTCTACTTACCCATTTGACATGCTTCAAAAAAATGCACCATAATTTGCTTGGCAAGATCAGGTAATCTTTCATCAATCCTCTTGTTTGATTACTATTTTAATCTATGTACGTTCATGTGGCCAAATTTTCTATGCCACGGACCAAGCTGCGCTATCCTATGCATACCATAAGAGAAATAATTTGTATGATTTGGGCTTACATCGAACGTAAACAATCTAGCTTGTTTTTTACCTCTAGCGATTAATCTCCTTTGTTTTGGATCCTCAATGGAGCAACCTGCATGATTAAGTCTCATTTGTAGACCTCTTTCTACCATTTGACCAATTGACATCAAATTCTTAGTAATCATTGTCACATACATTACGTCTTTCAAGAAATTCTTCTTGCATTTATCTTGCATCATCTCAAACTTGCGTAATCTTATGTGTTGTACCATCTTCATTTCAACATGAAATTTACATGAAGGATTATGCATATTTGAAGATCATGAAGCATCATGAGACATGTGATTAGAACAACCACTATCTACATACCATACATCACTATTGCAATTCATCTTAGTTTCTACACTCATCATAAGAACAAAATCATAATCGACTTTTATCTTCAACTACATAATTTCCTTGTTGTTTTCCATACATCACTATTACAATTCATCTTATTTTCTACATTCATCATGAGAAGATACCATAAATCACTATTTCAATTCATCTTAGTTTCTACATTCATCACAAGGAGAGAATCATAATTGTAACTTTTATCTTCAAATGCATGATTTCCTTGTTGTTTACCTCTTCTTGAGTAGCCTCCTCTTTGATTAACACCTTGGTTATTTTCATTTTGGTAGAAATCTTTGACATAGTGTCCATAATTTCCACATATGTAGAAATTGTTGTTATCTTCACTCCTTTGCCTTTGATTGTGGTTGTAGTAACCTCTTCTAGTGCTTGATCTTCCCCTTCCTCTGGTGTTGGAGGATCCATTTGAAGTCTCTTGATCATCATTTGATGTACTCCTTCCTCCTCGACCTCTATTCAAACCTCGTCTACCTCTGTTTCCTCCTCTAGATGATCCTGCATAGAGCGCTTGTCCTTGAGATCCTTTTTGTTTGAAGTAGATCCATTTACATTTAACTTCTCCCTGAGCATAAATGCAACAAGCTAATCAAAATATGATAATTCTATTCTCATATAAATATAAGTAATGAATGTTTTCCATCTCTCATCATCTTTGAATCCATTAAGAGTATTTACAACCAAGTCGTCATCCTCTTCATGAGCTTGAATTGATTGTAGTGATCTGGAATCTCTTTAACCTTCAATATGTAATCATTCACTGATGTCCTTCTATGTTTCTTTACGTTTTTGAATTTATTTTTTATTTGAATCTTCCTTGAACTTGTATTTATAGCATACAAACTTTCCAATGCAAGCCAAACATCCCTACTTGTGTCCAAGTCTTGTATGTGTCCTAACATGAATCTTCAACATTTTGTGATAAAATAAATACAACACCCTTTTGTATCTTTCATTTCAAGTTTAAATTCCCTCAATTGGTGTTGATTTAGATCCTATGGTAATATAGTTTTTGATACCTCTGCCATCAACCAAGCCATACAAGCCTTTACCTTGCAAGTATTCTACAATTCTAAACCGAACCGCCATGCTTGATGGTTATTCTTATCAAACTTATCTATTTGTGCATGTTGGTCATCCATTGTATACATACTAAAATTCCTGCTTTAACCCTCTTTTTGGATGTGTGTGATAAGAATAAGTATAAGATTTACCTTTCTAATGAATTTTATGAACCTTACTTTGCTTGGATGTTGCTTGAGATACTTCCTTGCTATCTCCTTCTACCTTCGTGTAGCGTTCATGATAAACCTATGCTCCAATAGTTTCAGGTTCTTCATCAAGGTGTTATAACCTTTTGAAAGCTTCAATTCCTTGCTTTGATACCAATGTAGGAGTTTATTAACTCCATAGTATAGGTAGAAGTAGGTGGAAGCCACTAGGATCTAGCTGACATTCTCACAAACTTACTGGCAGAAAACCAGTTATGCTTGTAGAGATTACTGCTCTTTACTCGCTTGGAATTTTTAAGAATTGTTTTACACACATATAATAGACACAGATCTTTTAAACTGGCCATATAATACTCAAAATGGATAAATATACTAGGATATCTCTACAAATCTACATGTTTAATGGTGGCCTTGAATTAGAGATAAACCTAAAAACACACACTACTTGCAAAAACCACTTCTCTCAGGACACCATTCCAATGAATATGCAATTTTACAAGATGGTAGTAGAAAATATACCTTTTCAAAGAAGCATTAAACACATGATTTGGATGTATAATGAAGGAGATACAAGCTCCAAAGTCTTATCTACAAAAATACAGCCACGTAGAGATGGACATATGAATCTCTTGGACTTGAAAGAAGATCACGAGTTCTAATATCTCATTATAGCATGAGAAACTATTTAAAAACCTTAATAATACAACTAAGCTTGTGGTAGACACTTGTGAGGAGTTATTCCATGACTCAAGTGCTGAGAAAAGTCAATATGGATGAACTTTGAGAAGTAGCCACATCGACCTTCCACTAGTACATCACAACAACTTCCTTGTGACTCATCCATTTGAGTCATCATGTTCTAGATGTCATGTGGTAATCTAGCCATCCTTTTTTATTTATTTGAGCTTTCTTGAATGATTTGAAGAATGCCCAAAGGTATTTTACTTTTTTGGAATTTGTACCTTAACCTATACATAAAAACAATGTTCTCAACTGTAGGATATACAATTGCATGCACTTGGTGATTGCTTGGATGTTTAGATAGAAAGAAACACTTCTATCTCTCTTTCAATTATATATAGATGGAGTAGAGCATGCCATTATCTCACCTCCTATCTATGCAAAATTTTTCTCATTAGATCACAAAGGCTCAAATAGGAAGAAATTATGTAGATGTGAACACATGTTACTATGTCATGGAGAATATGAATTAGAGCTCTCAAAGCTTAATCTTAGGATCCTGAACAAAGAGTAAGATGATATAGTATCTCATAAGTTCCACAAGTGAGGAATCTTCTAATGTCTCGTTCACACTCATGTGGAGCTATGCAAAGCATGCACCTTTGAAGGCAACAAATAGTGCTTAAGAGCACTTTAGATATGGAGATGAATCATGAATCAAAAGGCGAAACACCAATCACCACCAAAATAAAACCAAGAGTGTTTATAAACACTTCATGACGTGAAAGGTAATAACAACTTCAAAAATGGCTAAAAAGATGGAAGAACCTCTAAGTGCCTCCAAATTCTACCAAAGTCCACCACAAGAATGGTGAAAAATTGGGAAAAGAGAGGTAGAAAGGGGTAGGAGGTAGAAAAAAGGAAAAAATGGCATACAAAATGCTATATGAGAATGAGATTGATGGCTAAGAGTTCCTCTCTATGATGAGGAAGTACCAGCACCAAACCACAGATACCACCACCACCAAATGGATTGCCAAAAGATCTTAAAGCTCTAATGCAATATAGACAGTAAACATTCAAAAGCTAAATGAAGTATAACATATACTCACAAAATTGAAATGAGTGTGGGACTCAAAAGTGATTAGACCATGAAATGAGAAAAATCATATATGGATTAGAATGAGCTTGCCAAGATCATGAAGCAAGCCCTCAAGCTTCTAACCAAGTACAAAGTGGGGGAGAGGCCTTCCTTATGTAGATTCAGAGGACAATCTCAAAATACACCATATATTATCCCCTTGAAGGAGAATAAATACAAGGTAGAAGCAAATGGTAAGGGATCCCAAATACAATTGATGAGATTTGTGGAGTGAATCCTCGATACAAAATGGAGATATAATGATAGTAATGAAATAGGGATATAATGGTAAATGGAAATATGGATGGAAATAGGATCATATCTTCAAAAAACTCAACAACCATCTGAGAATTAAGCTTCAAGGTGCACCTCAATGCATGCAATGACTTAGAAGTGACATTCATGTGGATGAGACCATTTGATGCAAAGTTGTACTTTTGGGAAAGCCCAACCACCACCTGGGGATATAAGAGGGCCATGGTATTGTCTAAATAATGTTATGAGCACTAACAATCTAACTATCTATGATATTGTTGGGTATGCAATACATGACTTATTAAACATAAACTAGGTCTTGTTAATAAATGTTGATAATTGTGTTAGAAAAAGTTGGATGGGATCAATGCTTCATTTCCTCTTGTAGCTCTTTTTCTTCTTCACTTTGAAGTCATTGGTAAATTTCTTACAAATTTAAAGACTTAGATAAGATCATTTATTATTGATAAAAATCTAGAACTGTGCATGTATAGGCACAATAATTTGATGTAATTAGGTTTTTAAAACGAAAATGCTCCTATCATTTAGTTTAAATTTGGTGAGGAGGCAACCAATGCCTTCCTTGAACTCCAATGATACTCATATGCATCACATTGTTCACTCTTGGATTTATTTTTTGCTATGCTTAGCTTCACTTGCTTTACATGCACACACCTACACCAATATTGTATTGAGTATCTCATTGAAGTGGAGCATTAATAGAATTTTTTTTCAAGGTGACTCATCCTTCTTGAATGCAACATACGATTCTCGTTGTACTACGTTCTCCAAGTGTCCCATTGTTACATCTCTTTGATGAGGGCAATGACATTACCTTTGCAAAAATGTACTTCATTTGATTGATGAAAGAGAAAGAAAAGGAGATTTAGGAAAAGATGATACATCCATGCATAATAGATAATAAGAGAATACACCTAAGGAACATGGACACATTGATTCGCATGAAGAGTTCCAAGATGGAGATATGAGTTTGTGATGCACAAGTAGTACATTTATAGAATACACATAGATACTTGAATCACTCATGCATATGGTTTCCACTTCACTTGATGATTTAAAAATTTGTATCATGTTATAAATTAAGGTGTTGGCACTAGTAGTTGGCATCGAAGAAGAGGTAGCATGTGAAGAGAGAAGGAACGAGACCAAAGTGGAGCCCCTAGCAAAATTTCAATATCAATATTGATCTACAAATATCAAATGCACCATGAGAAAAGTGATTCTAATCACTACACACTGTAACATAAAAACCCCATTTTTACAATGTAATGCTTCATTTTCTACTAGTCAAGGAGTCCTCAAGCTTGAGGATCCTCAAGCTTGAGGAGATTAGGTAGAAAATAGATATCGAATTTCATATCTTTTGTACATCATTTGATACCTCAAAATTAATTTAGTACATAATTTTTTAATAAGCTGACCAATAGACATGAAATTGGTCAAATCACATAAAAAACTATAAAAAGAGTTAGATAGCACATTTTTGGGGCTAGCTAGTTTGAAATGTGAGTATTGTCAGAAATCTTTTGTACTTTGAGTGATGAATAGAAGTATTCCTCCTTCCATTGTCTTACTTATTGCCTCTTCCATGTGTGTGTGAATTAGGGTGCTTCTCACCATCACCTTTGTGCACATCACTCGTTCACGATCATCACATCATCCTTACATCTCTATGGATTGACAATGAATAAAGTGGAGCTGCACAATGTGACACATCCTTGGCACCATTTACAGGGACATGTTCAAGTACAAACAAGTGATGGTAAGAGTGTTAGGAGATAGATGTTGGAAGGTAAGTATCTAGAGTTTTTTGTAAGTTTTTTCACTTGTCTTAGTGTTTTTTTACCTCATAATAACTTCCCATACCTCCACGCTTTATAGCCATGCATCATCTTCTTTCTCAAAATTTCTAAATTTTTCCATATTCCCCTTCATTCACTTCATTTCCCTCATTTGCTTGTGCAAGTCGCACACACACACACACAAAGTATATTTTGCATGTATTTGAGTTGCTATGCAGGATTCCACAACACCATTGTGCTCCAACCTGTGCCAGTGAGATTTTTGTGTATGTTTCATAATCTTGTCCATCAAGTCAGCTTGTCTTGACACGATGTCAAAGTATAGATCTTCAATGTGCATTTACAGTAGTGGAAAGAGCACCTCAACACCTCCTTGGAACACTAGGTGCATCATCAAAATTGTGACATTTTTAGACCATCACAACAGTCAAGACCATCACGATAGGCTCAAACCATCGTGACAACCCATGCCATCATGAGATCCAAGACCATCGTGATAGGCTCAGACCATCATGACAACCCACACCATCATGATATCCCAGACAATTGCAATAAGCTCAAATCATCATGACAACCCATACAATTGTGATAGGTTCATACCATCATGACAGTCCACACCATCATGATAGGCTCAGACCATGATGACAATCTAGACCATCACGATAGCCCATACCATCACCACAACCCAAACCATTATGAAAACCCACACCATCATGATGGCCCATGCCATTGCAAGGGCCCAGACCATCACGATAACCTAGACCATTACGACAGACTCAGATCATCATGATAGGCTCAGGCCATCACAATAAGGCTCTTATTTGGTAGAATTAGGGTTTGCAAAATTTTGGCCAATTTTTCATATTTTTTGAAATATTTTGGGCGTTTTTAGGGCTTCTAGAGAAGGCAGATGCGTGTACCACAAAGATTGAAGGCAAGACGCAATGTGTGGGAGAGTTCCTGGGCAATCAAAGGCCTACCAAGAGAAGAAAAAGATCTTGCTTTAAGATTGGAAATCAACTAAACATCCTTTGTCAATTCAAGCTTAGGATAAGATGCAGATCTACTACTTGAGTATAGGATAACATTAAGAATTTAAGTCCAAGAGATTCAAAGACTTCAAGTACAAGATTTTAATTCATCACAACCATGATAACACTGAGGGAAAGAACCTAAATCCACGATATAGAGTTAACTGCAACAACAAAAAGCTACTCATGATGGATATATTTTGCGACAAGACAAATACAAAAGGGTATTAGAAAGAACAAGTAATTGGTACTCAAAAGAACATTGCAATGCATGTCTACTTCAGTAAGGGTGGGCTAGCACAGGGAATCAAAATTCATGAACCTTACATCAAGAAGAGCACATCAGTAAGGCATCATATCATCCGAGGCTAGTGTTAATCATAATGCTAGATCTTGGGCCCAACAATTGAGGGACTAACCCTACATAATGAGTTCAAGCACCAACAATTTAGAGATGTCATTTAGCATGGAGAAACCTATAGGCAAAATAGGACTTGCCTACTTACAAACACCAAAGGGTCTCTATAAGACTCAACTTAGGTACATCCGATCCAATCAACTAGGTGCTCACATCTATAAGGATGGTTTGCAAAGATCGGTATTTCAACTTAGGAATTCAGAGAAACACTTTGGAATTGAGCACAGAGTGGTCAAGTTCGAAGATGGTCCTACATAGATAAGCAAGGAACCATGTACATGGTGACCAACTTACCTGATAGGACATATGAATTTGGATCCATTGCACCTGAGTTTGACATAGGAGACCTAGATCATGAAAGCAAGGAATGAGAACCTAGAGGTAAATAAGTCCTATCAAGCATTACCACACCTAACTGGATACCCTAAGACAACATGAGCATATAGCTCTTTGTTAATAGAGAAACAGATGAAGCATTTTGGAGGTTGAGACCTGAAAAACCTAGCAATGTAACCAAAATCATTATATATGAATTCAAGGACCTAGAGGTCCCAAGAATCATAATCTATATAGATAACATATTGGAGAGGATATTTGTAGTCACATATCATAGTAGACAAGCATATACTTGGAAGGGTGAGCCGATTTTCCCCTCACATAAGTCCACAAGCCCTCATAGTCAGATAGGAGTAGGATCCTCACATGTTCTAGGAACTCAGAAAGAAAAATCCAAAGAATGACTAGAGGTGATCTTTGTGCACACCATAGGAAAGGAGAGACAAGGATTAGATGCAGACCGACCCGAATGGGAAAGAACGAGAGGACAAAGACACCACAGAGGCATGGATGAATTTCCCTTGCCTAAACCAATTGAACACCCTAGAATATTGAGACCCACAAAACTATTGAAATCCATGAAGAATTAGTTCGATGACACATGTGACCTGTATGATCATGTGGAAGAATTCAAGCAAGTGTTAAGAGCTAAACATGTTGAAGATTTGTTCTCTCAATACAATGCTTTTGGATTAACCCTAAACAATACCACCCTAAAGTGGTTTCAACCCTTGCATCAAGGAAAATTCAACGATATCAATCAACTGCTAGAAGCATTCATTACAGAGTTCTCAATGAGTAGAATTAGACACAATACTTCATCATTAATCCATAGTTTTAAGCAGATACCAACTCTGACGTTAGCAAGACATAAATTTAGACAATACATTGAGTGATGTCCTATCCAAGAGCTACGTACTCAAGCTAAACAAGTTTCCATGTTTTTAGATGGCTTGTTAAGTGGGAAACTACAATCATACATCTATATTTACGAGCCTCAAACAATAGATCAATGCATAAGAATGTGCATAGATGTTGAGGATAATTTGGGTGATGATCTGGACCTCTCTAAACTCTATAAGGATTCTAATTGTTCAACCAAATTTACCTCCAAACTCTCTACTTACTTGCTACACTTAGGGCTAACTACCAAAGTCAATATCAAGGATTATCCATATAGAGATGTACCTCCATTGCAATGGAACACCATCCATAGAACACCAAAAGAGATGGTGTTAGTGCAATCCATAGGATCATACCTCTAATGGATGCATGATGACACACATTTATCTATGTGTAAAGTTGTGGCAAAAGAAGAGAAGAGACTCAAAGCTAGAAACTTAGGTGCCATGCAAAACTCTAGATCAGTACAAGACCCAACCCATGCACCTATGATATTTCCAAATGAAGAGTTTGAACCTCACAGTTGGGCAGAGATTCTAGACAAGATGGACATAACTATGAATGAGGAATAATGGAAACCTCATTATGAAAAGGATGTCTATGAAATCTTCATATTCATGGTGGAACCTCTTAGGTTTGTACCTGTCATAGAGAGCATACAAGAGAGTATATGTGAAACCATATGTTTTTAAATAAAAATCATTCTAGGAAATAAAACTTCATATCCTCGATAAATCCTTCATCTTCAACCATGATGAAAGCTTGTTGTTCTAACATTTAGCCTCTGTAGATGAGAGAGAAACAATAGTTTGCATCTTTCATGACCAAGAAATGCGCTTAGAATGTATAAATGAAAGATAAGCAGAGGTATTTCCTTGAAATAGAGGATAGGAAAGTCATGGTAAGAATGCCTAAATGAGAAGCCCTCATAGGAGAAGCTTACGATAATAAAGAGCAAACTAAGAAGATTCTAGTGATGATTGAAGAAGGAGGAGTGAATACACATACATAGGACATGATTCAAGTAAAGAAAAAGAATGAGAGTTGATCGATTTGCTGAGAGAATATAGAAATGTGTTTTCTTGGAAGTACAAGGATTTAAAAGGAGTGGATCTAGAAAATTTTTCTCAAAGGATCCCCATGATGCCAGAAGCCAAACCAACTAAACAAAAGCCTTACATGTACAATGACAATTACATAGCTAAGATAAAAGAAGAAATAGATCGGTTGATAGAAGCAGGATATATCTATGAAATATAACATAGAGAATGAGTATCCCCCATTGTCATAGCCTCCAAGAAGAGTGGAAAGTTGCATATGTGCATTAACTTAAGAAAGTTAACGTTGTGACCATACGAGATAGTTATTCACTTCCAATCACTAAGCACTTGTTGGAATGTGTAGCAAGCAGGAAAGCTTACACCTTCCTTGATGGATTTTTTTGGTTATAACCAAGTAGACATTGTCTTGAAGGACCAATATAATATGGCTTTTTCCATTGAATGGGGATTCTTTGCATTTTTTGTCATGCCACCTGGGCTCAAAAATGCATGTGCTACCTTTCAAAGACTCATGTTTCATGTATTAAAGGACTTCGTGAGGAAGAATTTAGAGGTCTATGTGGATGACTTGTATGCACATTCCCACATAAAACAAACACATATCCCATATATTAGGCAATCTTTCAGGTGTAGATAATATCAAGTGTGTCGGAACCCAGAGAAATGTGTCTTCATGACTAGAAAAGGTAAAAGTTTGGGTCATATTGTGTCAAATAATGGTATATCTACGGATGAAGATAAGTTGAGAGCAATAGCTTAGTTATCCAGACCTAGGATGATTAAAGAAGTACAAGCTTTTATGGAGGGGTAGATACCAGTTCTTTTCACAAGAATTTGAGACATTACAAAATATGGGAAAGTTGCAACTATTATAGGAGAAGGCTGGATTCAAGGAGTATTTTGAAGCACAACTACCAAAGCCAAACTTTCACAGGCGCTATTATTTGATAAATATGCTTCAACTAGGGACAAAGAAGAATGTTCCATGCACTTTTGTTTTGCCATTTCTAGTCTTTGATCCACTTTTCAAGAGGATCAAATTGACATGTAAGCTTATCTGAGAAGAAGTAAAGATAAATGGAAGCCATATTCCTTATGAGAAAGAGATGTTAGGTCCACAAACCATGAAGAAAGGTGATGCATCAAAATGGACTCAAATTTCATCTCTCACACTTGAGTTGTCCATGTCCCTATATATATGTATGCAACACTTTGCATTCCCCATGCAGGATAGGTTTACTCAACCTCACAAACAAATATGGTATAGTTTGTATCTGGTCCATCATTTATCTATAACTATTGATTTATCACATTGGATCTTGAAGCAGTTATATTTAGCCAATCAGAGATGGGCAAGGAAGCAAGTTATCCATGGATGCTGCACAATTACAAGAATAGTGTACATGTGCCTTGCTTACAATATTCCCATTGAACATGTTCTCATCAGTACTCAGTTGCAAGAATACAAGAATAATTGTTCAACAACCTCCCATCCTACCAAGTGCATGAGAGGATCCATTCCGTGCCTATAGTTAGAAACCTCACCTGCACCTAAACCATCTCCTTAACCCACATCTGCATGACCACACCCAATAATTCCTCCTATTTGCATTTTTCTCTCACACATACCTATGTTGAAAGGTTACAGTGATGTCAGAATAGAGCAACGTACAAACACAACATGATCAGCAAAAACTATTATATTACCACCAGCAAAGGGCACATAATCATTGGACGTGTGGACATAGGTACAATAGGAGGATTCATGTTCCCTATCTTTGACATGGGCATAGATAACTTCACAAAAACTTTTGGTTTCGAGATGCCAGAACTTATCAATATAGAATTCCAATTTTTAGAAATCTAATTTGTTTCCCAAGAATATGAACTTCCCAATTACCCAAGCTCCCAAATAGATAGAGTGATGAATGAATGGTGATAAACGATGATGAACAAGAACACACAGATCAATGGGACCAAGATGAACATCAATACACATAGGAAAAATGAGGACAAGATCAATAGATTGAAGATGAGCCAATCCCTGATAGATTAGCTTATACTATCACTTTACAAAGGCTTTATGCGACAATGCAAGCAGTTTGCACTTGTCATCAACTTAGAAAGGAGCAGAGCCATGACCTTTCAGATCAAGAGCTTAACAACAATGATTTTGATGCTCCATTTATAGAAGCTATTAGTATGCTTACCAAAGCAGTAGGCACAATGGAGGCCCTCAAATACCTATCACAAAGACCTCTCCAAATATTTTATCCTCATCGCGTGCACATTCTCCCTCGAGTAGGTCATATTCAAGTGCGAGTTGTGCCCAACATTTCTTGTAGATCCACCCTTTGAGGCCACATACCCCCACCCATCCCACCAATAGATACAACTTCCCTCATTGAACCTCCTATTCCCCCAAGCACCACCAATTCCTACCTCTCTTAGGAATCCCAATCTACTTTTGAAACACCACCCCAAGAACCATCCCATTCTCTTGTGCCAATCATGTCCCCACCTCAATCCCCTCCGTGTACATCTAGCCCATCGAGTGAAGTTATTCTTGTAACTTCACCTCCCACAACCACCATCTCCACCCTGTGTCCCTCCTTTCCAACCAACCATTTCAAAATTCCCAAATCTTGCCCACCCTCCATTTCCACTTACTGCCCCATTTGCATACCTACACACACCTCATTTACATCTTTTAACACAAGTACAACCCTATTCATTCCATCTTTTCCCCAATCCTTCATCAGCCTTCCTACTCGCCCATATTTATCACAAATAACATCACCTTATTCCATTCCACCAACTCAATCATCATTCCCAACAAATTCTACTTTTGCACCTGGATTTTCACCATTACGGATACCACTTTTCAAAGTTGACACCACACACACTGCCACGTCTGATGCCATGGACATCTCACCACCCACAACACCTCCACCTACACTTCACACACCACTTTGGACTCCCCCTCCACCAACCTCACAATCATTAACGAGCATGTTCTCGTTCATCCACCATTGACATCGCACTACACAAAATGTTCATGAGTATGCATCAAGTACATGAAGAGTTTACTTCAATGAGCCAATGATATTAGGAGCTATAAAATACTACAACTCAACTACAAGCTCATCTCAATTCATTAAGCATAGAGAATGCTTCACTTAATGCACGATACCAGGAGCTCAAGGACAAGTACAATGCTATGGAAGTATATTTGGAGAAAAACAAAGAACCCATAGTAGAAGTAGAAGAACAACTTAGAGTATAGATAGAGTGGAATGCATACAATATGGGACTCCTCCATAGAAAATTAATAGCTTCCTACCAAGAGAACTAGCGGCTACAAGAAGAAAACAAAGACAATTTTGAAGTTGCTATGGATACTCCATGTTCACCTCTTAGTCCCAAGCTCTAGCAACTTCCAAGAAGTGTGTCCTAACAATATCAAGATTATTTTAGAAGACTATGCACTACTACTTGAAGCACATGACAAGCTAATAGAGGAGCATGCCACTTTGAAGAATTTGCAAGTAGCAATCCCACCACCACCTGCATACACAACACCACCACCATAGTAGGAAAAAGCACCCCAAGTATTATTGGAAGAGCTACACAATCTATGAGAACAAGTCACTATTCTATAGGCTCAATTGGTAGAAGAAGCCTATGAGAAAGCTCTCTCAAAACTAAGACTTGTGAATGACGTGTGTGCAACTCTCCTCCCATCCATGTACATCCTCTTGTATTTTAAAAATGATCTAGAATGAGCTGCCATGTGTACATCATGCAACAGTCATTCCCATTACTACTGAATACCTTAGGATATCCCCCGAGCTTGGGACCTGCCACCATGTGTCCATCATGCAACACTCATTCCCATTACTACTGAATACCTTAGGATATCCCCTGAGCTTGGGACCTTGGCTCTGGCTGGCCCTTGTCCCACACACACATGGAATGATCCCTATGGACCAATATGATCCCTGTGGACCAATGTCTGACAAAGCCATACTCCACAGAGCAAATTGCCCACTTGATATTCCTGAGCCTGATGAAACTGTCACTATTCCTATCAAACCCTCATTCGAAGAAGAGTATGAGACACAAGTGACAATTGGCAGGCGTGTAATAGAAGAGGGTCAAGACACATTCGAGTTTCCAAGGCCCACACGGCTGAAACTAGTAGAAGAATTGGCAAAGAAGCACTCTACATGTGTAGAAGCTCAACTATAGGTCATGATAATGAAAGAAGAAACAATCTTAAAGTCACCTTATTTGATGGAACTTGCACCACGATGGTACATATCCACTAAAGAAATTCAATACAAACCATATTTTATGTACTTGGATGAGTATAACGAAGAGACTTAGTGACTTATGGGTAAGTTACCAATGCATGCGGCTCAATTTCAACCAGGAGAATTACCTCCAACAATGACCAGAGGTCGATTTTCCATTCAATTTGGAGACATGAACTCCTACAAGAATATCTTGAGATGATGTATACATGGTCCAAGACCCCCATGCATATTATGTTGAATTCCTCTTATGATCCAGTCCCATGATGTCAATCCTAGGTAACTTTCACCATTGACATGCAGAATGATCCCAAGTGCCATGACTTGATGAATTATCCATACCTAGCACCACCACAAGGGCCCCCCATGATCACCTACATGATCACCACCATCTGACATTGGCTACCATGTTTGCACCAGCAGCCAGGATGTTACTTAAACTCTTTGATTTCATGCAAACAACGTTTAAGGTATTTAGGAAGATCATGCCTCCACATGTCTCGACACCAAGGTTTATGCATGGTAATTTGGATCTTGTTTATGATATGAGTACAACACCATCTCTAAGGACCTGCTATGCCTGACACTGTCGGATCAAGTACCTACCCCTGTGTTATAAACTGATGTTTGATGAAATCTTCACCATCAAGTTCTGGTAATATCATTTAGAAGTGTTCATCACCAGGATGACACATCTGCTTCAACTCTTTTCCTGCAAAAAAATCATGTATTCAACCCACTATCAATACCCACCACAAGACACACCACAAGCCATTTCGTGAGATAAGTTAGGAGGATATGTGGCACATGATGTCCATGTCAATGAGCATGTCCTCGCGCAAGATCTCATTCAGAATTACATTGAATGATCCCTGCAGTAAGGTTCTATAAAAAACAATAGACATGATAGGGAAGGGGGTGTTGGCAGTAGCATTTGACATCGAAGAAGAGGTAGCATGTGAAGAGAGAAGGAATGAGACCAAAGTGGGATCCCTAAAAAAATTTCAACATCAATATTGATATGCAAATATCAAATGCACCATGAGAAATAACAAGTGATTCTAATCACTACACACTATAACATAAAAAACCCATTTTTGCAATGTAATGCTCCATTTTGTGCAAGCCTAAGGGTTGGACCTTAGGAAATGAATGTAACTCCACACAAAGACATCTCAATATTCGTATAGAAATCCTACCAACTCTCTTCATCCACATAAACATAATTTCCTATGCAGGTGTAGAGTTCTTCCTTGTTTTCAACTGCCACTACCATTGATTTGGTTTTTTCCTTGTTGTCGTAAACTATGCATGCTTGGGATTTGGAACCACTATCTTCCTATGTTGTACTTCATACTTTTTGTTCTCAGGAATTTCAAAGCCAATATTACAAAACTTGTCACTCTTACTTTCTTCTTCTTCTTGACTTGTTTTTGCTACTATTTGTTTTCTTCAAAACTTGTATTTAATAAGCTTTAGAGGTTTGAGCATGACTAGATGACAGTCTTACGTTTATTTCCATTGGACTAAGCATCTAGGGAGTGATCCTAGACTTACTGCAATGTCAAACTCAAAATCATGCCTTGTTGATGCTGCCAGAAAAATGGCATCAACATTTATTGATGGATCATGGAAATGGAGCTCAATGAAGGGATGTTTTTGGCTTGGCATGTCTCTCCATTTTCTCGCTTGTACTATTTTAGTGATCTTGAACTTCATTTTTCTTCTAGCATAGTGCATGATCTTAGACAACTCCCAATAAACCAAGACATTGAACAAAATTTATTTTTTTCACATCCCAAATTTCTCTATGTAGAGTAACCATTTGAGGAAATTGGGAGGACTTCCAAGCTCAAATTAAAATTCTGAACCTCCTAAGCGCTGCATAAGCATCATTAGAAAAGTTTTGGAAAGTTTAGTAGGGAACAATCATGAAAGCTTGAAAACAATTATTATAATTCCTAGGGCAATTGCCTACTAGATTTGAGACAAAATAGAACTTTTCAAGTGCTAACGCTCATAAAAACTCTTTGGGCAAAGCAAAAACAAAAAAAAGCTTAGTTACATGTCCATGATTGCTCTAATTGGTAGGGCAATTGTTTGTTAGAAAATTGACCTTTTGACCCTCAATTGGGCTTCTGATTAGCTAACGAGCTTTAGGGAGCATTGTAACACCCTTTGACTCTTAAAAATCAATCAAAAAGTCCATTTTTCATGCACACAAGTTCCCTAGACTAAGGAAAATTAGAGCAATCCTTTTTGAGCAATTAAGCTTAAAATCAAGCAAATTCTAGGGATAGGGCCTCTGCACACCTTATGGAGCCATAATAAAGTGCACAAGGCACTCAAAGTCACTCAAAAGTGCTCATTTCCCACCAATTATTGCTCTAGCCCTTGGGGCAATCATTTGCTAGATTTTTGTGTTTTTGAAGTTTATTTTTTTCAAAGCATACAAGTGTCGACGCAAGATTCTACTTCTCTAGGATAGACAATATATTTTAAGTAGAAGATCACCAAGAGAGATTTGAAGCCAAGTCATCACTAAAGATCAAAGGGCTTCAAAAAAATAGACCAACTCCAGGGACGGGGAATTTTTTATTCCTCCACTTTAGTGATCATTGAATATTCCCTAGTTAATCCATCTCCTTCACTACACATAGATCAAGGATCAGCTATTTTTTTTTCAAGACTTGTATTGAAAACTATGGTATAATTCTTCGTAGGTGTACAAATTTGATTGCTAATTCAAGTGGTGGGGGATACTTCACAAAGAGACAAGTAAGATTTATGATCTAAGTACAAAACTTATTTTTGAATTTCAACTAAGAGAGGAAAAAGGAATCATCGCATTGGAGAGTTTTCTTGTTTGCTTGCTTTAGAGTGCATGTATATGATTCTTAGATGGATAAGACTACTAAGAAACAATAGGTCAACATGAAGTAGCATCTCCACTATTGAGAGTGCTATAGGCTCGAGCAAGAGCACCGGTTATTATACATAAAGTTATTCAAAGAGCAAAATAGAAATGGCCTCATCTAGTTCCCAAGATCTAAAAAATCCCAACCCTATCACCTTGATAGATTGGATGTCTAAGCATGAGGATAAATAAAAAACTGACTCACCTTCACACACTAATACATCAGTATCTACCATTTATCAAAATGATTGTGGATAATCAATTGTTGGACTCAACAAGTTTTGGGATTAATCTCCCCAAAACACCATAATGGTCAGATGAGAAGGGGAGGTATTAGTGGACAAGATGGAAGCTTATTACATGGTTACAGATAAACTAGAGAGTATCGCTCAATGAGGGGTGGAAATCCTAGACAATATGGACATCGTTCTGCAGCCACAACAAGCTAGAGGTAACATTGATCCAAATACTCTACCATTTATAACAAGGACCATACATGTAAGGAATGTAATTCATGATGGATTGTCTCCTTAGATTTACTTTGTGGCATAATCTGTAGAATCCTTTTGGGCTCTACCATTGCATATAGGTAGAGGTCCTTACCACTTGGACATTCATTAGTATAGGTATGTGGATCCAAATCTACTATTGATGTTTGAAGAAAATAAAAAAATAACATATCTCCTAATTGAGGTGGATGGCCAACAACATTTCACACATCATGGTCTAT
Source organism: Ceratopteris richardii (assembly GCA_020310875.1). Lineage (NCBI taxonomy): Eukaryota > Viridiplantae > Streptophyta > Polypodiopsida > Polypodiales > Pteridaceae > Ceratopteris > Ceratopteris richardii. The sequence continues at coordinate 31,293,015 of CM035433.1, forward strand.
TAGTTTTTGTAAATGACATTCCCTTGAGGTCCAAGGAACCCTACAATCACCATTGTAGCACCTACTTCAAGTGTGTCATCTATGAATACTACTACAATGATGCACACTACTCTTATCTCACTAGCTTAGCCAATAGGAGTCTTGACTCTAGTGACAATGCTACATCTATACCATTGAATATACCACCACTTGGAAAGCTATACCTACCACATCTATAGGGTGAATTCTATTAACAATGCCAATTCTAGGTATGACAACCCCACAACCAACTATTCCCCCTACATTCCCATAGTGGCCACCTTAAATGCCATATTTGATAAATCCATTAGGCCAGTAAGTGCTTATTGTGCCACAATCCCCACCCCTCTCCCAAGGCATGTCACAAAACCTCAAATGCCACAAGTATAGATTGTGAGATCTGGCTTTGGTCGTAGGCTCATACCATCCCAAGTGGCAAAATGTTTGTACACTTCGAGTTATGCTCCAAAAGCCGAAATCTATCTCCATTTGCATCATTTTTGAGATAGAGAGTGTGATAATAGAGAGAGGAGAGAGAATAAAAGTTTCGAAGCTTGTTGTGTGTAAATGAAGCTTCCATTGGACTTGAAAATTTATATAAATCTTTTATAGGGTAAGATCTACTATCCTTACACGCATCATTGTGTGCATAGAAAACTTAAGTTGTTTGAATTTGCTGGGATGTCATTTCTAGGAGATCATTTTGTTTTTTGAGATTTTTTTTAGCGGATTCTTTATCTACACTTGAAAATATAGTGAAGGATCCGAGATTTGCAAAACGTCAATCAAAACTTGCGAAAATCTAGATCCATTATTTGGTCTCTACATGTGAAATTGTTTGTAGAGTCATCAAAATTTCCTATGGGGCATTTCAATTGACCTAGGGAAATCACAATTGCCTACGCAACATAGGAAAATCATTTTGGTTATTGTGCCATTGCCATAACATTGGAGATATCACAAGGCCTCAAGAGAAATGAGTACAGGGACATCACCATGGATTTTAATGCTTCATGAGGGCTCATGGGAGTCATCTTGGGGATATCACAATCGCCTATAGAGCCATCATGAGGGATCTCACATAGGTCTTGGGATATTGTGGTAGATACTAAGACATTGTGATTGACACTGAGCCATTGTGCTTGCTAGAATAAAATCATGATAACACCTCAAAAGTCACTTACATGACCTCAACATGCAAGTGCAATATGTGCAGAAGTGTGATATATCAAATTATGGTGTTTGGAGACAACATCAAATCACCAAGGATCACCTTGAGGAAATTCAAAATATGAGGCAATGATCCAAATACTTGTATATTGATCAATCAATATTAAAGGAACAAGAAAACTTAATTTGGGCACTTAAAACATCACAAAAAGAAATTGGGCACTCAAAACCCAACAACTTGATAATGAGTAAGCTAGAACTCCAAACAAAGTGAAAATTGACAAATGCACTTAAAATCTAGTTGTACACTAGGAAAACTTACCAAATCACAAAGCCACACCTCCATGGAGGACAGTGTGAATCAATTTTCTACTAAAACACTCACTTTTAATGATTCTAGTGACTCAAAGAGTGATAATGAATCTATGCCATGCTCTAGTGACATGCAAGGATAGTTAATCAGTGGAGAATTTGTACCCAAAATAGAGAGTGAGTATAATAGTGCTCTAGTGTACATGTAGTACAACACTTTAGGAGTTGCTATTTACTTATATGGACTAAATCTCAATGTGATCTACTTGCAACCTTTCACTGAGTTGACTCCATAGAAGGAAATGGCCATGAAGTTTGTAGAGGGCCATTACTTGGACAAACAAGCCACAATATATGTGGTGTGTGACAATCACAATTGAATGAATGATTTGGGAGTGCTAGAAGTCAAGAACTTGCTTGAAAGCAAGGAGTTATCTAGAACTCCATGTGAGATGTCCATCTTAAGTAGTGTTAGGGTGATGTTTGACTAGGACTTGTAATTTGCTTTTTTTTCTAAATGTCTCGAATCTTTACTTTTCTCCGTTTACATTATAAATCCCATTTACTATGTCCTTCCTAGGAAGTAAAGAAGCCTAAAATGTGCTAAGAGAACTCTAGAACTCCAAAAATTATATAAGAGCATTTTTCTTATGAAAGAAGAGTCCCTCATTACAAATGATACTACAATAGAAGGAGAAAGGAAGCTTAATATGAGTTTTCTATAAAAGAATCCAAAGAAGGATTTGTGGTATCGATCTGTGGTTTATTTATCATTAGTTGGTCATAGTTGGGTTCATGTTGTTAGACAACTAGGTTAGGAGAAAGAAGAGCATCACTTGAATTCAGGATTACAACCTATGCATAATCACCCATTGTAACCTGAATTCTTTGAAATTGTATTGAGCAATGTGGTAATATAAATCTATGTTTTCTTCATATGTGTCCCTTTTTCGTGCATCATTTTTTCCTAAGTTGAACTCTAACAAGTCATTGATCTTATAAGTAGCACTTTATAGTTGTGGAAGGATGAACTCTGAGAATTTGTGAAGTTTTATCTCGGTGTAGTGATTTATGTACATGAATTATTATTCTCAATGTCAAAGAATATAGATCATAACTTATAAGATTGAAGATTTATCCAAGAGAATTTGGGTGCCTTGCAAGGATAGAATGAGTTTGAGTGTCTCAAGATTTGGTCTTAAGAAAGCACGAGGACTCGATGAAGAAGCACAAAACTTTGCTCGCCCACTTAGATACACAACACTAGAAACTCACTGATAGGGAAACTTATGTTGAAGCAAGGGAACATGACTTATATGTAACATGTGCAACACTAAAGCAATAAAAGATAAGGTCCAACTTCCATAGAAAGAGAATATGCACTTGCAATGTACTTTACAATAATTATGAAGAAGATACGTAGAATTTGAGCACCATGCTATCCAACTTTGGAAGAATGATCCTTAGAGGCACATCAATATATGAGATGCTTTGTTGTCAGGTACTAAGCTCCACCACAAACTGAGAGATGAAACAGAGCTATCCTCCCAACATTTTTTTTATACAACTCAATGTTGAGGGGTCTTCTTTAGAAATGTGTGTACATGAACACCATGCACCCCAATTCTCTTGAGTTCACTCAGTGGTAAGCCTACCATGAGTCTCAATATAATCAGTTTAACTCAAGCTAAATCGATTTGGATGCTTAAAGAAGGTTCTAGGTCTCATGGGACCAAACCTCTCATACGTCTCTTGTGGGATTCAAGCTTGAGACATCCTCCTCCCTGTCCATCAGACTTAACCACTATGATAAGCTCTTTGCTTGCCTAATCCTTGAGAAAACTTAATCCAAGCTTTTCATTTAACCTTTGCATGGTCTTTTATAACATCTCCTCACTAGAGAGTATTTTTCTCCTCCGAAATATGCCTCAACATATGAGCTATGTAAGAGCATTCCCCTGAGCCCCATGATATTTTTGTGGGCATGGTTTTCATCTCCGAGATTCATCTCAATATGAGAAATGCAAGTTTTCCTTCCACTTGATGATTTTTTACATATTAAATTATAATTACCCGATTTAGTATGTCTATTCATGATGCATATGGATGATATATAGCCTTTATCTAATAACAATGTGGTATATTCGTCTCATTGAGCATGACATTTGCTATCTATGCCATGTGTTTGTTCTTTCTCTCTACTAGATCCATGTTGTTGAGGAGAATACCCACATGTAAATTTGTCTTTTTGTTACATTAAAAAATCAAAGAAATCATGGGAGTACTCCCTCTTCATCAGATCTCAAAGATTTATTAGGCTTAGTTGACTCCTCAACATATTCTTTGAACTAATTGTACTAAGATAACACATCTTATTGTTCCAAATCCATATAAGTGAAATTTCTTTCATTATTTATCAATAAAGTTTACAAAATCTCTATTTCCAAAAAGGGATGACTCTCTTTCTAGACTCCAAATATTCATGCTAATGAGATAAAAAACATTGGCGCTCACATGTGTACTTCTTTGAAGGGCATTTCAATTGTTTCCAAGTTAGGAAGACTCATAGATTTTGTGAAATATTTGAGATGTGAGATTGGGTAGGTATGCCTCTTATCAAGATCTTCCTCTAAATTTCCTTGAGCTCTTATCAGTCGATCTGACTATTTGTTTATGCCATAGTTCCAATTCTGTGATCCCTTGTGTCCATATGTAATATACATTGATTGGTGTGGCTAATTTATGTCCATTCTGTATATTCTTCCTTGTGTCATTCACTTTTCCATGAGCTTAAAACGTAAACTTGGTTATCAAACAAAATATCATCCTTCATTGAGCTGGACCCATTAGCCTTTCTCTAACATTTTTCTTACTAAACTCAATTTTTTTGTGAAAGAAAAGAAAAGTCCATTAGCCTTTCTCTAACATTTTTCTTACTAAACTCAAATTTTTTGTGAAAGAAAAGAAAAGTCATACCTTTGATAACTGCTTTTCCATTTTTTTCTTCCGAGGCACACTTTGGATGGTCTTCTTTGATTTATCATCCATTTTCACATGTATATTTGATGTTTTGGTACCTAAAAAGTACTAATTGTATTCTTTTTACATGATTTATGATTGCTACATCTACTATCTACATATTATACATCTTTACTATCTTGATTTGTATCTATCTCACACCACATGGGAAGTAGATAATCATTCCCTTTGTTGATTGAGTTGTTAGCATAGTTGTGTTGATTTCTAAAGTTCTTATTGTAGCATTGGTTCCCTTTCCTTAAGCTCTCTGATTACATTTATTTGCATAATTGTAAAATTTACCACATTCATAGCATCCATTTGAAGAGTATAATTTCTACCACCAAATCTTTCCCCTCTTCCCTTATTAGCTGATTGTACACATCTTTAACCTGAATTTTCTTGTTTTTTTGGGTCCTCCTTGGTTTCTCTAATGTCTTCCTATTTCTCTTGTATCATCTCTATTTCAAATTCCTCTTCCTCTTCTTACATACAACAATTTCCCTTCGCTATCCATGGCATGATTACAACCAAGGTTCATGATTACAACCATGACCCCTCACATGCACTAAAATTATAAAATCTTCTTGTTTCTCATTATGCATACTTCATTTTAGGGAGTGGGCTAGTTTTTCATTATCTAGGTCAAAATGAGAAGGCTCTAGTACTTCAACTCTTTAACATTCAACATGCAATCATTTATAACTTCATAAGCAATTTTCTAGATATGATTTGTCCCCTTATTGAGCTGAACTTTCATTTATCTTGTGGAGATGGAGTACATTCTCTTCCATCAATTTTCCACCTTCTTTGATGTATCCAAATCTTGTATATGTCATATTCTAGAGTTGCTAATATGGCTGAATTTTGTTCATGTATAGTGGTCCTTCATTTAGAGCCACTCGCAAGTCACCACAATTATCTCCCATCAAGAAATTGCTTATCAAACTTTTTCGTTTTTATCAAGCTTATCAATGTGACCATTGGAATCAAACTAAAAGATGGTTGTCACCTCAAAACTAAAAAGTTGTTCCTCTTGATGTAGTTTTCTCTTTGATTTGCTCCTTTGATTGAAAGAGCTCTTCTTTATGTCTTTAATGTTTATCTTATAAATATAATACCATTGTTGAAGATAAACACTCTAACTAGCGATTGCTCCTAAGATCTTGATTTTTTCTAAACATTAGTTCTTTGCTTTCTTTGTTTCTCTGAGCACATGTAGAGAACATAACAAAGATTTTGCATAATCAAAATAAACTTATGTATCTTTCAACTAACTTCATGTGAAGACTTGATGATCCTTTAACCAAACTCTATGCAATGATAGAGTATAAATTCAACACATTGATAGTAATATGGTTGCCATTTACAACTTGTTGCAACCAATGAATTGGAGACTTGATCCATGTAAATGAGCTAAGATTAGATAACTAATGAAGCTAAAACCAATTTAATTATATTGCAAAGGAAGGATAAACCAGAACTTTAATGACAAACTATCTATCAGAATTATTAGAATTTCTACACAATATGCTAAGAACAAATAGCAAGGGGTGAACTTGAAAACTTTCATCACCAACCAAAAGATGTATTAAAACTCATTGAAGGGCTCTGAGTTCATGAACAAGCCCCCTCAGCCGTCCATATTCACATACATGTCTTGAGATGAGGTACAATCACATCAAGAGGTGATCTATTTCGTCTTCAACTGATATTTTTCCATCTAAGCCATATTTTGACTAAAACTCACGGAAATGACCCTTCTTTGATTGAGAATGATGAGACAATTGTTAAATGATTTTATTGCCACACTTTTCACTCTTACAATATGTATGTATATTTCGATATATGTATACACACACAGACATATACACATATCTATGTATATGTATACACACACATGCATATACACACACGGGCATATACAAACACATATGTATGTATTTTTGGATATATGTATACATAGACATATACACACACATATATCTGGATACTTTTCATTGTTACAATATGTATGTATATTTGTATATATGTATACACACAATATGTATGTATATTTGGATATATGTATACACACAGACATATACACATATGTATGTATATGTATACACACACATACATATGTATGTATATGTATACACACACATGCATATACACATATGTATGTATATTTGGATATATGTATACACAGACATATACAGACACATACATATGCACACATACATACGCACACATATATACACATACACACTCATACATATACACACGCATACATATACATATACACATTCATACATATACACACATACATACACATATATAACTAAATATATATGTGTATGTGTACGCATGTCTGTATGTATCTTTGTGTATATATTTAGTTATAGGTACAAACAAAAATATATATATATATATATATATATATATATATATATATATAGAGAGAGAGAGAGAGAGAGAGAGAGTCCTACGAAATTAGAGCGTTATAGAAGTGTCGTATCGTTCTTCAATAGACTAATATTTGTGTTACGATGTCAGTTATGGAAGGTCTTCTTCAATAACTTTCAGTGTGCAGTGTGGTGATCGAAAAAGGAAAGAGACGTCGAGATGTGGGTGTACGTGTGTGGTTGTGTAAGTGAGATATCCGAGTGCAAACTTATTTTAAAAGCTGTACTGTTCTTCAATGTGATATGAACTATTGAAGTACGACAAGAGTATAGAAACATCGAAGTTGGTAGGATTCATGTAATTTTGTCCCTTATGCATAGTTTATTTGTGTGTGTGAGAGAGAGAAGTGGGTTTCTATAAAGTTATGTATGGTGTTTGAAAACACCAAGAATATTTCAAGGTCACATCAGAGAGATAGTGAGATGAATGAAAAGAAAACACTAGGAATATTTTATGATGGTTCCAACAATGTATTTTAGAACTTCTATTAATCAACACATATGTTTCATTATCAGATCAAATCAAATATCCAAATCTTCACTCACACCTTCATCACATTCTGCACCAATAAGCATTGAAAAATGTTATGGAACCCCTAAAGTTATTTAGAATGGAAACTCACACTACCACAAACAAAAGATATTCTTGAATAATATTCAGATAATATTTCTAATGCATTAGAAAAAGTGGAAGCAGAGGTGTTGCAAGAAAGAAGTGAGTTTACAACACCATAGATTTTACTTCTTGGATTGGTGGTCCAATAAAGGAGACAAACTCTCAAAATAGATGTGGAAATATTTAAAGGAAAATCAAATTTTATATGTAATCCAAATCTTTTCCAATGTAGATGGTTCAAACTGCAAGAAGAAAATGGGAAATAATATATTTATAGTGATTCATTCCAATATAGAAAATAAAGAAATATTTAATGCTAGTTTTCAGGATGAAGTCTTCAGCTTTCTTACAACTTTTCTTTCTGTATCTGTATCAGAGCACATTACATTTTCTGAGCTTAGAACATGTAGGAAATTTTCCATAATAGAAAACATCTTAGATGTAAAGAAATGTACCAAGTTTATGATGACTTTAATAGTATGCAAAATAAGGACTAATAGTTGAGCTTCTCCTTCTAGTTTTTTTTTTTTCATGGATAGTTCTACAAGTCCTTCAAAGGACTAATAGTTGAGCTTCTCCTTCTACTTTTTTTTTCATGGATAGTTCTACAAGTCCTTCAAAGGACTAATAGTTGAGCTTCTCCTTCTACTTTGGAAAGTTTTCCTTGACTTAAAAAACAATAAAGTATAGAACAATTTCTGTTGTTCAAACATGAGTAGAGATGACTATTAGTTGGGTCACTAGTTTCCTTAAGTAATTGGATCAAGAGAGAACAAAAAGGCTTCAATATTTTTCTTTTATGGTAAGGAGAAATATTTTTTTATACCAAGGAGAAAAATATATCACAATAACTAAGAAATATTTTTTCATATTCAATGTTAAACTTGGCAGGTATATGATGTATTAAGATTAGTAATTTGTCAAGTTAATAAGATAAGAGAAAGTAGTTAGAGTCTTATCTCATTAACTTGAGAAATTACTAACATAAAACTTGACTCTGTTGGAAGTGGGGTGGGCCACAATAACAATAAATCACAAGTTTACAAGGTCTTCCAACACATGAACCTTAGCATATGTTGCATTCACTCTCGATGACAACCTCCACTTTTGGAGTCAGCTCTACACACCATTCGAGGTAGATGATGATGATGATACCATTGTCTATCGATGAGCTAGAACACAGAGATTTCAACTATCCTTGTCGCCCAACCGCGTGCTACCACTATGACTTCTAGCTCTCTCTAATTACCCATAAAGGGTAATGCTCATGGGCCATATGGGTGCCACTTGGCACTCATGTGAGTATCATACTCAATAAGTATAAGAGAGAGTTCACACCTCTTACTCATAAGTAATGAGTGATACTCCATGTGACATTTCATTCAATTCCACTTTTTTTCCTAAAAAATGGTATTGGAAGGTGTGGTAGAAAGAGAGAAATAATAGAAATAACACTCCCACTATATCCGCATGTAACAAGAATACATGGACATATCTCCGTGTTGTTTCCTTGTATCGTTCCCCTTAAGAAGACTCTTGGGAAGGTAATCTAAAACTGGGAAACCGTCTCCGAAGGGTGCCAACCCGCTCCAATGTGGCACTATCTTTTGAACTATCTTCCACTTTACTAGGCACTCTTTATATAGGTGACTTCTCATCTATTTCTCTTGAGTGCGTGGTATGCTCTCATGCTCATGTGGAATAGATTGGAAAGAAATAGGCTCTACTATCTCACTATCTGGAAGGAGGTTGTCAAATTCACCCAGCCTTTTCTTAAGCTGGCTAACATGAAAAACTAGATGGATTTCACTATTTTTTTGGAAGTTGGAGCTGTAATCCATCTTTCCTATTCTATTGAGTATTTGCAAGGGTCCACAATACCTAGGAGATATTTTTGGACAAGGTCCCATCTTCATGGTTTCAGATCTAGATGGAACTCTAAGATAGACTTGCTATCCTACCACAAAGTTGATGTCTCTCCTTTGAGGGTCAACATAGGCTCTAGCCTTATCCCGAGCTCTCCTAATGCTATCCTTAACAAACCTAAGCATATCTTTCATCTCTTCCAAGAAGTTCTTTGCAGCTTGAACTTTCTCATTCTGCAGTCCTACTGCATAAGGATCTCTTGGTTGAAACCCATACATAAACATAAATGGAGTATGCCCGGTGGAAGAGTGCTTGGCACTATTATATGCAAACTCTACTATAGGTAAGTACTCTTCCCAATTAGTTTGCCTTTCATTCACATATGCTCAAAGCATATCCTCTAGGATTTGGTTAACCCTCTCTGTCTGCCCATCCAACTGTCGATGCTTGGTTGTACTAATGCTAAGTTTTGTATCCAACCTTTTGAAGACCACTCTCCAAAAGTGGCTAGTAAACTTCCTATCCCAATCAAAAACAATGTCTGAGGGAAGACCATATAACTGGTATAGGTTCTCTAAAAAGATTCTAGCCAACTCAAGTGTCTTCACTGTAGTGCGTGTCGAAATAAACCTAGCCATTTTGGTTAACCTATCCACAATTACCCATACAATGTCGTGCCCTCTCTACAGCTTAGGTAATCCAACTATAAAATCCATGGAGATGCTCTCCCATTTCCCATTAGGAATATCCAATGTGTGGAGTAGTCCTCCAATCCTCAACCTTTCAGCTTTATTGACCTAGCATTTAATGCACTTAAGCACATACTCTAGGACGTCCTTATGAAGTCTAGGCCAGTTAAACTACCTCTTAACAAGATCATAAGTCTTGTTAACTTCTGGGTGTCTTGCACTAGGTGTGTCATGACACTCATACAAAATATGTTGTCTCATCTCAAGATCTCTAGGGACACACACCTTACCTTTATATAACAGATATCCATCATGGATACTCTAATTCTTCCACTTGAATCCTTCTTGAGTACCCATCGATACTCCATCCTCAATGGAAACCCATCGATCCCCATTTTCTATGGCTTCCCAAATCTCGAAATATGCAAGATCAAGCCTAAATTTCCCTCTGATGGACTCAAGTAGCTCACTAGTGATCTGAATAAAACTCAGTCCATTGAGCATAGGCATGTAGCTAAGTGAATCAACCACTACATTAAACTTTCACTTCCTATACCTAAGCTCATAATCAAACTCCTGAAGGGTCTCTTCCAATCAAGCCTTATGACCTTTAAGGTCTATTTGATTAGAGAGCCACTTAATGCTCTCTTGATCAAACACTATTGTGACTTTGGTACCATATAGATAATGATGTCACTTTTTCAAAGCATGGACAATTGCATATAACTCCTTCTCATAGATGGAGTAATCTTTTTGAGCTGGTTCTAGTTTCTTAATCTCAAAAGCTACTCATTGACCATCCTAAACTAAAACTGCAATTGTTATTTTTAGTTTCTCCATACTTTGCTTCTGTTTGTCTCCCCAATGAAAGGCTTTCCCTTTCCCTTTAAGCTCTTCCATCATGGGGACAACAATTTTGGCATAATTCATAATGAATTTTTGATAGAAACCTAATAAACCTAGGAAGATTTGCAGCTCTTCCAGTTCCTGGGATGTGTCCATTCCATAATAGCCCTTATTTTTCAGGATCCATCTGGATTCGATTCTGGGAGACTATATGCCCAAGGTATCTAACCTCTGTTTTGAAAAATTCACACTTTGACTGCTTAGCAAAGAGTGAATTTTCCCTTAACACTTGGAATACCTTTCTTAAGTGTTCCAAGTGCTCTTGTTCTGATGCACTATAGATCAGAATGTCATCCAAGAAATCTACTACAAAGTGCCCTAGATAAGACCGTAATACACTATTCATGAGCTTCATGAAAGTGGCAGGAGCATTGGTGAAACCAAAAGGTATCACCAAAAACTCATAGTGCCCATATCTAGTCCTGAATGCAGTCTTAGGGACATCCTTTCCCTAAGCCTAATCTGATGATATCGTGATCTAATGTCAAGCTTGGTAAAATACCTAGCTTGATGTAACTGATTAAATAGGTCTTCCAATCTAGGCATTGGAAACTTATTTTTGATAGTTACCTTATTAAGTGCTCTATAGTCTATACATAATCTCATAGAGTTGTCCTTCTTCTTAACTACGAGCATTGACGATGCCCAAGGTGAGTTACTAGGTCTAATGAAGCCCTTATCTAAATAATCCTGTAATTGCCTCTCAACCTCCTCATGCTGAGAAACACTGAGCCTATAAGGTGTCTTACAAATAGGATAGTGTTAGTAACTACCTCAATAGCATGGTCAATGTCCCCTCTCTCAGGTGGTAGCCCTCTAGGTAAGTCAGTGGAAAAAACATATCTAAATTCAAACATAAGATCTTTAAAACTTTTAACCACACACTCTTGCAAGAAAGAATAGTAAAAAGTCTTGTCCATATTTACATTCCTAGCATGAAAATATACATCAGTTGAAATGTCTGTACAAGGCTCAAAGTCTTGACTATACAATAAAAAGATCTCCTATACATGCTGAAAATGATAAAGACTATACAACTCTAAAGATGAAATGAGAGGTGCACTAGGCATGTCTCTCTCTCTCTCTCCATGTATACAAAATTTACCTCCATTTCTTTCAAACTCAAGAGTGTTTTTTTGATAGCTGCGTTTAAGTGTGTCTCCCAACCCCCATAGCTGCTCTCTACCTAACACAAGGTCTGTCCTCTCCATATTCATAATTTGGAAGTCCATGTGATCTGTATAATCCTGCATCTTGACTTCCAAATTGGAAACCATAGTATCCCCTCTCAAATTGCTCTGTAGGTAACCTAGGCCCTTGTGATCTCTGTTTCTTAATGAAGATTTTGTTTTTCCCTAATGGCACTTTCTTTTTGAACTTGGTAATACTAAGAGGTTTGAGGGGTTGATCCATCTCCATAGGAGTGTATTGAGGACGATTATGGTCCTCATAAATATGGGCATATTTGATTGCCTCCTCAAATGTCTTTGGTGCATTTCTTCTTACCTCTCTCTTAATGGCTTTATCTAAGCCCCTAACAAACCCTCTAGTTTTCTCGAAGTCATCCAATCCCTTAAGTTTCAAAATGATCTCCCTATAGTGGGATATGTAGATCGTCAAAGGCCTACCTCTCTAGGTGATCCTAGCCCACTCATCTCAATTCCTCTCTTCCTCATTCTCAGGAAGAAACTCTTTTAGGAAAAGAGTTTCAAAGTGAGCCCAATCCGTAGGAATAGAATTAACCTCCTTGAGACTCATCCACCACTTATAAGCATGCAGGCCAAGCAAGAGACTTGCCTATAGCACACAGTACTCACGTGGGGTGCCCTTCAGTTGATGCAAATCATTCCACTTTTGTAAAAAAATGTAGATTGCATCCTTGTTTCTATCTCAGTCATCCCCCATAAAGGTAGGTGGTTCAAGTCTTTCAGGAGGGGAGCTTCCCTAGAGCTCTCTCCTTTGTGCTTACTAGGAAAAGGAAGATCTTTCCTAGTCATCTCTAGAGGAAGAGTAGGAGTTTCTCTTTCCTTGCTAGCTAGGAAAGAGGTGACATGTGTCTCAAGTGAGATCATTTGAGACTTAAAATGAGAGGTGTCATGGTAGCTTTGTCTCTCTCTAACCTAAGGGTCTGTTCCTTTAAGTCTACAAATTGCTCATGAGTAACAAACTCATCTAGAAGTTCCTCATAGGTTTACTGTTCTTGTTGAGTCTCTTTTCCCTCTAGTCTTCTCTCAACTTCCTGCTCAAGGTCTTCCTCTTCCATCCTATGATTAGGGTCCTCTAGTTGTTCTTTAGATGGATAAGTGTTGTTCTACAATTTGTTTCCCCTTGAAATCCATATTTCACTCCCCCCGTTTACTAACTAGATTATGTGAAAAGAATGGAAGTAAACTTTAAATATGCAAGAAGACGAGAAATATGGCACTAGAGCATTTCCCTGGCATAAAATGAAGTTGCAGAAGCAAAATCCAAGCAATCTTTGAAGCATGAAGGCGCTGACCATTGATCCTCACCAGGCCCAAAAGAGAATTCGAAATATCCGATTGGCTTGAGGAGGTTCTAGTCACCAAAAACTAGCAAGAAGGACTCCAAAAACATATAGCAATAGACCCAAATGGGCAAACTGAGTCAAATTGAAGCACTTTTGAATTTTGACAATCCTCATCAATCCAAAACATGTAGTCGAGCACCTATACTTCAAAGATATGAAGCTATCCCAAGTGAAAAAAGTTGACTTGGATGCCAAATGATGAAAAACTAGGCCCGGAAGTGGCCACCTAGTTTTTACTGAAGCATTGTAGAGGGATTTTGGTTGACCAAATCTTCTCCAAATCAATCATCATTTGTTGTAAATGAAGCTTAGAAGTGTAGCTTAACGTGACAAAGATTTCTCAAATCGGGTGTCATATCACCAAGCTATGGTCCGAAGAAGATGAATGTGATTAGTTGTATGTACTGCATCAAACCAAAACTTGGGAGAAAGCTTTTTGGATGACATCATACCATGCAATATCTCAACAATTATCCTATGCTTTCTCTTTGCAACACCATTCTTTTCTGGCATATAAGCAATAGTGAGTTGATGAGAGATGCCTTTGTTTTCAAGAAAAGACTTAAAGTCATTTGACATGTACTCTCCTTCTCTATCACTTCTCAAAATCTTGATCTTTGACTGAATTTCACTTTCAACCATAGCTAAGAACTTCTTGAAAGTAGGAAAAACCTCTGACTTCACTTTAAGACTATAAATCCATGAATATCTTGAGAAATAATCAATAAACATAACAAAGTACTTAAAACCTTGAATAGAATCTGTTCTCATCGGATCATTCACGTCTCAATGTATGATCCACAACTTCCTTGTGGGTCTAAAATATCCATGCTTCTTGAAAGGTATTTTGTGAAGCTTTCCTTCAAAACATCCTTCAGATGACTCCTCATCATGTAAAGCAAAAGTAGGCAAGCTCTCCACCATTCCTTGATCTTTGATATGCTTGAGAGCTGTGTAACTGACATGACCAAATCTAGCATGCCACAACTTCATGTTCTCTGTAGATGTAGTAGACCTAGCAACATTAGCATGACTAATTTTGGATAATACAAACATGCCACTTCTGTTTTCACCTTGAAGTAGACAATGCTCCTCATTAGGTGAGAAGATCTGACATGAATCTTTATTAAAAAAAACTCTATATCCATCTGACAAGAAAGAAAATTCTTCTTCATATCTAGAACATAAAGAACATTGGAAATTCAATTTTTCACCTGCTTTGGACTTAAGGTTTACTTCTCTAAGACCAAAAACATCCAAATCATGACCATTTGTACTGGTCACTCTTCTACCTAAAGAGTTAGAATGGGAAGAAAATACCCTTCTGCAACCTATCATATGCTTAGTAGTTCCAAATAAAAAATTCAAGGATTATCTAAGATTGCATTTAATGTTGTTTGATCAAAAGCTGAAAAATCACTATAATCGGTTTAGTGACCCTTATGAACATGTTCTAGAGTTTAGATCAATTTTAAGAATTGAAGAAGTGGTTGAGTACTTCACTTACTATGCATTTTTTGGTCTTTCATAAGATTTGCTATAATGTGATTTTAACCATTAAAAAAGGAAAGATTTCAGACATTGATGCCTTTCTTGAAGAGTTATAGAGGAATTAAATATGGATCATCGATTTTGATACACAGTTCCAAATAAAAACTCAATTGAGATTATTAGGGTGTTTGTTAGAAGTTTCAAGAAATACTTGGATAGATTTCGTGTGCAAGAAAGACCTTCTATGAAAAATGAAATTTCCTTCTTTACTAAATGAATTGTTAGTGTAAAATTGGGGTCTATGGTTTTCCATAGATGATATAGAAAACTTGGTGAGTGTATAAAAGAATTAACATAATTAGATGAAAATAGAGGGTATGGTTAAATTTCATTCATCTAATAATGCAAAGAATAAAATACGTCCTATTAAGACCTTTCACAAGCAATTGCTAAGAATTTAGGTTTACGCATCAAGCAAAAGATACAAGCAAAAAGCTATTGATTAGAGACCTTTAACCATTAAAGATGTTTAAATATGTGGTTTTGATCATCCTATTGAATTGTGTCTCAAGCATAGAAATCAAAATCCTATGGATAAAAGGCCTCTATACTATTGTGCCTTGCACTAAAAATGAATCAATCAGAGTAAAAATGATTTCTGGTATAATAAGACACATGTTAGAGAAAGATCATTATAAAAAGTCACAACAAAAAAGAGACAAATAGACTATAGATTTGGTGAGACATGTTCTTGGATAGCAATCACCATTACCAAGAAATTGGTACCAAGAAAACATGTAACAATAGAGGAAAACATGGAGAAAGTATTCATGTCATTACTTCTTTTTACATAGATGATTTCATGATAGGTTCTCTAGTGTATATAATGAAAATTATCTAGAAGAAGTTTGAGAACACTGTAATAATCAAGAGTTCCCTCTTATAGTTTATGAAAATAGTGATGAAAGGTATGATCTAGACCCAAAAACATTTATGTATATCACAAACATCTATTTACCATCACAAATGCCACCAATAAACTCAAACCCTTGAAATGTTTAGAGAAAGGCATGTTATAGTTTTTGGGAAGACCATTTTATTGAGGATTGTCCATAGCCGCATGATAAGAGTGGAGGTATGCTCTAAACATTTTATCAAGGACCACGTGAGAAAATATTGCCCAAAAAATCATAACAAGTAGATTTCTAATCCTTTTGTCTTGAAATCATTCATTGTAATACGTTATTCAAACATTGAGTTTAGTAGTAATTTTGATGAAACTTTGTGTCTAAGAAGTGACAAGAGAACAAACATTAAAAATGAAGGATTTGAATCAAGATGACGGGAATCAAGTAATTAACCAAGAACTTGAATTGGAGAAACAATCCAAAATAAAGAAAAACTCTTGAAAAATTAGAAGAGAGAAAGCCAACTTGAGTAAGAAAATTGAAGAGCTAGATGAATCTATGAAGATAGAAAGGGAGATAACGAGGAGTTTTCCCAAGAAAAAGAAGGTCATACAAAAGAGAAGATGAGGAGTGATTCTATGTTAGCTAAGGCATTATGAAAGCAAGCAAAAACACTAATGAAAGACTATCAAGCTAGGACTAAGGATGGACATAGTGTTGAAAAACATGAGAGAATGTATTATAGAAGGATGAAGATAGAAAGGGAGATAACGAGGAGTGCTCCCAAGAAAAAGAAGGTCATACAGAGGAGAAGATGAGGGGTGGGTTTTGTGTTAGCTAAGTCATTATCAAAGAAAATGAAGGCACTCATAAAATGTTATCAAGCTATAATTAAGGATGGACATACTATAAAACAACATGAAAAAACCTATTGTACACTTGGTTTGGAAATAAAGAGGTTTCAAATATGAAAAACGTGATTGAAATTAATCAAACCTTGTAAGAGAAAGAACTAGACTGACTCAATACAAGAACGATTTATTAACAACTTCAACAACATATGGATTGCATTGAGGGAAAGGGAGATGTAATTTAAAACAAGCTCAGAAAACATCATGTTAGAAATCCAAGAAACGAGAAATGTAACAAGAGACTAGAAACAATACTCCATCACCAATAGGATCACACCTGCATATCCATATACATAACTCAAATGACATATGTATCACTAGAGAAGAAACCATGTGAACCACCTATAACATAACCATGCATCTAGCATGCACATAAAACAATGAGCATCAATTTGCTCACCAAGTCTCCAAAATTACCAAGTAGATGTGAAACAAACCTATGAACAATTCAGTGGAGTATCCCTTATAAATTGAGAGATCCAGACAAGATAAAAAGTAGCAAAAGAAGAAAAAATATCTTGTATCACTGATCTAATCATAGATAATGGAAAATAGACATACCAAAAAACCAATGGCAATACATGCCAATACATGCCAATACAATGGTGATACACCTCCCATTCAAGAAAGAACCTTGCCAAGAATTCGTTCCACTTATTATAGGTCACTTTTGATGCTTTACAAGTATTTAGAGATGAAATAAGATCCAAATCTATCACACACACTTCAAGGATACTAGAGTACTCTTCTAGCATAAAAGCCAAAAAATTTTCGATAGCATATCCTTTGTAAAATGGAATCTAGAATCATTCAAGTACAAGTGAAATATACCATCCACTAATGCCAAATCATAGTGGCAATCACATATATTAGTCAACGAATAATCTGTCTCAATGCAAATCCAACATCTTTGAAAAAATGCTATATAGATAAGGCTCCATTTGGATCACCTATATGCACAAAAACTAGAATACATGTACTAATAAAGATCCAAAATCAACTTTTATAAATTGCATGCAACTTGCAAGTAAAGTTGTAACCAAGTGGCACAAATGAGATATAGACCATAATGCCACTATACATGCATTGAAAATACTATGATCAAATTCATGATGGCATAAACCTGAAAGGTATACCACAATCACATCTTACATGCCAAACACTTGATAAGATCATGCTCTACTCTCATATGGAGGAGCTACCACTGTAATCATACATGGTCAAATGGAAACTAGGATCAAAGCACAAGAGCTCACACACACTTCTTCAACTATCTCTACACCAATGAAGCTTTAAACCAAAAGCTCCGAAGAGATTTGAATATAATTTCAATCTTCAACTATCTTTAGGGTTGCATAGGAAAAAAATATAAGTCTCTATATTGCATTTTTTATGTTCCAAACCTCAAAATTTGCCTATGAAGTCTTTCTCAAAGTTGAAGATAGGACATGGAACATCTTCCATTCAAATATGGTTGTTGCATTGGTTAAACCAAAAGGTGTTACAAAAAAATCATAAACACCCCATTCTATTGAGAATGCTATTCTATGGTAATCTTTAGAGGCTATAATATTTTTTTGTAACCAAAACACCCATCTAAGAAACTATAGACCTTATTTCCCATAAGTCACTCCAACAAACGGTGAGTAATGGGAAATACATAGCTATCCATGATGGTGCTTGAAGTAATTTTTTAAGGCTAGTGCATTGTTGCAGAGAAAAGGGGCACAGAAGAGGAGCCCCAAAATTTTCAAATTAATGAGCATAAATTTTCTTCTTCAAAATCCTATGAAATTCCCTCGAATCCATGTAAAAGCACTAGAGGAGTCCTCTAGATGCATAAGCCCCAAATCATTGTAACATAACTCTTGTAAAATAGTAGGAAATTAGAGTTAGTCAATAAAGTGCCGATCTCTTGTGTGAAAAGACCATTTTTAGGGCACATGTATATAAGTCACTTTTTGACTCTTGTAAAGAGACTTTTTGCCATTGTGAAGAGTTGAAGAAGAATTTCAAATTTTCTTCTTTCCTACTAATTTCCTCCTTCTCCATGATCTTTTGTGTGTGTGTAATGCTTGGAATGTGTGTATAGGACTGTTATATATCCCTTCCCATCGCGTTTGAACTACTGTAGTGTGTGTGAGCCGTTACGAGTTGTGGAGCGAATGTTGGTGCTTCATACCATTCACTATTTTTCTCATAACTTGAAGCACGTTTGTGGAATTCAAGTGAAAATACCACTAGTAGATGCGTCTCATAGAGAGCTTCAAAATGAACCTGCTATTGGCCATATTCGGAGTTAGAGCTAGGAGAAAAGTTTGAATTTGTGTTTACTGTTGTAAATGGTATCGTGGCATGCATTTTCAGAGGATTAGTGAGTAAGAGAGGTAGTTAAGTCTTTTCACATGCATTGTAGCTTAGCCACTTCACTTTCCATCATGGGTGCACACATCTTCATACACTTGGTTCTTACGGTTCCTTGGATTGATAATTAAACGTGTATCAATCCACCACTATATGCACTTGGGGCAATTGAGGTCTAATCTCATTGACACAAGTCCCTAAGGCTTCACGACTTAGGTACACATGTTTTTGGCACAGTTGCCAGGGAAGAAACCTAACCAAGGTGCCTTCGTGATGGTTATAGCTCTGGAGTGAAGGAATCATACTTGTAGAGGTGAATTCATTTGGTGGCAAGTAGTCAAGCACTTCAGCACTTGTTACTTCACACTCTTGAGGTGTGCGTAATGAGTTTTTAGGTTTAGGGTTCGGAGTGAGGAAGTAAGGGAAGAATTAGGGTTAGGCAAGAGAAAGGAATAGAGTAGGAGGAAATAGAAAACATCAAGAAAAAATATTGCAAAAATTATCTAAATTAGTTTAGTAGAGGTAGTAGCTAACCCAGGAGTATAAAAATCCAAAAAAATCAATCTAGTTGGTCATTGTGAGAACAGGTATCATGAGCAGAGCAGCGATCAGTATCATGCATGTGGTATCGTGCCTAGCAATCTAAAGAGTGACATTGAGAGCACAAAGTTTGGTTGAGGCATCCCTAAAGGTAAGCTACAACAAGTTTTTGATATCAAAAACACTTCAGAAACACACTTGCATGTGATTAGAGTCGTCTTTGGTATCGGGGGGTAGGGCTGAGAGTTTTTGAGTGATACAGAGGGTCAATAGGGAAGAGGGGAGAGAAGTAAAAAATTTTGCACAAAAAATTTTGAGTTTGGAGCATTTTTGGCTGAGGTATCACGATCGGTTGAGTTTTGGTATCGCGATACCAAAATTCCCTAGTATCGCGATACTCGTCGGGTATGGTATTGTTGCATGCCCACTTGAGGTATTGCGATACCATTCTGGTATCGTATCATCAAGTGTTGGTATCACAATCACGATCACCATGGTGGTATCGTTTTGTGGTATCATCTGGTATTGTATCGTGTCGGTCATGGTATCGTATCGTGGCTGAGCGTTATCGTATCGCATGTAATGGTGGTATCGTATCATCAAGGATTTCGGTATCATATCGTCACATGCACTAGTATCGTATTGTGCAAAAAGTGGTATCATATCGACCACGTGGTATCGTATCGTCCGACCCTTTGGTATCATATCTCCTATAGAATTAGTATCGTATCGTGAGATTTTTGGTATCATATCGTGAGTTTTTCCAGTATCTCATCATGTAAATCTTTGGTATCGTATCGTGCATTGAGCAGTATCATATCGTTGGTTGTTCAGGTATCGTATCGTGGGGTTGCAGAGGCATCATATCGTCTGCACCTCCAGTATCGTATAGTGCCACTTTTTGGTATCGTATCGCCGAGGATTTTTGGTATCTTATCGTGCTAAAACTGGTATCGTATCATTTGTGTGGTATCACCAAGAGTGGTATCATCCAAAACCACTTACGCTATTTAAGGGCAAAATTTGAAGTGATTGAGGAGCTAATTGAGGGGAAGTAGGAAGTAAACATAAGCCCAAAGGGGTGAATGAACTTAAGATCAGGATGGGTGCTAAGTAGCCAGAGGAGTGTCATCTCATCGATAGGAAGCGCAACTCAAGCTAGTCATCACTCGATCCACATGGACACCTCTAGTGATTCAGAGGAGGAGCTACCCATGGCCTTAGAGGACATGCATGGTTCTGTCCCCAAGGAGAACTTTATGTCAACTGTGGAGGGTGAATACCGCACCTCTCTGCAATATATGTGCATCAATCCTCAAGGGATCCCTATGTACCTTGATGGTTTAAATAGGTCTCTTGCAAGGATGGAAAAGTCTGCCAAATCAACAATAGTGCCCATACCCGCAATTAAGTACGAGGGAGGAGTGCACATGGATAAATTAGGTCACATCTACGTAGTGATAGAAAACCCAAAACAGATCAACGAGAGAGGAGAATTATTGGGACAAGGAAACTTGGGGAGACCTGACCTTGAAGAGCTAGTGACTACCCCAAGGGGCAAGTCAGTGGTGACTCGAGTCTTGAGAGGAGATCTGATACCTCAAGATGACTACCTATTGGATGTATACCTGATCCATGGGTCAGACCTACTATTACAAATCGATTCACCCACATGAGGACATGAAGTAAGCCCAATGACTTTCTATGAGTTGAAAGATCGTGATGTCATTGAGATTTTCTCTCCTCTCTCACTCATGAAGGCCTATAGGAAACACATTCAGTGAAGGTAGCTAGAAATCCCTAAGAAGTCCAAGATGCATCAAGGATGTCAAAAGGAGTTCACATGCAAACTTTGGAAGAAATCAAGCAAATCTAGGGTAGCAATCAAAGCTAGTCAAACTTTGGAAATTAGGGTAAAAATTTCAATGTCTCCAAATCACATGAAAATTCATATACTTGTAAAGCCTATCAAAGGCAGTCTATAGCCCGAATTTCACATGAAAATGGATTTTCTAGCACATTGATATGCCATGTGCATTTTGTAAAATATGTGATTTTTCCACTTAGACCTTACAAGTATAGGAACTTTTGTTAGCCATATGGTTTGAAATGTATAAAGATCTTATGGATACATATTTGTACAAATTTTCAAGGCTATGAGAGCTTCCTAGACACCTTAATGCCACCTTACAAACTTCCAAATGTAGTCAAAATTGTATAAAGGAGATTCATATGGAAGCTTTTTGTGCATATTTCTAAAGGAGACCTTTCAAAACATAGCCCTGCAAATTTTCATCTTCATCAAAGGATATTTGAAGGGTCAAAGAGCACAAAACTTTCCAGTTTTCAAGGTCAGTGAAATTTCCTAAAATACGAAAATTGAAGGCTTGAAGGGTTGCCACATGGCAAACAATGATTGAACCATGTTGTATGATTAGGATGAGCTCACATTCAAGGGTGGAGATGCACTAAAGCATAAAGGAAGGAGGATCCACGAGTTTTTTTCATCGAATAAGCTTTTTTGATGATCAAAGATCAATAATGCAAAGTTTCTCCAAAAATAGTGGCTGATCTTATTCAAATTGATGTCAGCACTGATCAACCATCCACATCAGCCCCATATGCAATGGTGGAGAATGAAGGCACCTATTTTTCCCCCCTTTGCCCTAGATATCATGTAAAGAACCAATCTTAGCTATCCATTTGATAAATCCAATGGTTGTAATGAAAAGCAGTTGATCTTAGGGTTGAGAGTTGATTTCTCTACATCCAAGGGCCCAAATTCATTCAAAAAATTATATAAACCCCCTTCCAAACTCCTAGAACATCATTGTTAGGAATCCATAGGGCCCTTGCTAGCACATGGTTTTCTTGAGACGATCACCCTCAGTTGAGCATGAGAGGATCCAAGGTGGGCTAGTAAGAGCATAGTTCCTAGAAACAATTTTTAGACTTCCAATCTAGGATAGGCTCCTAAACCCAATTTCTCTTTCTTTGCTCACCCTTAGTGGAGCATGTGAGTGAGTTAGAGCTGGATTTATGAGTCTTAGACTTCTTAGAAATACATTACAATCCTAGAAAGACATAGGAAGTGGAACCTATCCTCTTACATGTGACATTCGGTTGAACTATCATGGTGAGATGGTTGTGCGGACCACCTTTGACCAGTAGAATGCTTAGCTTGATGTTTCACAACATTCATGTATATGTATGTCATAACAATATCTTCTAATTCATGTCTCATGTCTCTTGTCTCTTGTCTCGTGTCTCTTAGTCTCTTATATGTTTTTACATGTCTTCTATCTTTTTCTATGTGTGAGAAGGCTCCAGAGTCATGCGTTGAACTAGTGAGGATGATCCATTGAGGTTGAGAGAAAACATTTCTATTCATTTTTACATCATGAAACACATGCATTCATACCACCCACAAAAACCCATGCATATGATTCGGTTTTGAAAGTGTATAAGAAGCTCCATTCTTGGACCATTCTTCCTTTCAAAAATTGATTCATGTGTGTGGTGTTCTTTTTGTTGTCATCATGCATACATCCACAAGAACCCATGCTTATGAATTAATTTTCGAAAGTGTATAAGAAGCTCCATTCGTGGACCATTCTTCCTTTCAAAAGTTGATTCATGTGTGTGGTTTTCTTTTTGTTCTCATCATGCATACATCCATATGTTCCCCTTTCATAATCAAATCATGACATCTCTCCTCCCCATACCCAACTTCATCTTCACCTTCACCTTCACATTTTTTATCACATAAACCTTCCAACACTCACTAGCTTCATACACTCTACGTGTGTCGCGACCGGACACGATCCACCCGGATTGTGATAACCTCCACATTTGAACCCGACGTGAAACGCTTTGTGGCATTTGCTTCTGATCTTGTTGGGGGGTGGTGATCCATTCCTTTGTTTCATATTTTTCATCCTCATCATATCATCATCATTCTTTAGTGTTGCACTGGATTTCTCACAATATCGTGCACATCTTCGTCGTGAAGTGAACGCATTTGTGAGAGATCTAGAACATCGTACATCACTTACTTATTCACATAAGATGGAGGAAGGATTTGACAAATCCCTTATTGTTGAGAAAAAAGGCCAAAGAATAGTCTCTTCTATGTTGAGAGAGAAGGAAATATTCAATGGCATCAACATTACATGCTACTTAGATTTGTTTGAAGGGCAAGCTATGATTTTTGGTCTTCCCAAAGATCTTTTGATATCATTCTTTGAATGAATTTTTGATAGCTCTATCATAAACTGTGTCACTCAATATGATAGTCTTCCTTGGATTGACTTTAGAAAGGAGATGCTCAAAGAATTCTATCTTGAAGATTATAGCCAACATAATCGGGATGGATTCTTACGATGGGTCAATTCTCCAAAGCCTAGTAGCTCTATTACTCACTTACAAAATGAGGATATGAGACGATATGAACAACTTCCTGATGAGGATAAGATAACTTTGGAACTTGACCTTGTGATCAATTTTCTTAAGCTTCTTCATCTTGAAACTCATAGGGAAGTTGAACGGCAGTTAGAAGAGCCGGATAAGTGCTATGGTCTTACTGACAATTGGAAAAAAGTGCATGAAGTAGTAGAGGTTGTAGCCCATAGACATCAAAGACAATCCATGCTTTATGAGCAAACTAGTCTTCCTCAAGCTAGCCTTCCACAAACTAAGGAGCAAGTTAGAGAACAATCCCATGCTATGCTTTTTGACTCTACTCCTATTCCTCAAATGATGGAACCTAGTCAAGGTTTTAAAGTAGAGCCAAAGAAAAGTGTAGTTGAACAATCTCAAGTGGAAGTTCTCACTAAGCAAATGGAAAGTCTTATTGCTACACAATCCAATTTGGCCAATACTATAGATGCTTTACAATCTAATTACATCAAAACTTTCCAAAATCAAATGAACCCAATGTCTTTTCAAGAGCCTAATCAACATGTTATAGCTCCCAATCAAAATCCACAAGTCGCTCCTACGCAAACATATCAAGTTCCTCCAATGCAATCCTCATCCTCATGTGAAAAATCCTCAAATGTAGCGAAACATGTATCCTCAAGCTTCTCAAACAACTTTTCAAAATCCTCAAAATCAAAATTTTCAAAATCATCAACCATATACTATGGAAGCTCCTCTTGCACCTCAAGCACCACATGCTACTCCCCAAGCTCCACAAATACAACAATTACCTTATCAAAATCCTAATTATCTTGTTCAAGCAATTCCTTATCAACAAAATACTCAATTTCAAAATTTCCCACCATAAGTTAATCAAAATCCTCAAAATCAAAATGGTTTTGTGCATGGCCCTCGTAGGTGTCCTTGGTGTGATTCGTTAGAGCACTTTTTGAGAGATTGTGAACTATTGAAGGCTGCTAAGGAGCAACGACTAGTAATAGACATAGACAAGAAAATCTGTGACTATCAATCTATGCTACCTTTGCAAGGAAATTATGGTAAGGGAAGAATGAGAAAACACTATGAAAATATAACCATAACGGATGTAGAAACTAGAGGGGTGAAACTAGAAGCTCTTGACGAGTAAGAAGTAGAATCAAGTAAACTCACAAAGGAAGTTGACTTTTGTATAGAGGCTTTAGCAAGAGCACGAGATGAGATTAGGAGAATAACAGCTTGGGAGTCACCGATAGAAGATCAATCTCTTATTTCTCACATATCCAATGTAGAAGAAAATCGAAAAAGAAATGAAGCTAAGCCCAGTGAAAGAAGAGTGACTTGGAAACAAACCTCAGAGGGAATAGAAACAATCATAGAGCAAGGAGAAATATCACAACCCAAAGATAGAAAACAGGAACCACAACCTAATGAACAAAAACAAGAGGAGAAACAAAAAGGGAAGAAGACAAAGCAAAGAAAAATAGAACCAAAGCCTTTAGATAAACAAGAACAATCAAAACAAACTGAAGACCAAACACAAGAACATGAACAAAAACAAGATCCTGAGCAAAAACAAAAGAAACCAAAGAGAAAACCTAAAGCCATCTTGATTTCAGAAATTGAGAGAAAAATAGATCTTATGGAAATTTTAGATGACATTTTGCTTAAGAGTCAAGTGACTATGTATTTAGAACAAGTTTTCTCTATTGCAAAGCATGTTTTTAAAGATAACTTTATCGGCCTAATTAAATGGAAGAGGTTTTCGCTTAATCTAGATACTGAGATGCAAGATCAAGATCAAGCTATGAATGAAGCCTTAGACTTTGATGAATCTGATAAAGAGGACCTTGACGATGATGAAGTAAATGTTAATAAAAATTTCTTAGGACCTATTCAACTTGACCATGAAAGTCATGAAAACAATCTTGAAAGTCACTTTAAAAGAAAATTTTGGTCTAGAGGTACATCAAAGATGCATGTTAAAATAGGAAATGATAAGAATGCTATCATTATAAATGCATTAGTAGATTCCGGCTCTGAAATCAATGTGATTTCAAGAGAAGTCTATGATAAATTTCGATGGCCCATAGATAAAGATTGTGGATGGCATATGAGAACTGCAGATAATGGTGTAGGTACCCTGTATGGAGCTTGTGCTAGTGAGCCCATATCCATAGGAGGAATCATAGAAAGGTTTCACTTTTTTATTCAAGATACTTGCTCCTATGAAGTTCTCTTAGGTCAGCCCTTTATTTGTGAGAGTCGTATGGAAACTAAATCCATGGATGATGGGTCTACCTATGCTAGAATTAAGTTGAAGGATGGAATGCAATCACTTCAAGTCATGACAGTAGGAGTGAATCATCCTAGGGATCGATTGTCAATTAGAAAGAAACCTATTGTTAATCAGGATCATGAGCATGCTTGTAGTGATTGTGCACCTTGATTCATGTTTGGAGCTACATATGATCGAAATTTTGGATAGAATCCATTGTTGAGTAGGACAACAGTGGATATTGGTTTGACATCTTGAAACCAATAAACTTGTACAATAGTTTGTCACTTTGTTTTCCACATTATAGATTAGTTTTTCTTCATAAGAGTCAATTGTCCAAGTCTTTTATCCATAAAACCCAAAAATATTATAAATGGTTATACATTTTTTAACCACCTTCAACATCTTATGCCTTCTTTAAATACTCTTATTCGTCTAGGTCTTCTTATAGTATTATCAATTAAGGATTCCCTATCCATCCTTGGTCCAAATTTTTTGTTCCATTAGGGCTCTAAACTTCTTGTGGAGGACCTTGGTATTCACTTGTGTTAATTTTGTCTCAAGCATGGCTTATGCTAATTGTATCATCTTCTTAAATAGTTGGAATCTTTTATCCTCTACATTAACATGTCTTTCCAAGATATTCTAGGTTATGCACATCCTTGATTGAAGACTTGTAGGCTATTCGCATGTAGACCTATAAGAATGACACATATACATGCTCACTTTGAACATGACTCTTAAAGTTTGGCTTTACATGTGCATAGCCAATTTGAGGGTCGATTTTGGAAATTATGGTACCCTCAATTGAGACTTTCACTTATCCTTGACATATCCATCATGCTTCTTAGATTACATTTATCACAAACCCACTTATCTTCTGTACCTTTTAGTTTTCAAAAGAAGTTTGTGCATTTCTATCTCCAACACTCCCCTTAGAGTCTATTGTCCTTGACAAATGATTATCGCAAAAGTTGTTCTTAGAGAAGCATGGACATTAAAGCACATTGGGATTGTTCTTTTCCTACAAGAAACTGATGTTTCTTGTTTTGTTTTTTAAAATAGTAGTATGGGAATCCTACTTAGTCCAATTCATGCGGATAACGAAAGAAAAACTACCTCTGCATAGACTTGCAAGGTGGCCCTTGGAAAAGGATGTGTGAGCATATTCTCAAAAATAGTTGCTAACAAAGTATCCTATTCCAAAGATTAAAATATTTCACTTCAGGATGAAGTAATGGACCATTGACCCAATGGGGATGGCTTCTACAATTGTGTTGTAGAGTTTGGAATCTAGGAGAATGATATTTCAAGCCTAGAAATATTCTCTTATATTTCTTTACATAGTGCCATATGTTGAGATATCAAGCTCAACATGTGATGATCCAGGATCACACGTATCATTTTCTCATTTCTCTGACATGTATAGTGGTCACACCTGTATATGTCAGGGACACTTCATTGAGCTTTATTAGATTTATCTATCAAAAGTGATGGCACATTTGTTTCTTGCCAGCTCACTCATTCGTGGACATTAGGTTTTTCCTTATGTACTGGTCTTTATATATTGCACTTGTTGTATTCTTGTTTTAAGGTCATTCTTGAACATTCCTTTTTATGTAATAGAAGAAGAAGAAGATCAGTCTCTTCCTTGCCTCAATCTGAGTGTGTGCTTCTCTTTGATTGTGAGAGTGTGTGTGTGAGCTATCTTCCTTATCTCCTTCCTCGTGACATGGTATCAGAGCCAGCGTGGCTATAGAGAGCTCATGGAGAATGCAACAGTGAAGAGTATGCAAAAAGGCGTGAAGGTAGAAGACCTCAAAATATTTTTGGGAGTTATCCCTTTAGGATCACTTATTTTTGTCAGATCAAAGTTTTAGAGCTATCTCAACCACCATTTTTGCAAGGTGGGGCCTATAGAAAAACCAAGCGAGTTTCAAAAATTATAACTTGCATTGTGTTCGACGACACTCATATATTGCAGATCAAGAATTCCAAGCGATTCCGTGTACTGTTGATACACGAAAACTATGTTTTTCTGAGATCAAATTGTCATGTCATAGTGCGACAGTGTTCAAGCAGAAGTGCTGCTTGTAGTGTTTTGCAGTGTTGTGAATTGTTGCAGAAATGGAAAATGCAGATGGAATGAGTCAACTTATGAGCGATAAGCTAGACAAAAACAACTTCCATGCTTGGTGATTCAGAATGAAGAATTTCCTGATGGGAAAAGGCTACTAGAAGTACATCGAAGGAGAGAACGAAAATGCTCCGTAGTTACCAGAGAGGAATCGGACTCCAGAACAGTTAAGAGCATATGAAGAATGGAATCAAGGAGCACGAAAGGTAATGTATTGGCAATCTGTTAGCATACAGGATAGCATGATTGGGCACATACAGGATGCCAAGACTCCAAAAGAGGCTTGGAACAGTTTGGTCACATTGTATGAGACCAATACAAAGGCACGGAAATTGCAACTCAAGAACGAGCTGCATACCTTGGAGAAAAAGAGCATGTCGGTAAGTGACTATACCCTGAAAATCAAAAGCATATGTGAGTCACTTGCATCTATTGGAGTGAATGTAGATGATGATGAAAAGGTGGAAGTATGCCTTCGTGGTTTAGGAGTTGTATATAAGCAGTTCAGAACTTCTATACATACTAGTGAAAATATTCCAAATCTTGTTGATTTGGTATCTATGTTGATTATTGAAGAAAAGAATCTTGGTGAGGATTCAAACTCCCAAGGAAAGCCCAGTTCTGAGTAGGTATTCTACTCTCGCAGAGGTAGAGGTTTCGGAAGTGGAAGAGGAAACAATAACCAAGACCAAGGTCAACAACAGAATCATGTAAGAGGAAGAGGACACTTTCAAGGCAAGGGGAGCCAAAGAGGTCGCAAAAATTTCCAAAGTAATGATTCAGGTAATGATAGTAAAGGATGCTAGAATTGTGGTAAACATGGACACTTTGAACGTGATTGCAGGTTGAAGAATCAAAATAATATAAGGCAGCAAAACAACTATGCATCCACAAAGCGCAGATGATTCTGAGAAGCTGTTCATGGTTCAGCATCACATGATGAATACGATGTCTGCGGGTGTTTCAAAATCGAATGATAATGTCTGGTATGTTGATTCAGTTGCTTCAAATAACATGACCAGTCATGCAGAATGGTAGTAGTTTGCAGAAATTGCCAGTCCTTGGATATGTTGAAATAGGTGATAACACATCACACCCTATCGAGCATACAAGAAACATAGCATTGTCTATGGAGGACGGGAAGTTAAAACATCTTGCTGATGTGCTGCATGTTCCAAACATAACAAAGAATCTGGTTTCTGTTGGACAAATGGTTGACCAGGGATTACAAGTCAGGTTCAATGCTGATGGGTTATATGTAGAAGAATACAAAGGGCATGGAAGATTGATTGCCAAACGAAACAAAGTGGGTAGGATGTTCACCTTAAATGTGAAAATTCTTGAAATGAATGTAGCCATGTTTGCAAAAGGTGCAAGAGTTATTGCTGATATAGAGATGTGGCACAAACGGATTGGACATGCAAACTTCCAAAGGCTGAAATTGATGCAGCCAAA
This sequence comes from Ceratopteris richardii, assembly GCA_020310875.1. NCBI lineage: Eukaryota > Viridiplantae > Streptophyta > Polypodiopsida > Polypodiales > Pteridaceae > Ceratopteris > Ceratopteris richardii. Next base: position 31,323,108 of record CM035433.1, read on the forward strand.
GGAGATTGTCCATGGACTACCAAATTTCAAGGTTACAGAGATGCAAAAGGTATGTGCAACATGTCAATTTGGTAAACAGTCAAGATCATCATTTCCGCATGACAAGCATGTTAGTGCAAATGTGCTAGAAATAGTACATACAGATGTTTGGGGTCCTACAAAGACCACATCTATGGGTAGTTGCAGGTTTTATGTTACTTTCATTGATGACCATACATGAAAAAGTGTGGGTCTATTTTATGAAAGAGAAGAGTGAGGTATTCACTCACTTTCAGAATTTTAAAGCTATGGTGGAAAAGCAGACAGGGAGGTATATTCAGACATTAAGATCTGATGGAGGAGGTGAATACATCTCAAATGAGTTCAACAATTTTTTAAAAAGTCATGGAGCTCGACATCAATTTTCATGCAGGTACACACCACAACAGAATGGTGTTGCTGAATGCAAAAATAGACATATTACAGAAATAGCAAGAGCCTTGATGGCTGAGAAGAATATGCCTCATTGTTATTGGGTAGAAGCTGTTCATACTGCTCTATACATCATGAACAGAACTCCGACTCCTGCTTTACATCAAGTTACACCTGAAGAGAAGTTTACAGGTAAAAAGCTAAACTTATCACATTTGAAAGTTTTTTGTTGTATTGCATATGTACATGTTCCAGATGAATTGAGGATGAAGCTTGATCCAAAAGCAGAAAGGTGTGTCTTCATTGGATAATCCCTTGAGCAAAAGGGATATAAATGTTATAACCCACTCACATGACATGTGAAGGTGAGTAGACATGTGGTATTTGATGAAATGTCAAGCTTCTATGCAGATGTCAAAGAAGGACTGAATCTTGAACCAAATGACAAAGAAAATGCTGCAAAATCAAGTGCAAAATCTCAAGTTTTGAGTGGACCGGATGCATCACCAAGCAATAGTTCCAACTCAAATCCATGGAGTAGAAGATTGCATGGAAATTTCACTCCAGCAAATTCATCAAATACATCCAAGAAAGGTAAAGAAAAGCTTTATGCTGGTCATAAAACATGTGCAGGTTTTGAAGACGTTGATGGAGATTCAAGTGGTTTAGAAAAGATTCTTGATGAGGAACTTGGACTGCCCTCTGTAAGGACTCCAAGAGTTAAAAAGGCACATGCAGATGATACAAGGAGAAGTGACCTTGGACCAAGAAGATCTGGGAGGATGCGGAATTCTGTACAGTGATTAACATATGATAGTTTCATGGCACATCATTCTGCCTACATGACAAAGGTAATACAAGATGTTGAACCTTCTTGACTTGAAGATGCAATTGGAAATGCAGATTGGGAAAAAGCTATGGATGAGGAGGTGGCTGCACTTTATGGAAACAAAACATGGAAGCTGGTTCCATTGGAAAGAAACCCATAGGCTGCAAATTGGTTTAGAAGGTAAAGCACAATGCTGATGGTAGCATAAGCAGGGTATAAAGCACAATTGGTAGCTAAAAGATATGCACAGACATATGGCATTGATTATGAGTAAACATTCAGCCCTATAGCCAAAATGTCTACTATCAGAACACTTGTTGCATTAGCTACAACAAAAGGATGGACTTTGCATCAGATGCATGTGAAGAATGCTTTCCTACATGGTGAGTTACAGGAAGAAGTATATATGGACCAGCCACAAGGATATGAAGATTCAAAGCATCCAGAATATGTTCGCAGGTCGCAAAAGGCTTTGTATGGGCTGAAGCAAGCTCCTCGTGCATGGCATGCAAGGATTGCTGATTACTTAACCAACATTGGGTTTTCTATGTGTGATGCAGATCATTCACTATATGCAAGGAAGGCTGATGATGGCATCATGATTGTGGCTACTTATGTTGGTGACCTGATTACAGGTGGTGATAATGAAGAAAGCATTAAAGAGGTAAAGCAAATTCTTATGCAGGATTTTGACATGAAAGAACTTGACGTGCTACACCATTTCTTGGGCATTGAGTTTATTCATATAGAAACATATATATGGATGTCACAAAGGGAATATGCCTTGAATATGCTGCAAAAGTATACTATGGGTGATTGTAAGCCAATTTCTATGCCATTACATCAGAATTTGAAGTTAGATACTACATCAGGTGAAGCATTGGAAAATGCTACTATGTACAGGAAAATTGTGGGAAGCTTGATATATCTCACAATTACGAGGCCTGATCTTAGTTACACTATTGGACTTGAAAGTCAGTTTATGCAGGTTTCGAGGAAGCCACATTTGGATGCTCTGAGGTGCATTCTATGTTATGTGAGTGCTACTTTGGATTATGCATTGTTTTATGAAGCTGGTGTAGATTTGCAGGTTCATGTATACACTGATGCAGATTGGGCTGGTAGTACTCCAGATAGAAGATCTACTAGTGGCTTTCTATTCTCACTTGGAGGTGCAACTATTACATGGAGCAGCAAGAAGCAACCCAATATTTCTTTGTGGAGTACAAAGGTGGAATATAGAGGTGCTGCAATGGGAGCATGTGAGGCATCATGGCTGGAGATGTTTCTTGCAGATTTAGGTGTGAAAGTGCAAAAGCCTATCACTATCTATTGTGATAATTTTAGCAGCATATAGTTGGCACGGAACCCTATTTTTCATGCTAGAACAAAGCATATCGAGGTACATTATCACTCCATCAGAGAGAAGGTATAATTAGCAAGTGACATTGATCTTGTTTATGTCAGAACAGATGAGCAGGTCGCTGACATTTTCACCAAAGCACTTGGAGCTGAGAAGTCGAAGAAGTTTCAGGAGATGCTTGGATTATAGGATATGAGGTTGAGCTTGAGGGGGAATGTTGAGATATCAAGATCAACATGTGATGATCCAGGATGAAACATATCATTTTCTCATTTCTCTGACATGTATAGTGGTCACACCGGTATATGTCAGGGACACTTCATTGAGCTTTATTAGATTTATCTACCGAGAGTGATGGCACATTTTTCTTGCCAGCTCACTCATTCAAGGACATTAGGTTTTTCCTTATGTACTGTTCTTTATATATTGCACTTGTATTCTTGTTTTAAGGTCATTCTTGTACATTCCTTTTTATGTAATAGAAGAAGAAGAAGATCAGTCTCTTCCTTGCCTCAATCTGAGTGTGTGCTTCTCTTTGATTATGAGAGTGTGTGTGTGAGCTCTCTTCCTTATCTCCTTCCTCATGACACCATAGAGTAGCACTATGGTTGTATTTAATGATATTATTTGATAATAATCATGAACTTTGTCAATGTTTTAATGATTTGAAAAGTGGACATGTCAAACACCAACGTCTCAAATACACATTCAATAGGACATCTTGGCTATTCAAAGAATGAACCCTTGATAGTACAAAACTCTTTTGAATCAATTACTCCATGAAAAGCATGTGCTTGCCTTTTGTTCATGGACTAGTCCTATCACTAATTGCATGCTTATGTTGAACAGGTAGTTATGAACTTCACTTATCTTCATATGTTTGAAATTGAAAAAACTATCCAGATCAAGAGCCTTCGTTACCTCTCTAATAAGTATTATGCGGTAGCAGTATTATCTCCTTACAATGGACCATTGACTGCATGCATTTAAGGTGGAATAATGATCAAACAAAACAAAATATTTGTAGCAAAAACCATATTATAGAGTTGATGCATGACCTCTAAATACAATGTACCACTCTCATGCATGGGATATCGTAATGGTGTCCAATGCATGGTCGTGTAACATGAGCCTATGTGCAATGAATCTGAAATTTGTGCAAAGGAAAAGGTTTTGGGAAGAGCACATGGTTCTTGCATGAAGAGGCTTGATTTTCACTATCGTAATGTAATATGATAGAAAATATGTCTCCAATGTTAATTCTAGAGAGCTTGGTAGATGTGGTTCTAGTGATAGTGACTTAAAAACCCACATTTGTATAGTTTGTTGATATATTTAGGTAGTGATGTGTGTGAACACACTAGGACCATCGAGGCACTTTTTTCCCTCTTTAGGAGGTTTTTCCCCCCCGGCTTGTATATACGCCTATTGCCCTAACAGGCTACTTATCTTTGTACATTCTAGTGGTAATACATTTAGTATTGTGTGTTGAGCTCCAAGCTTCTTCTTCTTCCTTGTGCTGTTTGCGTGCTTCAGTAGACGTCTAACTCCAACAATTGGTATCAAAGCAGGTCGCTGCTTCATCTAGGGCATCGTCGACACCTCTCCGGTTGCAATCTCAAAATCGCATGAATTTTGGTGAGCATACTCAGTGTGTTTCCAAGATCAAAACTACTTTGCTCTGTGGTGCTGAAATCGCGATCTGAGCTTGTTTTGACCTCTGAACACACTAGTGTAGTGCTTGTATAGGCTATTTCATCTTTTTGTGCCAAAATTATATACCAGTTTTGGTTCTCCAGTATAAGCATCTCGAAGTCTACTATAGGTTTACCAGAATTCGTCTGGGCAGTTCGGTTCAACTTTTTGAGATACAATCAATTTTCTACATCAAGGTATTTTAGTCACCGACCATGGCTGAAAGTAGTGATGTATTTTGTATGTTGGATGTTGAGGATAAGTTGGATGGTACCAACTACCCGTTGTGGGATTATATGATGTGACATGTATTGGTTGCAAAAGGACTGTGGAACATTGTGCAGGGTGTTGAAAAACGTCCTATCACACCTGCAACTATTACAACTACAGGTACTGAAGCTGATGCAGAAGGTGTCGAAGATGATGATATTCTACATATTCCTGTTTGTGGTGCGGTTTCTGTTGGACCTACTGTAGAGAAAACTCATTGGGATGACAAAGATGCCGAGGCACATGCATTGATAGTTTTCTCTGTCAAACGTGCCATTATTCCTCACATTCACTCTTGTAGAACAGCTAAGGATGCTTGGGATACACTTACCACATTGTACCAAGCTAGGAATGAGGCTCGTGTTGCTTACCTCTGAAAACAGTTGGAGAGTGAGCACATGAATGAAGGTGATTCTATGGACAATTTTCTAACAAAGATCAAAGACTTGAAGGAACAATTGATTTCTGCTGATGAGGTTATACCAGATAGCTCACTTGTGCAGACCATTCTGAATGGTCTTCCTGATTCATATCAGAGTTTTGCTTCTACTCTTTGGTTGATGATGAAAGGCAATCCAAATGCCTTGTCATTTGAGGAGTTAGTCTATGTTTTGTTGCACGAGGATCAGTGGAGGCAGAAGAGGTCCATTATGCATGTTATAGATCAAGCTTTTCTGGCTAGTCAGAAGGGCAAAGGAAAATGGAGCTCTTCAAGTAGTAAGCAAAAATCTGCTAATTCTGCACAATCAAAGAGCGAAGACAAAGATGAAAAGAAATCAGAAAAGTAGAAACTGTTTTGCAAGTACTATAAAGGAAATGATTATATCATAAAGAACTGTCCAAAACTGGCTGCTAAAGAGGCAAAGAAGAAAGAGGCTAGAATGGTTGTTGCAGAGGCCTCTACACCAAAAACAGAGTTTGTTAATCTTGTGCAGGAAGAAGAATGGGCATTTACTATTGTTTGCAGTTTTGACCCATCTTCTCATGAGCAGTGCATGTCTGCAATATACTCAGATGTTTGGTACTTTGAGAGTGGGGCGACCAAACATATTACCTCGCAGCGTAGTTTTGTCTCTTCACTCGAGCCTGCACCTATAGAGAATATTGTTACATGCATCAACAACTCCTCTTATCCTGTTATGGGAGTTGGTAAGATCATTTTGACTACTCCTGATGGTAGTTCTTTCACTTTTTCAGATGCTTTGTTTGTGCTAGGGATCAAGAAAAATTTGTTATCAGTTTTTGCATTAGGCAAGATTGGCTTGGTTGTGAAATTTGTTGATGACAGATGTACAGTTCTTGATCTGTCAAATGGTGACGCGATTATTGGTTTAGGCATTTTATGTCGTGGGTTGTATAAGCTCATAGAATATGAAATATATGTAAATGAATTGGCATGTGCAGTACATGATTCTCAGGCTATGTCAGATGCAAAGCTTTGGCATGCACGCTTTGCTCATCTAAATTTTGCTAGTTTGCTATGCCTGTAGAAATCTCAAATGGTGTCCTCTTTGCCCAAACTTGAGGCACCTAGAAAACATGTTTGTGAAGGTTGTATTTTGGGCAATATGCAACGCCCATCCTTTCCAAAAGATGGGTCAGTTTGGGCTACTCAGAAATTGCAGCTTGTACATAGTGATGTCTGTGGTCCTATGCAATCACCTTCTTTTAGAAATTATCTTTACTTTGTGTTTTTCATCGATGATCTTTCCAGGCATGCATGGGGGTATCCATTGAAGGCAAAGTGCGAAGTGTTCATGTGCTTCAAACAGTTTTTGGTTTTGGCTGAAAATCTGTCAGCATGTAAAATAGGCACCCTTCGTTCTGATCAAGGGGGGGAATATATTTCTTTTAATTTTAATGCCTTTCTGGCTGGACATGGGATAAAACTCCAATGTCTAGTGCCGTATACACCTCAACAGAATGGAGTTGCTGAATGAAAGAATAGGTCACTCATGGAGATGGTGAGGAGTATGGTCACGAGTCAGGCTTTACCACATAGTTTCTAGCTTGAGGCTGTCATGTGTGCAACATATGTACTTAATGGGTGTCTGTTGACAGTATACGGGAAGAAGCAAGTATGGACACACATGCAGATCTAGCACTAAGGCAACCCTTCATTTTTTTCAAAACCCTTACATCATTTTAAAGTGATTCTCATCACTAAAAACCCCTGTAAATACCATTTTCACCTTTTTGTAGCTCCATTTTGTACAAGCCGAGGAGTCCTCGAGCTTGAGGAGCCTTAGAAGTAGTTGCCTACCAATTTTCATATTTTTTAGATCTCGTTTGAGCCCTCAAATAAACCCTGGAACCTAATTTTTAACTAGGCCGGACACTAGGTCTGGACAGGGCCAAAGCTAGGCAAAAACTATAAATAGAGCTAGAGAGCTCATTTTTGGGGCTAGCTTCTTGTAGTTTTGAGCTTGTATGAGAACTTTGTTGCAATAGAAGTGATTCCATTGTCTTACTCTCTTTGTTCTTGCCGTGTGTGCGCGTGTGTGTGTATGTGTGTGCATGTTAGTGTGCTTCTCACTGACACATTTGTGCCTTCACTTGCTCGAGGTCTTCATACCATCCTCACGTCTTCACGGATTGACATTAAAGGAGGTGCTACTCATCACTGAGCTACACCAAATTTTGGCGCCGTTGCCGGGGATTCGAGCTTTGAGGACGAGCGTGTGATGGTAAGACGTAGAGAGGACACGTTGGAATGGTAAGTAGTCGGTAAATTTCTGATTTTTCTCCATCTCCATCTCCATCTTCACCTCCTTCTCCATCTCCACCTCCACCTCCTTCTCCACTACATATTCCCTCTTCCTTGTCATTCCCCTCATTTGTTGTGTGCGAGTTTGAGAGAGAGCGAGCGTGTGTGTTCTTGTTTTGTGTGTTTTTGCATGTTTCTTGCAGGTTGCAACTCCATCATCATCTCCAGCAAGCTCAGCAGGTACGGAATCTGTCTGCACAGTCCCCGAGGCGTCGAGCTCGAGCTATCGCGACATTCCGAAAACTTCGACTAATCGCGTTTCTGAGTGCACCACGACACTACGCAGGCTGAGAGCTCCTAGGATCATTAGACATAACTGAAAAATTCACCATATCCCAAGCTATCGCGACACCTCGAGGTATCGCGACACCTCACGAGCTATCGCGACACTTGGGAGTATCGCGACACTTCACGACCTATCGCGACACCTCACGAGCTATCGCGACACTTGGGAGTATCGCGACACTCACGAGCTATCGCGACACCTCACGAGCTATCGCGACACCTCACGAGCTATCGCGACACTTGGGAGTGTCGCGACACTTCACGACCTATCGCGACACCTCACGAGCTATCGCGACACTTGGGAGTATCGCGACACTTCACGACCTATCGCGACACCTCACGAGCTATCGTGACACTTGGGAGTATCGTGACACTTCACGACCTATCGCGACACCTCACGAGCTATCGCGACACCTCACGACCTATCGCGACACCTCACGAGCTATCACGACACCTCACGAGCTATTGCGACACGTGGGACTATCGCGACACCTCACGAGCTATCGCGACACCTCGACCCGACCTATCGCGATACATGGGCTTAACGCATAAAAATTTAGATGATCTGTTATGGTATTATAGATGTAGGCTCTTGCCGTTGCATCTTTCTTCTGCCACAGCTTCAAAGCTTCTAATTCTTCTTTTTCCGGTTGACTATCATCTTCGAAAGTCGGCTTCTTTTCTTCTCCGGTCACGTACATCATTAAGTCCTTACTCATAAGTAAGGCTTCCATGCGCATTACCCATGCGGGATAATTATCTCTGTCCAACTTATCAATAGTAACGTGGTCTGCCATGATCTTCTTGTTTCTGTTACTTCCGGTGAGCTTTTGAGAATCTTTTCTGCTCTTCAGAATCTTTCTCGTTCTGGTTCCACTCGTTGTGGTTAACTGGCTCTTGTTTCCAATAATGGTGAATACTCTGGGCTCTGATTAGATATGCCTGGCTCTGGCTCTGATTAGATACGCCTAGCTCTGGCTCTGATTAGATACGCCTAGCTCTGACTCTGATTAGATACGCCTAGCTCTGGCTCTGATTAGATACGCCTAGCTCTGACTCTGATTAGATACGCCTAGCTCTGATACCACTGTTGAAGAAATGTGGTATACTTTCTTTACTCTGATACCACTCCTTGTCGATGCGACGAAGGCTGAACCTTAGTAAGCCTGCGGAAATCGCCATGCCCAAGAAGAACTAAGCTAGAGTGATTCAGAACACTTCTGTAATCAACCAATAGCTTAGCAAAGTCTAGCGCTCAACATAAAAGACTGCGCTCTAAATTCACTGGAAAAATTTCACCGAAACTTCACCGGACTGTCACTGGACTGACACCGTAATCGTACTGGAATTGTACCGGAATGAACTTCAAATCTATTTATAATTACTTCAAGTAAACATACATGAAGTAAGGAAGTGACGCAAAAGCTTCCTTAACTTACTGAACACTTTCTGAAGTTTAAGGAAAAACTCCACTAGTTCAGACAGCCTCTTTCCGGTCACACTTTGTACTGTGTATAGATATCTTTTTCACCGAAAACCTTAATCAACTAAAAGTAGAGATGTCTAGCTACAGAATGAGCTATCTCTCACACAAAACTTCGCATTACTCTATGAGATCTACTTCGTTCTTCTACCGGAAATTACTCGTTTACTGTAAGAACTGTAACTGACCGAAAATGCGGTTACTGAGAAATGTTAACTGTTAACTAACTTTAAAACATACTCTGTTTCTTCCACATACAAAACAGTACGCACAAACATCCACATGAACATGTGTTCATGTGTACAAGTGAGCTTGGCCTCTTCTTGCTCAAGCTACAGAAACTCTCCTATACTGAGTAGTTCCTTATTACCATCTCTCTCAGATGAATACCCGATATCTCAGGGTTCTGTTATTCATCTATACATACGCGATCTCTGGCGTCTTCTTCTACATACGCGATCTATGGCGTCTTCTGTCTATAACTCTGCGTCTCTGCGCATCTGCTATATTTCGTCTCTCTCTCTATCTCTATTCTCCTCTCTCTCTCTCTCTTTCTTCTATATGTGCTCTTATTTATACTGCACGCTCTTCTTAAGCACGTTCTTGTTCGCACTTCCCTTCTATTATTCCTTTGCATGTTCTCTCTATGTACAGTTTGATTTGGCGTAACGTATTCTGATCCTGGGAGATTCTGTACTGTACATAACGGTCGTGGATTTGTCCTTCCACTAAGGCTTTTGATTTTCTCTGATTCTGCTTCTTTTTTTTTTTCTTTTTATGTCTGTTTGTCAAATTCGTGAGTGTTTCTTCAACATTCATGAGTAGCAAACTCATCGAGAAGTTCCTCATAAGTATACTCTTCTTGTTGGGGCTCTTTCCCTTTTAACTTTTCCTCAACTTCCTGCTCAATCTCTACTTCTTCCATCCTATGGTCAAGGTCCTCTAGTTGTATTTTAGATGGGGAAGTGCATTCTAAAATTTGTTTCCCCTTAATATCCATGTTTCACTCCCTCCCGTTTACTAACTAGAGTATATGAAAAGAATGGAAGTAAACTTTAAATATGCAAGAAGAAGAGAAATATGACTCTAGAGCACTTCCCTTGTACAAAATGAAGTTGGGGAAGAAAAATCCAAGCGATCTTTGAAGTGTGAAGGCACTGATCTTCAATCTTGGCCAGGCCCAAACAAAAATTCAAAATTTTTGGTTGGCCTGAGGAGGTTCTAGCCACCAAAACCCAACAAGAACGATGCCAAAAACATATAGCAATGGCGTCAAGTGAACTAACTGAGTCAAGCTAAAGTGCTTTTGAATTTTGATAGTCCTCGCCAATCCAAAATAGGTAGTCCACCACCTGTATTTCAAAGGTATGAAGCTACTCCAAGTGAAATAAGTTGATTCAGATGCCAAATGATGAAAAATTAGGCCCAAAAGTGGCCACCTAGTTTTTGTTGAAGTGCTATAGAGGGGTTTTGGATGACCAAATCAAATCAGATATCAGATCACCAAGCTACGGCCTGGAGAAGGGGGGTATGTCAAGAGTAGGAAGTGGACAAGAGATTCTTCATAAAGTAGTGACTTTGGAAGCCCAAAACTGAGAATCTGAAGCTTTTTTAGCTATACTAGTGATCCATAACCCAAGTAAATGCTCTTGCTTGTATTCAAATTTTCTCACAACTTGACTCTTTAGGCCCTAAATTTGACAAATAAGCCTTGAATTTTTTTCAAAGTTTTACCTCCTTCACAGAGTGTTCATCTCTAGAGAGTGTTCACAACCCATAATATATGTAAATGCTCTTGGTTCTATTGAAATTTGCTCACAACTTGACTCTTTATGCCCTGATTTTGAGAGATAAGCCTTGAATTGTTTTCAAAGTTTTACCTCCTTCACAGAGTGTTCATCTCCACTCAAGCTCGTAGCCAAGCAAAAAAAGGGGATTTATCCCAGATAGCACATATAGAGGTGCCAAAAATGAGTATAAGTAGTGAGCTCACTTCATTGTGTTGTCATCCGAGAGATGAGGTATAGAGAAGAGATTCTCCTACATGGGCCGTCAGCTCTTTTTGTGGGCAATGCCAGTGTGTTCACACGTCACGGCAGCTCTGCTTGGTCTTCCTGTTGATGCCCAATCATGGGCTTTGCTCCAATACTAGCTATTAACTCCTATGATCCTCCTACTTTTCTAGAATGCATTATCAGAATGATTTCATCTGTTGAATTGACAAACAAGAAAATTAAAAATTCTTACTTCTAGGGTGGTTATCACTAGACTCTCATAAACATTTTTTATAAGCTTTTTTATTTGACTAATCTTTCTCTAGTGCCTGCAGGCAACAAATCTATGAAGATGTAAAGTGTTTAGACCTCATCATATGAATTCTTGTGTTTATAAAGAGTGTCTAGATACTTATGTGTGTGAAAGTTCATGACTAATTAATTAATATGAGACCATTTATTTACCCTACCTCTGCATACATGTATTAGGTTTTACCCTAAGTTTCTAAGTGTATATGTGGGGTATGGGTATAAACATATGTGTCTATCTATCTATATGAGTATTTAAGTAAGTGTGTTTGTGCTATGTACATGTGTTTGAGGGTTAAGTGTGTATATGTATGCATAGGTGTGTATGTGTGTGAGCATTTACATATATGTGATGTGTGTAAACCTTTGACTTAATAAATATTAAAAAAAAATATATATGATTAATATATCTTATATTATGATTTAATTATCTATCGTACTCATATATTAAATTATTTAATTAGATTATACTTTAATAAGACTAAATTAAAAGGAATTATAAAAAATAAGAATAAATGAAATAAAATAAAAAGGGAAAAAACAAATGTGTGAATATGTGAGGTGTGTGTGAATTAAGGGTTAAAAGAGTGGTGTGAGTGAGTTATGTGATTCAAGTGTGTGAAAGAATGGTGTGAATGATTTTTGTGATTAAAGTGAGAATTAAAAGTGAGGTGAGTGTGACTTAAAGAGTGGTGTGAGTGAATTGTGTAATAAAAGTGAATGTGTTAAAGAGTGGTGTGTGAATAAAATGTGGTATGCATGACAAGAAGTGAGCATACATATTTGTGAGTGACTATATATATATGTGAAGTCTGAGTATTTTTTCTAATGTTTTTTTTGTTCAGGTACTTTTCTTCCTTTCTTTTTTCTCCTTTCCCTTCCACTGCTACTCCTACAAGAGAGAGAGAGAGAGAAAGAGAGATGAAGAACCTCTCAACAACAGACATGGATGCATGCAGAATGAGAGAGAGAGAGAGAGATGTGCATCATATTCTAATAGTATCGCTCACATGGTTTTGAACAAGGTAGGTATGAAGAAACAAAGAGAGAGAGAGGGGGGGGGAGGGAGGAAGGGAGAGACAGAGAGGGGGGAGAGAGAGAGAGAGAGAGAGAGAGAGAGAGAGAGATAAAAAGAGAGAGAGGGAGGGAGGGAGGGAGGGAGGGAGGGAGGGAGAGAGAGAGAGAGAGAGAGAGAGAGAGAGAGATGTTGTAGAAGCATGCCGATGGAGTGGAGTAGCATGGAGAGAGAGAGAGAGAGCAAACAAGCTCCTCGTGCAGTAGAAACTGATGCCGATATGGAGCACGTGCACTCAAAGAGAGAGAAAGGCAGAAGGTTGGCCGATATGGTGCTGCGTGCACAAAAATAGAGGAGGGTCGATGCAACAAAGAAGGAGATGTGCGAATGAAATTGGAGAGAGAGAGAGAGGGAGAGAGAGATAGAGAGAGAGAGAGATGAAGTTGCTTCACAGGTAAAAGAGGAAAATGGCTATAGATAGGAATGCTGATAGAAGCATGGGGTAGAGAGAGAGAGAGATGGATGGAGTGGCTTCACAGAGTAGAAGAGGAAAATGGCTACAGATAGGAATGCTGACAGAAGCGTGGGGTAGAGAGAGAGAGGGGGGAGTGAGAGAGAGAGAGAGAGTGCAATATATTCCAATAGTATTGCTCATATGGTCTTTACCACGACAGGTGTGAAGAAACAAAGAGAGAGAGAGAGAGAAAGAGAGAGAGAGAGATAGAGAGAGAGAGAGAGAGGGAGAGAGAGAGAGAGAGAAAAAGAGAGAGAGAGAGAGGGAGGGAGGGGAGAGAGAGAGAGAGAGAGAGAGAGAGAGAGAGAGAGAGAGAGAAAGCAGTATATTCTAATAGTATCACTCACATGGTTTTGAACAAGGCAGGTATGAAGAAACAGAGAGAGAGAGAGAGAGAGCAAGAGAGAGAGAGAGAGAAAGAGAGAGAGAGAATGAGGATTCATATGCATATGTGTGAGAATGCATATGAATTAATGAGTGTATGCATGCGTATAATCATATGAGTGCATATACATGGTTGAATGTATAAGGATGAGAGCATATGCATGTTAATAGGTATGCATATGCATGAGCATAAGAGAGAGTGCATGTATGCATGATGTTAGATGTATGTATGCATGAGTATCCATGTGTATATTAGATGCATGTATACATGAATATGCTTGATATTAGAAGCATGTGTATATATGTGAGTGTGTACGCATATGAGAGTGTGTATGAATGTATGAATATTAGTTAGAGTGCATGTATGCATAATGATGTGTGCATATACATGAAAGTATGAGATGCATGTGCAAAAGTAAGCTAGTATTATCATGCATGTAAGTAAGGATGTATGTGCATGTATGAATTAGATGTATTTATGCATGTGTATGCATGATATTAGGTACATGTATGCATGAGAATGCATGAGGTATATACATGCATATAAGAGTATGTAGGTTAGATGCATATACATATGATTTTATGTATATTTATGAATATAAATATATGTGCATAAGTATGCACGAATGACTAAAGTATGAATGCATATGCATGTGTATAAGAGGTAATTGCATGAGAATGTGTGTTAGCATGTGTATGAGAGTATTTGTTAGCATGCATGAGAATGTGCATTAGCATATGCATGAGAATGTGTGTTAGCATATGCATGAGAATGTGTGTTATCATGTGTATGGGAATATATGTTAGCATGCATGAGAATGTCTGTTAGCATGTGTATGAGAGTATTTGTTAGCATGCATGAGAATGTGTGTTAGCATATGCATGAGAATGTGTGTTAGCATGTGCATGAGAATGTGTGTTAGCATATGCATGAAAATGTGTGTTAGCATGTGTATGGGAATATATGTTAGTATGCATGAGAATGTGTGTTAGCATGTGTATGAGACTGTTTGTTAGCATGCATGGCAATGTGTGTTAGCATATGAATATGAGAGTGTGTTACCATGCATGAGAATGTTTGTAAGCATGTGCATGAGAGTATTTGTTAGCATGCATGAGAATGTGTGTTAGCATATGCATGAGAATGTGTGTTAGCATGTGCATGAGAATGTGTGTTAGCATGAATATGAGTATATGTTAGCATGCATGAGAATGTGTATTAGCATATGCATGAAAATGTGTGTTAGCATGTGCATGAGAATGTGTGTTAGCATGAATATGAGAGTGTGTTAGCTGTGTGTGTGAATGTGTGTTAGTATGAAAGCATGTATATATATAATTGTATGCATATGTATATAAGAGTGCATGAATGCATGAGAAGAAAGAGAATATATGTTCATGTTAGATGCATATAAAGAGAATGCATGAGCATGTTACATGTATGTATGAGAATGCATGAGCATGTTACATGTATGTATGAGAATGCATGAGCATGTTACATGTATGCATGAAGAATTGAATGTATGTGCATACACATATATGATAAGAGTTGAAAATAATGAGTAGTATTTATGTTTCATATAATGTACTTATGTTTCCTAATGTTTTGTTTTGTAGAGAGCATTGATGAACATTGACTAGCATTTACAAGCAATTGAGATTGGGAGATTAGAGTTGCATATGTGCCACCTCTTCCACTTTACTTATATCCATTCTTTTTAGCTTAATCTTGGATTAGGATTTTGGCAATTTATCCTAGCATTCGTACTTATAGTTGTATAAGAGTATTGAAGTAGTTTCCATTCATTAGCATTATCAAGAAAATAGTTTTATAATTATTCATTAATCAATTGGCAATTTATATTGTTCTATATTTGTTTCTGATGTCTGTGAGGAATGAGTCTACGAATGAGTCTATGAGTAATGAGTCTCCAAATGAAAATACCATTTCTACATCTTTGATTTTTTAGTATTTGTTGCCTCCACCAATAAATAATACCTATCAATCCAAGCAGAACGTAGCTAATATAGAATTAGAAGAAGAAGAGTTAATCAAAGATTGCATTACTAATGAAACCTTAGTCTCACAATCCTATGAGTATGGTCTATCTAGGTATCAAGCTGCACAACCATATGGTCATTAGTTAAATAAGTTGATCTTACATATTCTATAGCTTAGGCCATTAGACCATAGATAAACACTTCTCACAGTACGGAATCACATCTTACATCCTAAAGTACACTAAAAAAACACCCTGCGTGTAGTCACACAATGAGGCCATAGCAAATCTAGTTCTGATCTGGCCATTGGTCTCCATTCACACCCCTCGACAACATGCACAAACTTCGAGGCTGAAGAAGACACTCACCGGCTACAATCCTGGATCGATCACATAGAGTTCTATATCTTCTCTTACTGCCTAGCCGAGTACCCCACTTCTATAGATTCCCTCCTTAAATGGAGTCACTAAGGTGGCATCTCACATGAGTTCCACATGGCACTCATGTGTGTGCCCTTCTTGTGGAATCTAAGGGATGGTTCATACCGTCCCTTCTCTAGTGACTCCCCACATGACACTCATCAAGGTAAAACTTGTTTTATATGTGGTAAGGAAAATCATATTTCTTCAAATTTCTAGTTCAAAGATGACAAAGGCAAGAAGAAGAAGGAGCAAGGGAACTGTGCTAACAACTCCAAGAATAATGATGAGAAGGAGGCCCTCCTCAGCATGAGACATGGCTACACTAATGATCCCAAGGACACAAAGTGGTACATAGACTCTGGATGGTGTAATCACATGTCATGTATGGAGGAATCTTTTGTTCATATGCAGGTCCCAAGCTAAAAAGGTTGTGTGGAGGTAGGAGATAAGACTGAGCATCCCATTACACATGTGGGAGATGTGAAGCTAGTTGAAGGTAAATCTTTCAAGACTCTTAAAGATGTGCTCCATGTTCCATCTATTTCCAAGAACTTTATCTTTTTAGGACAAATGGTAGAGAGAGGTATGCATGTTATATTTGATGCAAAAGGATGCATGGTGAAGCAGGGAGGCAAGGCCATTGCCAAGGGAAGGAAAGAAGGTAGATTGTTCACACTAGATGTTGCTCCTACACACAAGAAGGTATGTTATGTGATGATTGGAAACAAAAGAATTGTAGAGATTGATGTTTGGAACAAAAGGATAGGACATATCAATATTCCCAAGCTAAAAAGCATGTGCAAAGTAGGTTTAGTGCAAGGACTAGAAAATCTTGATGGCCAAGATCTACGTGAGTTTTGTGATGCTTGTCAGCTAGGTAAGCAAGCAAGGAAGCCATTTCAAAGGAGTGAGTACAGATCCTCTAAGTTCTTGGAGCTTATACACTCAGATATATGGGGCCTGGAAGTTTCATTGGGAGGATCTAGCTACTTTTTCATTTTCGATGAACACTCAAGAAAGGTATGGCTATATGTTATCAAGGAAAAATCAGAGGTGTTTTCATGCTTTCAAAAGTTTAGGTCCCTTGTTGAGAAAGAATGTGATGCACATATCAAGACACTGAGGTCAAATGGAGGGGGAGAGTATTTCTCCAAGTAATTCACAAAGTACTTTTAGGACAAGGTCATAAAGAGGTACTTTACATGCAGGTACATCCCTCAACAAAATGGTGTTGCAGAGAGGAAGAATAGGCATTTGGTTGAGATAGCTAGATGTCTCATAAATGAAGGTATGTTACCATTCTCTTATTGGGATGAGGCCATGAATACAGATTTTTAGTTGATAAATAGGGTTCCAATAGGTGGTGTGCACAACTAGACTCGACATGAAATCTATTCTGGCAAGAACCCAACCATGGAGCACATCAAGGTATTTGGATGTGTATGCTCTGTTCATGTTCCTAGTGGAGTGAGAACAGATTTAGAGCCCAAGAGTGAGAAATGTGTGTTTGTTGGCTACTCAAATGAGCAGAAGGGCTACAAGTGCGATAACCCTCCCTCAAGGAAGCTATATGTGTCAAGAGATGTTGTGTTTGATGAGTCAAGGTCATGGTATGGAGACAAGGTTCAAGGCAAAGTTGGATGAAGAGGATCAAGAGGAGTATTTAGACTCAAGAGTCAATCACAATCAGCGGACCAGAGGCGTCTTCATCTAAGGTACACTCATATCATCACTCTTACACTTATGATTATTAAAGACCATCCCTTACTTCAGAGTATAGAAGGCTACAAGAGATAGTCTATGACACTAGGGAAGCTCAAGAAGAGTCAGAAGAGGAAGAGCTTGAGGAGTTCATTAATCCTAATGTAAACCTCAACATACTCAAGAAGAAATATCCCAAAGGTCAAGGGAGGAGGTCTAAAATGAAGAAGGCACCCCCACAAGGGTATACATATGGTTCTTTCATGGCAAAGCACTATGCATACATGAGGAATTTCATTGCAGATCAAGAGCCAAATTCTTATGAGGAGGCAAAGATCAAACCAGAGTGGAGGAAGGCTATGTATGAAGAGTTCAAAGCTCTCAAGGAGAACAACACTTGGGAACTAGTACCCAAGAAGGAAGACATGAAGATAGTCCAAAATAGGTGGGTGTACAAGACCAAGAGGAATGGAGATGGCAGCTTGGCAAGATACAAGGCTAGGCTATTAGTTAAAGGCTTCACATAGACACAAGGGGTGGATTATGAGTAGACTTTTATCCCAATGGCAAACAAGGCTGCCATTAGATCTCTCATAGCCTTATGTGCAACAAGGAGGCGGCCTAGCTACCAAATGGACATAAAGAATCCTTTGTTGAATGGTGATTTACAAGAAGAGGTGCTCATGGAACAACCTCAAGTGTATGTGGATCCACATCATCCTAGCTATGTTGCAAGTTGAAGAAGGCCTTGTATGGCCTAAAACAAGTCCCAAGGGCTTGGAACCAAGGGCTAGTGGACTTCTTGAAGAGGTGTGGTTTCTCTCCAAGTGATGCAAATCCATCCTTGTATATGAAGAAGACAAATGACAAGATATGTTTGATATACATATATGTAGATGATGTCCTTGTGATAGGAGATGATGATGCAGACATGAGGACCATCAAAGAGAAGCTTGGAAGAGAGTTCAAAATCTTAGATGTAGGTACAAAGAACCAAGTTGCAGATATCTTCACCAAAAGCTTGGATGTGACCAAGTTAACAAAGTTTTCAAAAGCTATGAGCTTAGTTGATATGGACACTACCACCTTAAGCTTGAGGGGGAGTGTTGAAAATGTGATTTATGCAACCTCTAGGTGGACATTGGGGGGGGGGGGGTGTTAGAGATAGGGTATAAAATTTTTCCACCACCTTCTTTTGGTTGGTCCATCAATAATCACTCCTTAATCTAAAAAGCCCAAGTCCATTTTTTTCCTAATGGGGATAAAGAAGCTCAAGCATATAAAGACCTCAATCAACATTGGGCATTTCTTTTAAATAATTAACAATAAGAAAGGAAGTTATTATACATGAAGTATAAGACATATGTAAAATGGTCCCTCATGTGCATGGGATTTACAACTATGTCTATGCACAAATGTATAGTGGGGTCCTATTATTTATGCCTACTTTGGAAATGCATGAAGTTAATGGTGCGAAAGATAGGTTTTTTCAATTAGCACATGGTTTTCACATGTGGACTACTTGAAGATATACAAGTATAAATCTTTATTGACGTATCAATGGGATCTTGACATGACTCAATCAGTAGATGTTTGAATGAAAGAACATCAATCTTCTCCACAAGGATCCATTTTTTTATAGTGTTTTGCTTCTTATGGTTTGATTTTTTTTTGCTTTCTCTCTTGGTGATGCTTTTTCTTGGGTATTCATTATGGTTGGATCTTTGGTTCTATGGGAGCCACTAGAGTTGTTGGATTCCATACCCACTTTTTTGTTGATTGTTTTGAGTTGCTTGTTGCTAGAGGGGAAGTGAGGTGATTTGCCTTTGGCTTCTTTGCTTTGCTCTTATCCTTGCTTTTCCTTGGCTTCTTTGATGAGCTTTTGTTCTTCAGAGGGATTACACAGTTTGATTCTCCTTGGATATGGCTTATCTTGTTGTTTGGCCACCCATATTTGTCATCGCACTGTTTGATAATCGAGTTACACATGATTGGTTCTATAGTGAAGACTGAAATGTCATAACCATCCTCATCATAGTGTGGTGCCCATTGTTCTTCATTGGTGGCTATGTCCATTGTGGCTGCCCAACCATGAGGTTCAAACTCTTTGTCTCAAAATACTACAAGTGCATACGGTGGGTCTCGAATTGATCTATGAGTTTCCTTCACGTTGGTACAAATAAGTCCAAGCCTACATACTTGGACAATTAGCATTTATTTCATATAGTAATATATGACTATTCTCTTGTAAAAGCCAATTACTTTTATCCTTGTAAAATTGCATTGCACTAATCCCACGTGGAGTTAGGAGGAATAAAATCTCAAATTCGTGGTAGATGATAGATGAGAGAGCAAGGACTAAAGTTTAGGACTCACTTTATGGTGAGAACTTGAATTTGAATTCAAAAGTTGGCTCCAACTCTAGCTATAAAATTGGATCAAAATCTCACGTGGATTAGAGCCCAATTTGGAAATCAATTGAGAGGGGTTTCTTGTGATTAGAGAGCTCACTCCATAGCTCCATCACTACCCTGAGATTGTGCAATTATACATTTCCAATGTCATTGTATTTCTATGTGATTTAATACATATACATTGATCATATCTCTACTTCACTTCTCTTCTATGATCATCTCAAAACAGCGAACTTCTCAGAGCTTGTTCTCAGTGCATAGTTGATCATTTGATGCGATTTAAGCTATAAATTCAACAAACTGTCTAGCTCATAGCCACAAAGTTTCATTATAAATGCTTTTATCAATCTTGAGATATATTCACATCTTTGCTCGCTGGTTTGCATATTGTAGTACCCCAAAAATGTCGGACTGGTCTTCCAACTTGCTAAACATCATTCTCAATGTGCACTTGATTATTTTTATTGAAATAACTCATGAATGGTAGCTATCTCAGTTATTTAGATACTGTAAAAATGAATTTATTCAATTGCTCATAGGTTGAGAGCACTGTTCATTTTACTAAACATGTGTAGAGACCAAAATAGCAAGTCTTAGCTCATAGTTGAACTTTCTACTCAACTTTTTTGATCCATTGATTAGAGGATCATGCTCCACAACACATAGGTGATTATTTGTGATTGTAGGAAAGCTAAAGGTGTCTACTATACTCTCCACAACTTGTTCTTGGCTAGTGTGAAGCAAGATTTTATAGAACCACTTCATCTCTGGAATCTATCCACCATCTCCTACAACAGTGGTATCAGAGCAACAAAAAGAAAAATGGGAGATGTATTTCCATCATTCATTGATAAATTGGATAGAAGAAACTATCCAGCATGGTCTCTAAGGATGCAAGCCTACCTCCGAGGAAGAAGCTTATATGGATACATTTCTGGAAATAAGGAAATGCCAATATTAAGAAGCAAACATCAACGCACAAGAGAAGAGCAAGAAAGGCTAACTACATGGTGTGGAAAGGATGCTCTAGCCAATTCTTATATACTTAACTCAATATCTCATTTCTTATTACCTCACACTAGGAATTGCAAGACCTCCCAAGAGACTTGGGAAGTACTATCTTCATACTTCTCATCAGATACGAGGGCTAGGAAGGACCAACTATGGATGGAGTTCACAACCTTGAAGAAGCAACCAAAGCAAAGTGTAACTAACTATGTAACCAAGATGAAGGATATAGTTGACCAACTTGGGAGCATTGGAGAAGAGATAAAAAAGAAGCAGATAGTAAGGCAGATCATAAATGGCATCAAAGCTGATGACAAGTGGGAGTCCTTCACCACAGCAATGGATCTATATATGGATATGCAAATACCTGCCCTCAACACATTGATGGGGCAACTCTTCACACATGAGACAAAGATCAACAAGAATGGAGACGGCCCTAGAGGTAATCAATCTTCTTCCCTTTACACAAATAGAAATTAGAGTAAAGATAAAGGAAAACGTAAAAAAAATGAAGAAGAGGCAAGTACCTCTCAAGAGAACTTCACATGTAGAGGAAGAGGTACTAGAGGAAGGGGTAGAGGGGGAAATCAAGGCAAGGGGAGATCATAAAACTCTTCACCTTGCAATATATATGGTTTGATCAATCATACCACAGATGAGTGTTTCAAAAACACAAGGAATCAGAGAGGAAGAGGCTTCCATAGAGGAAGCTATGGACAATCTAGAGGTAGATTCAACAATGGAGGAACCAATTACCATCACAACTACAATCAAGGATACAAGGAAGCTTTAGAGGTAGAAGAGATTATAACAACTATACAGAAGAACAAGAGGATTCTCTACTAATCATGAGCATGACATCCAAGCAAGTTAAAGATGATGAGCATTTATTCTATATTGATTCTGGTTGTTCCAATCATGTGGCTGGAAATGTAGCATTGTTATTTGATCTTGAAGAACCTAAAGGGAAGCATGAGGTGCAGACAGCTAATGACACTAGACAATTTGTTAAGAAGATTGGAAATGTCAATGCATCTGATGGTAACATGAACCTTTTAACTAAGGTATTATATGTGCCAACCATAACAAAATACCTAATCATTGTTGTGCAGATTGTTGAGAAAGGCCAATAGGTTAGATTCACAAGACATGGAGCTTATGTGGAGGATCCTCAACAAGGCTTCAAGAGGATTGCAAAAGGTGAGAAATCTGGTAGACTCTTTACACTTGAAGTTGAAGATACCAGAAACATTGCACTATTCAATTACAAAGATCAAACGTTATCTAAACTAGAGATATGTTATAAAAGGATAGGACATATAGGTGAAAGAACACTAAAGAAAATATGTAGGGATCAAAGTGCGCTTGGCATTCCAAATGTGTCCAAGCAACACATAATTTACAAATGTGGAGCATGCCAATTTGGCTATCTTAGAGGCAACCATCCAATAGAAAAGGATACATGTATGAAGACTACTTGGAGTTTGTGCGCACAAACGTGTGGGGTCTTAGCAAAGAGCCATCAATCTTAGGATTAAGGTACTATGTTTCATTCATAGATGATTATAGTAGATGGACAATTCTTTACTTCATGAAGCATAAAGATGATGTCTTTACTTGTTTCAAGAAGTATTTGGCATTGGTTGGGAACCAAACAAGTAGAAGCTTGAAGACAATTAGATCTGATGGAGGTGGTGAGTATTTCTCACATAAATTTGACTCATTGTTATAGGACAAAGGTATAAAGAGAGAGGTCACAACAAGATACACTCCTGAATAGAATGGAGTGGCAAAGAGGAGGAATAGACTAATAGTAGAGGCTGCAAGATCAATGTTGAATCAAAAGAAAATTCCAAACTACATATAGGCAGAGGCTATTTCCATAGCCACATACTTAATTAATAGGATTCCATACAAGTCCTTGGATGGAATGATACCTTATGAGGCATGGAATGGTAGGAGACCCTCATTAGACCATTCTAAAATCTTTGGGTGAATTGCTTATGCACATATACCCTCACAGATTAGAGGGAAGCTTGATCCAAAAGCTAAAAAGTGTATATTTATTGGCTATGACCAAAACCAAAAAGGATATAGGTTGTCCAATCCCATTAACAAAAGGTTTACAGTTAGTAGGGATGTGGTGTTTGATGAAAATACTTCTTGCTTTGAAGATGATTACAGGAAAGTTAAGCTACCTTATGACTTGGAAAGTGATTTTCCAATTCTGACTCAAGAAGAACCACAAATATAAGAAGATGTTAACTCAGAAGATGAAGAGCAGATTGACTTCCAAGCTTGGAAGTCCAAGGGCAAGAAAAAATACAACCAATTGGAAGACATTCCAGAGTCATCCAATCAAGCATTTAGGAGATCTCAAAGGGAGAGTAAGAAACCCATAAGGTATGGCTATGACACATCACTAGTCACCAAGCATTTTGTATACATGACCAAAGACTCTATGTCAGAAGAGCCTTCTTCATTTGAAGAAGCCAATAAGAAGAAAGAATGGAGCGAAGCTATGCAGGAAGAAATTGAAGCACTTCAGGAGAATAAAACTTGGTATTTGGTTCCCAAGAAACCAAGCATGAAGGTAATAGCATCCAGGTGGATTTACAAAGTCAAGAAAAATTCAGATGGTTCAATAAAAAGATATAAATCAAGGCTAGTAGCAAAGGGGCTTGCTCAAACCCATGGAGTGGATTATGAGGAGACCTTCTCACATGTGGCTAAGATGCAAACAATCAAGGTTTTAGTAAGTATTGCTACTTCAAAAAATTGGAACTTGTATCAGTTAGATGTTAACAATGCATTTCAAAATGGATGGATCTCAGAAGAAGTTTACATGGCTCAACCACTAGGGTATGAAGAGAAGGACAAATCAAATTATTTATGCAAACTAAGGAAAGCACTCTATGGTCTAAAGCAAGCTCCTAGAGCTTGGAACCATAGGCTTGTCACATATTTGCAAGATCAAGGATTTGTTGCTAGCAAAGTAGATTCTTCTTTGTTCATAAAAAAGCCTAACTCAAAAGTTATTTACTTATGTGTTTATGTGGATGACATTATCATTACATGGAATAATGTCAATGGCATCAAGAAAATCAAATCTGAGATGATGGAAGAGTTTAAAATCAGTGACCTTGGTTTGTTTGTTTCTTGGATTAGAACTTGTATGTTCAGATTATGGAATCTTTATTACTCAAAGGAACTACATTCATGATATGTTGGTTAAATTTAAAATGGAGAACACTAAAAGTGAAAGTACACCCATGGAACTCAACCACAAACTTAGCTCTCATGAGGGAGAACTACTTGAAGATATTACAAGTTATCAAAGGCTTGTGGGGAGTCTCAACAATGCAACCCTAACAAGAGTGGACATTTATGGAGTAAGTACATTAAACCAATTTATGCATACACCAAGAAAACCTCAAGCTGCCAAGAGGATCTTAAAATATCTAAAGAGTACCATAAATAAAGGGCTATTTTATCCATTCACTTCATATTAGGATATCAAGATGTATTTTGATGCAGATTGGGCTCGCTCAAAGGATGATAGGAGGAGCACTTCTAGCTACTTATCTTTTGTAGGTTCAAAGCTAATATCAAGGTCATCAAAGAAACAACCAATTGTAGCATTGTCATCAACAAAAGAAGAATATAGAGGCTTAGTGAATGCAACACAAGAGGTTATGTGGCTCAAGTTACTCTACACATATTTGGGATTACATTCTCATACTACAATGATTTTCTGAGATAACACTAGCTCACTTCATTTGGCTACTAATCCTATGTATCATTCAAGGGCTAAAAACATTGAAGTGCACTATCATTATGTAAGAGAGAAGCTACTTAGCAAGGACATCCAATTGTCTTATGTATCAACCAATTTTCAATGTGTAGATATGCTCACAAAATCTTTTGATGGAACTAAGATGAATATGTTCAAGATGATGATTCGATTGCAAGAAATCAAAGAGATATGAAGACCAAGTATGTTAGGCTTGAGGGGGAGCTGTTGGTACAAATGAGTCCAAGCCTACATACTTGGACAATTAGCATTTATTTAATATAGTCACATATGACTATTCTCTTGTAAAAGCCAATTACTTTTATCTGGAGTAAAGCCTAAAGTTTAGGACTCACTTTATGGTGAGAACTTGAATTTGAATTCAAAAGTTGGCTCCAACTCTAGCTATAAAATTGGATCAAAATCTTGAATGGATTAGAGCCCAATTCGGAGAACAATTGAGAGGGGTTTCTTGTGATTAGAGAGCTCACCCCATAGCTCCATCACTACCCTCAAATTATGCAATTATACATTGCCAATGTCATTGTATTTCTATGTGATTTAATACATAAACATTGATGATATCTCTACTTCACTTCTCTATTACGATCATCTCATAATAGTGAACTTCTTAGAGCTTGTTCTCTATGCACATGTGATCATTTGATGTGATTTAAAGTGTTATAGATTCAGCACATTATCTACTTCATAGCTACAAAGTTTCATTATCATTACTTTTATCAATCTTGAGATATCTTCACATCTCTGCTCACTGGTTTGCATATTATAGTACCCCAAAAATGTCGGGCTAGTCTTCCAACTTGCTAAGAATCATTCTCAGTGTAAACTTGATTATTTTTATTGAAATAACTCATGAATGGTAGATATCTAAGTGAATTAGATAATCTGAAAAGGAATTTAGTCAATTGCTAGCAGGTTGAGAGCATTGTTCATTTTACAAAACATGTGTAGAGACCAAAATAGCAAGTCTTAGCTCATAATTGAACTTTCTACTCATCATTTTTTATCATTGATTAGAGGATCATGCTCCAAAGCACATAGATGATTATTTGTGATTCTTGGGAAGCCAAAGGGGTCTACTATACTCTCCATAACTTGTTCTTGGCTGATATGAAGCAAGATTTTGCAGCACCACTTCATCTATGGAATCTATCCACCATCTCCTCCAACACTTCGCACCTACCTCTCTGGGGTTTTCTCTTTTCTCTTCTTCTACTGCCATTTTGCACATCCATAAGATACACAGGCAAAAAGAAGCAAATTCGAAAATTCTACAATTTAGCTCTTCAAAATGGAAAAATTCCTCACAAAAGAGTCATAACTTATGTACATGTGTCCTAATTTTGGTCCTTTCACATGAGCGACTAGTACGTTCTCTATAAGTCACTAAGTTCCTACTATTGTGCAAGCGTAATATTACATTCTTTAGGGATCATGCATCTAGAGAACTCCTCTAGAGTAATTACAAAGCTTCTCAAGATTTTACAAAGGATTTTTGGAAAAGAAAATTAGCCATTTCTCAAAATATTTGGGGCCTTATTTTCTTTACTTCTTTCTTTTGCATCCTTGTCTCCAGTCCTCCACAACACCCTTCTATCAAAGACATGACTTCTAAAGAGTAGATAGAAATGTGCATGTCTTAAGAGGTTGACATTAGCTCATTTTTTGATTCACTAGAAGTATTCGAGTATGTGGAGTGGATGCTTCTCAGAGTCACACTCCCTATTGATGAGATTACACTCCTTTGGCCCCCTAAGACACATCTCGATCTTAGGTTCATTCAGAGTCTACAAAGCTTCATAATTTTTCTCTATCCCTAAGTTCTTTTTGTCTTTACTTTTGAGTTTTTTAATGTTTGGGTTTGAGGTCAAAGTGGTGTTTTTGAATAAGAAATTCTATAAATCTTAATTTAGGGTAAAAAACCTGACTTGTGCTAGAAAGCTCACAATAGATGATACTCAGGCTTGCTAATGATACACAATGCTTGACTTCCATGATACAATACTTGGCTAGATGACACATGATACATGGGCAAATGATACATGACACTCCAGATCATGATACATGATACACAACCTTGAACCAGTGACACATGATACTTGAGGGTATCAATGACAAACGATTCTTGGGCTTTCACAATATGATACTTAGGTCACATGATACATGATACTTGGGTAAGATGATACGATATTTCACACGATGATACTTGATACTTGTTGTCATATTATGATACTTGAGTGTATCGATGGTACATGGTACACATCAAGAATGAAACACGATACTCAATACAGAAGTAGCACATGAAATAATCAGCTAGCCATGATGCCCGATACCTAAGTATCATGATACTTGACTAGAAATGAGATGTTGGCTATACATGACACCTACTAAGTATCGATGACACACGGGTATTTTATATCATGATATGAAACTCAACAAATACTTGGACTTTAATTACTCTAGTTCAATTTTTGAAGTGATGCATGAGTTCCTTGTACACTCGTCTCTTTCCCTATGTGCATGTATTCTTAAAAAACCCTAATAAATGCTCGTCATGAAACTCTGGATACGTTTTTTCTCCCCATGTGGGTGTATGGATGAAAATGGGATGTGCAAACTGTAGAGCTCACATCGAAGAGCTTCCCTCTCACTTTTTAGCACTGAAATCCCTTTGTAGGTCAAGTTGTAAATGTTACACTACTCAACAATAATGGTCATTGGCTCTCGCTCTCCATGATACCTACACTTTGCAAATGGATTTTTGCAGGCGTGCTTTGGTTTCATCCACCAATCAAGAGAGTGACCTCTAAAAAATGAAAACTTTTGAGTTTTGGGGGTTTTGGATGCCCTAACCTACTCCAATGCTACTTCTTCTAACCCCTAACCCTAACTGCTCAATTTCCTAACCTAATTCTAAAAAACTTGTTACACACACATTAGGTGTATGAGAAAAAAGTGCAAGCGATCAATGACTTGCCACGATACTAAATTCCTTCTTCACATTCACTATCTTCATAACAACACTCTAACCATCATGTAGGCACCTTGACTTAGGCCCTCATCCTTGAAAATGATGCCGAAAACATGTGCATCGGACTCACAAGGTCCTATGCACTCGAGACAAGTGAGACTAGCTAGCCCTCACACATCCAACAAGTGCAAAAAGTGGTGGTTTGATACATACACATTAAATTATCAAATTGAGAGTATGATCCAGTTAAGTGCATGGAAATGTGTGCTCTAATGATGGTAGATGTAGGAATGGGTCAAGTAATGCATGCACCAGTGGGTTTCCACCTCACATGACACCTTCTACACATGGCTGTGTGGTGTGATACTTGGTGCAACAACGGACACAAAATCAAGGATTTTTCATTGCCCTAATACCCCAATGTTCTCAATATCAAGTTCATTTCAAAGCTCTTATGTTCTCAGCTCAATCAGAATAGTCTGATCCAAGTTATGCCCAAAAGACTAAGTGTCGAGAATCACCTACCCACACCTAACGACTCTCTATGCTTCACACACACAGGACATCAGTGAAAAAGGTGGGGAAGGGGTAGACAACACATCCAAGCATACATTTCATGCCTCAAACACACATAGAACCTCACAAAGAAGAAGATACACAAGCAAGAATAAGGAATCCCATATTGTACAAGTTTCTCTGTATTATGGCAAAAAGTCTTTCCAATTATATCACCAAGTGACTTATATACAAGTGCCCTAAGTTTCTTCCTTTCACACAAGAGATCAGCACTTTCTCTAGAAATCCTAAATTCCTAATATTGTACATGGATATTGCTAAATGCTTGAGGGATTTGTATCTTGAGGAATCCTCTAGTGCATTTACAAGGCTAAGTGTTCCATGATGGGATATATGAAAAGAAAAATGGCTATTTCTTCAAAAATTTTGTGGGCCTCCTCTTCTTCACGTCTTCTCTCTAGTTCTTTCTTTCCTTTGTCTTTGATTCTTTGCAACATATGGGTTATCCTCTACTAAATATAGATAATTCTTCATGTTTATCCCCTATTGGAGATAGCGAGTGTTAAAGTGCTATTTGATTAGGTTGCACACTATGAAATCTCTTGATGTCTTTTATTCTTACATCCCTCGGATTTTGTTTGAGTGTATGGGGATATGGAAACATGCATAGCTATATACTTAGCATTCATAGAATGATATGTGAACACATACATACACACATATACTTACATAACTCTTATGAATTGATATATGTGAATAGATATATATATCCATAGATGCATACTCACACATATGCAAGTTTTTGTACCTACATTCATACAAACATATATTATCTATATGCACACCCACAACACACACACATATACATACATACATACATATAGTCATACACACACATACATTCATATCAAAGAAAATTCACATGGTTGAACTTAATTTGATGCAAAAGACAACTTTCCTTGCAAAAAAAAGTATTTACATCTAGTTTAAGTACTTATTTTGTATAAATATCAGAACCATCAAGGTCTGTCACGCTAAATTACCAATTCTGCAAACTAAGTCTTTACATCTAGTTCAAGTACCTATTGTGTGTAAATACGAGAACCATTAAGATTTGTCACGTTAAATAATCAAGTTAGCCAACCTTGTATTTACATCTAGTTTTTGTGATCTAGTCTAGGACACTATCGCAAGTGTGTGGACTTGACACTATCGGAAGTGTATTGACATAGCACTATCGGAAGTGCTTGATTTGACACTATTCGAGGTGCTTTGGGCTTGACCCTACTGTAAATGCATGTGGTCAATTCCATCTTGTACATGCTATCATGGACTTGGGGAAGATCATACTTGTGATCGTGTTCCAATCTAGTTGACCATGGAGATTGCTCATGGAGGAATGGACTTGTCTATGTCTCTTACAATCATCATTTGGTACCAATGATCATCCATATTGGAAGGATTGTGATGCTAAGTGCTTTGTGGCTTGTAGAACTTGTGAATTAGATCGTGTAAAGAACTTGTTAGAGGCTATCATGATGATCTTCTTCTATTAGTGGACTTGACACCCATCCATCCTGTGTGCTTATGCCATTCATTACCACTAAGCTGAGGGCTACTCCTCATGGATTGATGAATTGGAAGTGTAGAAATGCTCCCTAGACACAAGCCTTTGGCATCTTCACCAATGAGATTGTGGATTGCACTTAGGTAAGTTAGGTAATGGATATATCATGATCATGCAGACATATCCTTTAGAAAGTTAACTCAACTTTGTATGCAGAAGATTGTCTTATCTCCTTAATAAAAAGGCCACTCCATCATCACTCTTATCTCTCAGGGAAGGATTTGCATGATCATAGGTGGATTATACGTTTATAGTTGAGTAGTGATCTAGATCGTGAAGGTTAGGCAATAGAGTTCTTTTTGTACTTTGTTTCTTTTTTATTTTCCTCTTGTTCAAGTTCCTCTATGCTTGCATGTATCATCAAGGATCAAGACTTGGAAATTCCATTAGAGTTATATGAACACAAGAACTTTGCATCATAGGTGTGTGTAGCCAACCCCATAATTCAACTCCATCAAAGGTACATACCATCAAAGGTGCACACCATCACGTGGTTGCCTCTACTCCATTGGGAAAGGAACTCTACCCCTAACCAATATAGTTCTTGTAACTTGAGCTAGGAATATCACATTAACGTGATTCGACTTGGGTTGCATAGATTTAAAAAGAAATATGGGTTCATACAAAATTGCAAAGGCTGCATTGCATCAAAAGTCCATCAAAAGCATGCTTTATTGCCTATTATAAGAGAAAGTCTACCTCTAGCAAATAATTTGCTTAAAACTTGAGCTAGGAATATTGGATTTATATAATTCAACTTGGGTCGTGTAGCTTTTTAGTAAATGCTATAAATTTTTAGAAGACAGAAAAAGCTCGTTTGCATTGGAAGCCCATGAAAAGTGCACTCTATGGATTATGAGGTAATAAAATCTACCCCTACCAATATTTTGGTCATAACTTGAGATAGGAATATTGAATTGATACAAATCAACTTGGGTTGCATAGCTTCTAAGAATTTCTACAATTTTTCAGAAGATTGCAAACTTTTATTTGTATCAAAAGTCCATTAAAAATATGTTCCTCAAGACCATCCAAGGTGTGTTCTTCAAGACCATCAAAGGTGTGTTCATCAAGGCCATCGAAGGTGTGTACTCAAGTGAGAATTGAAACCATAGAAGGTATGTTCTTGAAGACCATTGGAGTTGTGTTTCTCAAGATCATCAATGGTATGTTCCTCAAGACCATCGAATGTTTTTCCTTCAAGATCATCAAAGGTTTGCTCCTCAAAACCATCGAAGGCGTTTCCTTCAAGACCATCAAAGGTGTGTTCCTCAAGGACATCGAAGATATGCTCTTCAAGGCCATCAAAAGTGTGCTCCTCAAGGCCATCAAAGGTGTGTTCCTCAAGACACGTCAAGGTGTGTTCCTCAAGACACGTCAAGGTGTGTTCCTCAAGGCCATTGAAGGTGTGTTCCTCAATACCATCAAAGGTATGTTCTTCAAAACCATCAAAGGTGTTTTCTTCAATACCATATAAGATGTGTTCTTAAACACCATCAAAGGTGTGCTCCTTAAGACCATTGAAGGTTTTTTCTTGAAGATCATTGAAGGTGTGTTCCTCAAGGCCATCAAAGGTGTATTCCTCAAAGCCATCAAAGGTGTGTTCCTCAAGACCATCGAAGGTTTTTTTTCTCAAGAAATCAAAAGTGTGCTCTAAATTGGACGTGCAAGTTTTGTAGACCATCGGGAGTATGTTTCTTATATCATCAAAGGTTTGAATTCAAGAAAGCATCGAATGTGCACACTTCTCTAGAGCCACCAATAGACTGCTCTGAAAGGCTATCGAAGGTGAGTGTTGGCTCTTTTTTTTTAAGTCATTGCTTTGGTTCACACCATTGAAGATCACCAAAATTTCACATGTGATTGAGAAAATTGTACATATCGCACACAAGAAGGCCATTGATTGATATAAGGAGAGCATAGGTGGCACACTTTGTTGACCTTCACCATTGTAAACACACATTGTAGGTATTTGATAGCCATAAAAGGAGCATGATTGCACCACTCATGTGACCATAAGTACTTGCAAAAGACCAAGATATTTATCAGTGTGTTAGCTCTGATGTTAATAAAAGGAGACCCTTCCTCGAGGCATAATTGAGAGTGGAAAGACACCTAAGGAGCACAAAAGGTCGAAAAGATTGAAATCTTGCCTCAAGCTTTGTATTCCCATTCACCCACACAGACTCAAGAAGAGAGACCAAAATAAACATGAAAAACATCAAAGGAAAAGAAATAGGAAATTGTCGTACACTTGAGAGATCGTTAAATGTGGAATAACGTTTGCATTGAGTGATTGATTGGTTTAATTTTTTTGGCATTGAAAGGAAACATTTCACATTGGTGGCGTCACATTTTCTTTTGAAAATTGTTTGAGCATTGCATATATTCTTTTTTATTGAAAATTAACACACCCACACACATTACCTTGTAGCTCATTTGGTTTTGATTAGTTGTACATGCATTTGAGATTAGGCCATAATTTAGGCCAATGAAAGTCTATAAAAACTCATATTTCTTCAATGGGAAGTATTCACATGCATCTTAGACATACATGTGACCCTTTGTGGAGTAATGAACCTGAGCTTAGTTGGAGCCACATGGCTATGTTAGAAGCCATGCATAATCACACAATTAATCCCAATGAGGTAGGACCATCTAGCCAAGATTATCATATGATTCTAAATTTTAGAGGTTGAATACCCACATGATAGCCATCTACCTAGATGGCCTCAACCACCAATTGGTTAGGATTATAAAACCTAACTACCTGATAGTTGATCGACATCCTACATTCAAGTTTTGTAATGAACACTATGAGGATAAAGATGGAATTGTACACATTATCATTCAGACCATGAACATATGGATGAGAAGGGCGAAGTGGTGTTTTTGGCCAAAATGGGTGATGAAGATTATAGTTTACCTGAAATTCCACCCATACCACTAGAAGGAATGACAATTTGAGGCATGCATATACTCTAGTTTTTGAAATCTGGTCCTTCATGGAAGGCCATCTACTTGGAAAGGGGTATGCAAAAAGAGGTATTCGAGCAATAACATAGCATCCCCTCTTGTGAAGAGTGGTTTTGTATGTGTATCAGAATAAGTACATCCATACCTTGTTGCTTGAAAGAAAAGTTAAAGAGGGCAATGCCTATTGGGAGGTTCTTGAGCCTAAGAGGTCTTGCACTAGTCTTGACCCACAACCTCTGGCATTCATTTAGGATTTGAGGGATCCAATTGGTGAGATATCCTGCACGAGCCCATCACAAGCACTAATCCTTTTGAGATTTGACATGATAGCCTCGATGAGGAAGTAAACTCGAGATTCCCAAAAGCACATCCAGATAGATTCCAAGCAAGAGTACCACAACAAGAGCAACATGCTTATGTAGCACATGTTTAGAGGCAAGTTGTCACTCTAGCATAATGATAAGTATCAATGTGAAGAGACTCACCTCATAATTGTCAATCCAAGGAGACGTGAGGGTGGTATGATGACCATGAGCAAGTGAAAGTACAAATGTTCAAGTGAGAAGCACGCCAACATGCACACACATACATGTGCACATAAAAGGTGAGAAAAAGAGATGAACAATGGAATCTTTTACTTAGAAGCTCTTCATAAAAAATTTCATAAAAGATCCAACCTCAAAAGTGAGCTCTCTAGCTCCTTTTATAGTTTTTGCCTAGTTTTGGTCTTGTTCAGATCTAGAATCCATCCTAGCTAAAGATTAGGTTCCTAAGATAATTTAGGGGTTCAAACAAACTCTAAATATTATGAAAATTGATATGTAGGTACTTCTAATAATTCCCAAGCTAAAGGAATCCTCGGCTTGGAAAAAATGTAGTTGGAACTATAAAAATGGTATTCACAATGTATGCATAGTGATAAAAATCGCTATTTTAATTGGACTTGTCTTTAAAATTTTCATTGGTCTAATTGCTAGATCTACATTGGCTTCCTTGTCGACTTGGTCCTCCTTGGCCATCTATCTACCCTTGTCCCCTTTGACTCGTTTATCTTAAGCTCCCTTGCTGTGTCAAACCACCTTGACTGCTTCCTTGGCTGCCAACACCCCCTCTCTCACCTCGATCGTCAGGCATAGACCCTTGTTGTGGAGGGCACATCTATAGCTAGATCATGTTCTTTGAGGTGAAGGCCGCATGCTAAATCTATCATCAAACTCTCCCAATCTACATGAGTTGGAACATCCAAGTGTAGCGTACATAGTTGATTAGCATGCATGACTTGTTCCACTACAAATAGATGTAACATATGTGTTGGTCTTGGAATGAATATTTTTTAGTGATATTCCTTGAAACTTGTAGAGAACATTTCTTCAAATATGTGCTTGTAGCAACAGACATGTGCTTTATTCATGCATGCCATGAGTAGATGGTGTTCATTAATGGTGTCTTTCTCATATCATAGACTAGGTCGAAGTTCCCTTCATTGAAGCCCGGAGCTGAGATATATGGGACCTTGAAATTTTGGAATGTTTTGAAGACAACTGTCATAAGCTCAAATATATTCATACACATTTTGGCAACCACATTGTGTGCATTCTTGAGCCTTTGTGATCGATGTCCTATCATTGATACCATATATGCTACTAAAGGTGCACCTCTTGGTGGAGCGAGATATGGGTAGTTGAGCCAATCTGAACATCCCTTGTCATTGCGTACTTCGATAGCGAATTTGGGCCACGAGCATCAACTAGGTATTCGACAATAGCATGGTTTGTAATTGATGTACGCAGTTAGTGCACTCCATAGGATCACGATCTTCTTGGATGCATGAAGACACTCACTTGTGTGTGAGTAGCGAGAGAGAGAGAGAGAGGCATAGGAAGTCTAGAAGTAACAATAGGTATTTCCCGCCACTCTATTTTTTTGACATAACTTGGAGCACAGATGTCCAATCGATTTAAACTATTGGATGCATCTCTTTGAGAGGTTGGAAAGCAACTCACAATTGATTATATTAGGTCATCGAAGCTGAGAGATATCAGTGGATTTGTGTCTACTACTACACTAAGTATTACGATACACACAATTGTGTAAGAGGTGTCATGTGAGGTGGATGTTCCCTTTTTGCATGCATTATTTGTCCCTTTCATACATTAACTATCATTTAAGCACATGTCTTTATACACTTGATTGGGTTAGACTGTCAAATTGATAATTTAATGTGTGTATCAATGCCACCACTATATGCATTTTCTTGGTGAGAGAGATCTAATTTCTTTTGTCAAAAATCCCTAAGACATTGTGAGCTTAGGTACACACATCTTTGGCATTGTTGTTGGGGATTCGGGCTTACATCAAGGTGCCTGCGTGATGGTTAGAGTATTGTTGTGAAGGTAGTGAGCATGAGGAGGTGAATTTCAATAGCTTGGCAAGTCACAAATTTTCTCTTGCACTTGTTGCTTCATACAGCTAGTGTGTGTGTGTGTGTGTGTGTGTGTGTGTGACAAGTTTTTAGGATTATGTTAGGAGTGGAGAAATTAGGGTTAGGAAGTAGGTAATATAGTGTGGAAGTAGAGTAAATCAATCACTAATCAGAAACCAAAAATCATTTTTTCACTTTTTCTTGAGTCACTTCTCCTAGCTAAAGACTAAAACACTCAAAAATCACCACACTTAGTTAACTTGTATTTGTAAGTATCGTGAAGCTCCCAGATGACTCGTATCGTAGATCGTGTATCCCTTGGAACTCAGTGTACAACTAGGCTCTACTGCTAAAAACTGAGAAGATTACTTTTTAAGGTGATCATTTCATTGTGCATAATTCAAATTGTTGATTGAACACTCACAAGGGGTAACACAACACCTATCGAGTATTGTGAGGCTTGTATCAAGAGATTTTGGAAGGCTTTTATTGGCCACAAGCTCATGCGGGTGACAAGGGGAGCACAAGGAACACACTCATACAAAAATTCTGAACTTTAAAAGGTCCAAGTATCGTGACCATTTGATTTTGGTATCACGATACCAAAATTCCATGTGTTGCGACACTTAGTAGGTATCGTGCATCACCAATACCTTACTCTTAGGAGTATTACAATATGCAAGTATCGTGTATCACCTAGTTGATTATTGTCACACCCTATATCATGTATCCTGTATCGTGTATCCCCTTCATCCTAAGTATCATGTATCATGTATCATGTGGTGTGTATGGTGTATCGTGTATCGTATATCGTGTATCATGTCGTGTGCATCATGTATTGTGTATTGTGTATTGTGTATCAGGTATCGATTATCATGTGTCATGTGTCGTGTATCATGTATCATGTATTATGTATCATGTATCACATATCATGTATTGTGTATCATGTATTGTGTATCATGTATTGTGTATCGTGTATCATGTATCATCGTGTATTGCTAGAATCACAAGTATCATGTATCAAGAAATTAAGAATAAACCCCTTGTTCTTGAATTCAAATTTTTGAGGATTCTAGTAGTCAAACATCAATCAACTATTTCCAAAAGTTGGTAGAATAACATAAGAGCAAAATAGAGACTTTAAGATCACAAAACTTGTTAAGGTCCCAAATTGTGAATGAACCTCCTATTTGGGCGTGTCCTAGGGAGTCAAAGAAGTGTGACATCCTCAATAGGGAGTTTAACTCAAAGGAGTATTCACTCCATCTACTCTAACACCTCTAATGACCCACAAGGGGAATCGATTATGGCCTCTAAAGCCATGCATAGCTCTATCCATTCAACAAAGCTCATGTCTACAATAGAAGGAGAGCATAGGACATCCTTGCAGTATTCCTCCACAAACTTGCATGAAGTTCCTATATACTTACATGAACTCAATAGGTCAACGGCAACACTTAGAATTCCATGCATTCTGAAGTTTTACCCAGACCAACTGTGAAATTTGAGGGAGGCTTTTACATGGGCAAGCTAGATCATTTGTATTTAGTGACAGAGCATCCAAAGAGAATCAATGAAACAGTAGAAAATGAAGAACCTAGTAAACCTACTGAGACTGATAATAGAGAAGAAGTATCTATTGCAAGAGGAAGATTGGTGGTAATAAACATTTGGAGTGCTCTGAGTATGCTAGAACAAGCAACACCAAACCTCCATGAGATGAGAATACTAGGGTAACCATACCTCACAATCAAAGGAACCAAAACAAACTAAAAGATTGAAGAAGAATTAGGTTTTGAGACCATGGAAAAGGACTCAATGATTTCGAAAGTAGAGGCAAATTGGCCACATGACTTGTGGCCAAAGAAGAAAGGTGGAAGAAAACAGAAAGAGATATCCCACCTTTTGTAGAACTAGATGCTTCGATGAACTAAAGAGGTGAACTCAGAGAAATTAAGCAATCATGATCAAAATAGAGATGAAACTATTAGCCTAACTATAATTTCAGCACAAATTCAGATTTCTTTCATGCCCCAACAATCAGGTACAAAGACAAGAGAATGTTAGAGGAAGTGCCAACCACCCAACAAGAATTGAAGAAGGCAAAAGTTCAATGTTCTATAACCCTAGAAGAAATTTTGCAAGTGAAGCCCCTATATGGAAAAAATTGGCAAATCAACTAAATATAAAGGAAGGGAGCACATCAAATAGGGAACAGAAGGTGGAAGAAACACCAACTATTAAGATACCTATGGATAAAGTGGGAGATTTTAGTGAAGGAGATGAAGGGAATACTTATTAAGAAAAGCACTCAAGGAAGTGCACAACAATTCAACACAAGGATAATTCACATATGGCTACCCGAAGAACTTATTGAAGCTCAAATGCAACTCAAGAAAATTTGGATCCCATGGTGGACGATGGACAAAGCCAAGAAAGATATCAAAGCATGGGCCAAGAAGACAAATCTACAAAAGCAAACTCCTATGAAATCTCAAGCAACACAAAGTTTACCATGATCAAAGAAACTAAAGAAGCCACTCAAGCAAGGAAAATATATATGGTAGATCAAAACAAAGGATGTAGTACCAGAATCCTGCCATACAACATTAAAGAAAGACCGACATAAAGCTACAAAGATGCATCAAATATGGAGATTGAAGGAAGCACCAACAAAACAAATACAGGAGAACCAGTATCAAGATTGCACTCATGCTAAGCTGAATGCACGTAGATTATGCACAATAGGGCCACACTACAAGGCCTCACATTTGACACATGGTTTCTAGAAGCTATTTAGTGGTGCACATTTCCTCCAACGAAAATAGATCTTCACTTGTACTATAGTAGTATAGGGATTTTACTAATTACAACTAACTTTTTGCTTTGATCATGACTAACCTTTTTATGTTTATTTTTAGCAATTACAAAAATAAAAAGAATATAGTTTCATGTATCATGATTTTCTCAACTATTGTGAGAGGGGATTCACTTAAAGGATGACCATTGGATGCATGAACACTATTAGAAATAATAGTTTTTTGTATTGTCCCATATTAATAGAATATTGGGTTTAAATGTAGATGGCTTCCAAAGATTCAGAATCAACTCAACCAATGGAATTCGATGAATTTCCTTTGGATTGTGTGGTTAAGGCAAGAGGTCACTAGTTCCGGGATGACCAACCAGCTGATGAACACCTCTTCTCACCATCAAAATCATGGATCATGACCATCAGTTTCCAATCATGATTCAAGATTTTTGCATCCTACATGAATTACAAAGGACAATTTAGACTTGTACTAAATCTAGAATAGAAGCTTACTCAAAGCTTCCAATCTATGAGCCTGATTTTGAAAGATACATGCAAGTCATGAACACATTGCACCTAGCAACAGATAAACTATGAGTGTTGAAAGCTAAAGTTATGGACTTACAAGGTGATTGGCAAACCATTAGCTGAAACATCATGGATAAAAAATGATAATATACCATGCATACAAGCTCATGCTCAGAATTAGATAATAACTATGATCAATCAATGTTAAACGATAATCTTAATACAGACATAAATGATGATGATGGTTGCTTGGATGAGCTAGAGCAAATGGTGGATCAGCAACAAGTGGCGAGTGAGTCAGAAGAAGAGGAGAGAGAAGCAATTGATGAAGAATTCCTACGGACATCACAACTTGATGGAACATTCACACTTCAAATTAATGATGCAACAAAGTTGTAGTTTCAAGAAGTAAGTCTAACAGGTTATAAAACTATGATCCACCCCAAAGAAGAAGAGCAACCCAAAGAAGAGACCCAGACTGAAGTGCCTATTATTCCAATAAGGGTAATAGCAAAGCCATCGCCATTGAATGCGCATAATGTCTGTAGGATTTCTAAAGTGGTCCTAAAATGGAGTGTTGCAAAGGAAAGAAGCAAAGAAAAGCAGGCACCATAAAATTTTTCAAATTTAAGAATAATTTTTCTTCTTCAAATTTCTAGGAAAGACATCATGAGCCATGTAAATGCACTAGAGGAGTCCTCTAGATGCATCAATCCCAAAGGTTGTAACATAATCCTTGTGTAGGAATTTAGTCTTTTTCAATAAAAGTGCCGGTCTCTTGTGTGAAAGGACCATTTTTAGGGCACATGTATATAAGTCACTTGATGGATCTTTGTAAGAACTTTTTGCCATTGTGTGTAAGCAAGCTGAAATTTTGAATTTGCCTCTTCTCTGCTGAGTTTCTTCTTCTCCAAGAGTTTTTGTGCGTGTTCTCAATGCTTGGAATATGTGTCCAGGAGTGTTGTCTGCCCCATCCCCTCTTGTTTTCAGAGTGTAATGCTTGTGTCAAGTTTGGTGAGTCATGGAACTGAAGTAGTGTTTCCCACCTGATCACTATTTTGCTCATAACTTGAAGCAAGTTTGTCAGATTCGAGTGGGACTATGACCATTAGATGCATCTCATCGAGAGCCTTGAAAGAAACCTACTATTAACCATATTTGGAGTTTTGAACTGAGAGAAAAGTCCAAATTTGTGCTTACTTCTGTTACAAGTACCACAACATGCATTTTCAGAAGATTAAGGAGTAGGAGAGGTAGTTGAACTGAATTACAGGTAGTATTGTCACATCATCTACCATCATGTTCGCACATGTCTTCATACACTTGATATGTCTAATTTTATAGATTGATAATTAAACATGTATTAATCCACCACTATATGCACTTGTGGGTGATTGAGGTATAGTATTAATTAGCACAAGTTCCTAAGGCTTAATGACTTATGTACACACGTTTTTTATGTTGTTGCAAGGAAACTAGTCCAATCAAAGTGCCTACATGATGACGATAGCTACAGAGTGTTTGAATCATGTGAGTAGAGGTGATTTCAGTCTAGAGGAAGAGATGTTTGGAAAAGGTTCCAACTTTGTGGGTGCATTGGAAAGAGGCACCATATTTATTATAGGTAAATCCATTATTTTGCCATATGCCAAGACATCACCCATGGCCTCAATTTTGGGAAGACAAGCGGAGTAGTAAATTAAACACATAATGGATCAATTTTCCCCTCTTGTCAAGCCTTCCACATAACTACCTACCTAGAGAAGATTAAATGATCTGAACCATGGAATTTTGGTTATCTAGAGATGCACATATACAAAATTTAACCATCAAGCTTACGAATAAATGATGTACATCAAAATCAATGCCTCTTCCTTGAGCATAAGCTTTGGCAAAAAGCCTTGTCTTATACATGTCAAC
Organism: Ceratopteris richardii; assembly: GCA_020310875.1. Taxonomy (NCBI): domain Eukaryota; kingdom Viridiplantae; phylum Streptophyta; class Polypodiopsida; order Polypodiales; family Pteridaceae; genus Ceratopteris; species Ceratopteris richardii. The sequence continues at coordinate 31,363,559 of CM035433.1, forward strand.
TATTCTTTCAGGCTTACATTTGAGCTTGTATACCCATTAAGTGTGAATGGCCTTTTTTCTTGGAGAAAAATCACATAAAGACCAAGTAACATTGTTCATAGTAGCATCACAACCATCCAATTTTATGAATTTTGGGCTTCATCAAAAGAAACAAGCTCATTCTCATCACAAAGACTAGAGATAACCATTGCATAGTAATTTGATGCAAAGGAAGCACTATGAGAGCCTGAACGAGTATAATAGGCCAATGATGCATCTAATTTGATATCTCTGAAGGTATGGACCAAGAATTTAGACATAGGTCTTACCTCCTCTATGCCAGCCCTCTCATTAGCAAGTGCATCATGTAAATGTGCATCAGAAATAGAATGATCTGCATTATCATTTGGAACTTGTAAAGATTGAGAAATTACCTCATTTGGACCAACATTTGATTGTCCATTTACAAAAAGAGCTAACTGAGTATCATAAACATATTTGGAGCTAAATGATGTCTCCTTGGTACATGAATGGCTAAATGATGTCTCCTTGGAACTTGTAAAGATTGAGAAATTACTTCATTTGGAACAACATTTGATTGCCCATCTACAAAAAGAGGCAACTAAGTATCATAAACATCTTTGGAGCTAAATGTAATGGCTGAATCGCATCTTCCACAAAAAGTACATCACAACTAACCAAAAAGCATTTAGTCTATGGATGATACAGACAATAGCCTTTGCTTTAAGAACTATACCCAACAAACATACATTTCACTGCTTTATCATCTAACTTTCTATGTTGTTATTTAGGTAAAAATGGATATGCAAGACAACCAAAAGACATGTAGATGAGAAACAAATGGCTTGGGACCATGCGAAAGCCTCATTTGGAGTGATCGATTGTAGTGCTTTGGTGAGACACCTGTTAAGTACATATGTTGCACACATAACAATCTCAAGCCAAGAGCTATGTGGTAGACCTTTCCTTTTGAGGATGCACCTCTCCATTTCCATGAGAGACCTATTCTTTCTTTCATCAAATCCATTTTTTTGAGGTGTAAACAAAACTTTGCAAAGATTTTTTTATCCCATGATCAGTGAGAAATGCATCAAAATCAAAATAAATATATCCCCCCTCAATTGAATTGAGCGTGCCCAATTTACATGATAGATTTTGAGCCATAGCCAGGAATTGTCTAAAGCACATAAATACTTCAAACTTTTCTTTCACTAGATGCACCCACAATAGTCAGAATTATCTTACTAACTCCCATTACAAGGTAAGTGGATGTGATAGTATTCCATGTAGGGATAGGCTCAAGTGAACTAAAGAAGCTATGATGTGAGGCAATATGTTTGTTTTTCCCTGCTATCAACATACTAAACATATGAGTCTACTACATACATACACCGCGTGTAATAACTGTAAACAATAGTTAATGCCCATTCTTCATTTTGAAAAAGATTAGTAGACTTTGTTTTAGGTGTAGAGGCCTCTACAACAAACATTCCAACCTCTTTCTTCTTTTCCTCTTCTGCAACCAATTTAGGTAAACTCTTTATGACATGATCATTTCCCTTACAATATTTCCAAACCCTTTCTGCTTTTGTGTTTTCTTCTTATCTTTGTCTTCCTTCTTTGACTTTGTAGAATTAGAAAATTTTTGCTTATTAGTAGGTGAGTTCCATTTACCTTTGCTCTTCTCACTAGCTAAGAAATCTTGGTTTGCAACACACATAATTGACTTGTTCTACCTACACTGATGTTCATGCAACAAAATAGAGAGTAACTCCTCATCTGTTAAGGCATTTGTATTGCCTCTCATGATCAATGAAAGATTAGAAGAAAAACTCTGATGTAAATTTGGAAGACTATTAAGAAGAGTCTACACAAGTGAACTATCTGGTAAGACTTCATCAACAAAAATCAACTGTTCCTTTAAATCTTTGATCTTTGTCATAAATCTATCCATGGAATCTTCTTCATGCATAAGGTCACTCTCCAAGTATTTTCATAGGTAAGCAACATGAGCCTCATTTCTATCCTGGTATAAAGTTGTAAGTGTATTCTAAGCATCCTTTTTTGTCTTGCAAGAGTGAATGCGAGGGATAATAGAACGTTTGATAGACAAAGCTATCAATGCATGTGCCTGAGCATCTTTATCATCCCAACAAAGTTTCTCTACAGTAGGTGGATTAGGAACCACAACATGACCAAGAAATTGAAGATCATCATCTTCAATGCCATCTGCATCACCAACAATAACTATATTTGCAAGCATAGTAGGACATTTTTCAACACCCTCTAAACTATTCCACAACCCTTTTGTTACAAATACATGATGCATCGTATATGCCCAAAATGGGTAATTAATACCATCAAAATTATCCTCAACAACCAACATACGAATACATCATTGCTTTCAACTATGGCTGGTGACTAAATACCCTAATGCAAAAAAATGATTGTATCTCAAAAATTTGAATAGAAACACCCTATCAAGCTTTGCTAAACATGTACCTGACTTTGAGACGCTTGTACTAGTGAACCAAAACCTATATATATGTTTGAAACAAAAGGAAGACATTGCCTACATAGCGAATGTGATAGTGCATTTGGGGCTGAAATGAGCTCAGAGTATGCTCACCTATTTCTATGTGATTTTGAGACTATGACCGAGGCAATGTCAATGATGCCTTAGATGAAGCGACTACTTGCTATGATACCAATTGTTGGATTTCTAGGTCTTCAAAAGCACATGAACAACACAAGGAAGAAGAAGAAGCTTGGAGCACAACACAATACATAATGTATTACCAAGTGAATGTACAAAGATAAGTGACATGTTAGGGATATAGGTATATAAACAAGCAAGGGGAAAAAACCTCCTAAAGAGGAAAAAAGTGCCTTGGGGGTCTGAAGTGTGTTCATACACATCACTACCAAAATATCAATAATGTGATTGTGGATAATGGACACATGTGAGGAACATTGTCATTTTTTATCCACATCAATTCACATCTATACTTGAATGCTTGGATACCCATTAAGATATGCATTCCTTTGATCTCTTTATGGAAAAATCATGTGATGATATTTCCATGAAGAATGAATGCAAGGCCCAATCAGAGTCACATAATGAGAAGAGGACGATCAAAATGCATGAACCAACAAACATCAATATAGATCCTAGAGTTTTCAATCAAACAAGAACAAGAGAAGGTTGCAACCACTCATCCACAAAAGATGGGAAGTATAGAACATAATACTTGATCATTCTCTTTATCAATGCCTAAGAATCGGAAAGCCTAGGTCCCTAAGGCTTTGATCAAAGCTTAAGAAGGGAAGTCACAAATATGGGTTCCTAAAAGAACCTCGTGTATAAATGATAATGTGATTTCACCTAATACACTCAACTCCATAGATAGGCCTACAACATAAAGTGCACCTATAAAGTTAAATCCAAACCACATAGGAAGGAAGAACATAAAAAGATAACACATCAACCAAACAAGTGAGTTTGGATGCCAAAGAAAATCCCAAATTAAATAGTTAAAGCTCTTATGACATCACAAAAGCTCACCATTATGAAAACTAAGTGGGCTAAAAAGAAAGCTCAGTCCTTGAGAAAGCTAGAAAAACACACAAATAGATTCCCAAGTCTTGAAATGACCTATACTCCTTTGAAACACCAACGATAGAAGCATTTCTAGATCCTCTAGACATATCAATAGAGAACTTATGCTAGCTTCTTCACGTGACTTAGACTATACACAAGCCACTATGAATAGAAACCCATGCATTTGATGCTTATACATATACCATTCATTTCATTGTGCCATACCATTTCTCTTTTTATTGTTTCATTTTTCAATAACTATATCACGATACCACTATCAAATAATTGTAGTGCCTTGTGTATGCTCACCTCCATCTTATTGGTTAACGTATCCAAATAAACCCAAATAATAAAAATTGTATGAGAGCATTTATTCAGTGTTCCATGGAACTCGAGAAGATCAAATAAAAATGATCTACTTAGCCCCAAACTTCGAAGTCACACATGCAAACCCCTTTGTAATATCCAATAGTATTTAAAGTTTTCAATAGTTCATTTAGATAGGGATATATGCTTAGAATTCATCTCCATGTCATAGTGACCCTAGACATGATTAGGGAGCTTTAAAGTTTCCAAAACCTCAAAAGTCTCCAAAGTCTCAAAAGCAAAAGCATGGAGAAAGACAATGTAGACTTCCTTACTTCTGAATATCTAAATTTAGACTCGGCCATTAGAGTCTTTCATGTGGATTTTAGTATGAACTATTTCAATAAATACACAAGGCCAACACAGATTGTTGTCTATCTTTTCATTCACACACATAAGAAGGCAGGAGATCCATTTGATTTAGTCCCAATAATCTACGATCTCAATATTCATATGAAAAACACAAATTTATTGAAGGGAAAGTGGCCATTACTAGGATCATTTATGAGATTTTAGGTCACCATGAAGGTTTTTTACTAGCTCTATCATGAAGGATGGTAGCCCAAAGTTTGTCTTCAATGGTCTATGTAAGGGTTACGTTATCTAGAGTTGAAGGACAAACACCAACTGCCATCATGAAAAAGACACAAACAAAGACGCCTAGAAAAGAGAAGTTACCCACGAGAAGAAAGAAGCCAACAAAAGCTCTTGTCAAAGATTCAAAAACACAAGTAGAAGGATGGGAAGATATGGCACATGCATATGGGTCATTAAAGCCATAGGTACGAATAGAAGCTATTGAAAAATATTACAAAGATATCAATGCTTCACGTGAGACTATGCGAAAGGTGAAACCCAAGAAGAAGGCACAAAACCCAAAACCAATAGGGAAAGAAGAAAAACCTTCATGAAGAAACAATCACCTCCAAGTTCTCCTTCCACTAGAAGTGTTGCACCCACACCTTCACACTCTACACCTCAATTGTCTCAACTAGCTAGTGTGCCATACATGAGGTTCAATGAAGAAGCTAATCAAAGTCATGTGCAGGGAGAGGAACCCTTCCATACACCTGCACCACAAGTGTTGGAACCCCTAAACTTTACTCCACCAATACCTGAACGACCCCTCCCCCCATCTATGACATCTCTAACTCGGTGCTTGTACTATTTGTCTCCACCCTATAAAACCACCCCACCTATTGCACCACCTATGCAAGGCTATTTTCCATACATGAGTGATCAAATGATAGCAGTGATGCAAAATCTTGATCAACTGGCCAAAGAATACTATGATTTCAAGAAAAAGGCTTAGGAAGCATATGAAATGTTGATAGAAAAAGATAAAGTCATTGGAGCTAATTCTAGAGTTGAGCATGGAACAAGAATAAAGTCTTACTCTTCACAAGAAATTATAAGACATATGTGTTGATCAAGGAAGCATGATTGACATAGTAGAATCCTACACTACTTGCAAAGATTTTTACAAAAATCAGATCAAACTGAAAGAATGACAAGTCATCCACATCCAACAAGAGCACTAAGATATACTTGATGATGTCGTGGGTGGAAAAATGGTAAACTCAAAGACACACATACCTCTTTCACATCAGGTACACCTAAAGATATAGCAAAAGTGGGAACACAATACAAAGAGTGATTGCAAGCCCGAAGGATAGAATCTAAAAGTTAGGAAATAGAGTTAAAGAAAAAGCTAGAGGAGAAAAAGGCCAAGAGTGATCTTCAAATTCTACAAGAGGCAAGAGGAAGCACATAGAAGATATCACAACTATAGGCCATCAGTATGCAACTTGGAAACAACATAAAAATAGTTCACGTGATACATCAAATCCCTACATCATATGCTCTCATGAAGGCACAAGAGCATATTTGACTTATACAAATGGTAGGGAAAGATGCATACAAAGATTCCTACAGGCTTATCCAAGAAATTCTACCACAATTTGTGCCCCATGGAAGCACGCATTCCTTACCAATTTTTCAAACTTCTAGAAGACATTAGAGAAATTTCTTGTTGTCATGCAAAAGCATTCACGATATTGGCTCATGCCTAGATGCAGGAATCATTTGGAGTTTCCATAATCAAAAGGAGAACATGATTGTGAAGAGATGGTTGAAGTATTACGTACTCCCAAATCTAAAGAAAGAAAAGCTTTCCTATGCCTTTATGCTATGAGTGATTGAATATATTGATTAGTTGAGTCCAATGTTAGACCTTACTATCAGAATACTGAAGAAGGTCTTAAACATGCTCCAAGTTTGCCTCATCTTTTTTAAGACCCTACAACTATTGAATGTTGAGGTAATCATATTTTAGACCGGGCTAGTGTGCACGGTTTCTGATCTATCCATGGTACCTAGCAAATATTACCTCTATGCCCTTTGCTCACGAATCATGATTCTTCCATCCCATTACATACAAAAAAATGAAAAAGCCTTTATAGTAGGGTTCTTCGAGAAGGGATCAATTATGTTCACTTTCGAGAAGGGATCAATTATGTTCACTACAAGACTCTGAGTGTTACTGGGTAATAAAGTAAGTCTATGAAATAAGGGTCTGGCCGGTTCAGACGGATTTGAAATCTGACACCGTTTGGTCTCTCGTATGTATGACCAAAGATCTCGAGTCTAGACTTACTAGAAGGTCATTTATTCTTGTAACCAAGTGATCCACTTAGCCTAGTGGTTGAGACTCAAGGATGTGAATGAGGAGGTCTTGGGTTCAACCCCCATGGGATACATGGGGAGAGCATTTTGCCCAAAGAACTCTAGAACCTTCTAGAAGCATCCCCTTGAGTTAACTCTGGTTAACTGGGACACTTGGTGCACATGTAGTTACATGGATGACACTTGGATGATTAGAATTCATTTGCCCAAGAAGCCAGTCCCCTAGAGAGAGCTATATATAGAGGCATTTGGTTGGGAGGAGAGTCATCTCTCTAGCACGTGGTGGTCGTAGTTCTATACAAGAACCTTTCCAATCTTCAAAAGATAATAAGTCTAAGTGGACTTATTTATTTGAGTTTGTTTCAATTTATAGCATAAATGATTTCCTAGAGTCCAGTATACTCTAGAATAGAGAAGTTAGGAATTGCTCATGAGATTGACAATTCCCAAGAACTTTTAGCTCAAGTCTTTGAGAAAAGTGTCATAAGTTGGACAATTTTCATTTTGAATTTGAATTGGTCAAGTTATAGTACGATTGACTCAAAGTAAATGGTAAACTTTCTCCTGGAGTTTACATAGGATTTTTAAACTCATTTGGACAAAGTAGTCCTCTAGTCGGATGAAAAACTCAAGTAACTATTGGATAGGACTAAACCATTGTACAAACATCCAAGTTAGATGTTTGAGACAACCAAAATTCGAGTTCTTCAAAATAAATTCAAGTGAATCAAGAGTTCTCAAAGTCTTGCAAGGGATAAGAATCCCCCCATAGTTACTAAGTCCATGCACCAGTCATGCCCATAAATGGACTAGTAATCCATCTAGTTCATTGTTTGTGCCCAGATTGCACCTAGTAAAAAAATGTGAATTGACTAGGGATGTTTTTAGATCCACCCTTATTATTCATTCACTACATTGAACTTTGACCAGTTTATTGAAGTGCAAAGCGAGACAGTATTTTTAATCATTTAGGCAAGGATGCCACCATAGAGATGAGACATATTCTTCTAGTTCTAGAACATGACCATGTTCTTTTGGTTTTAGAACATGAGGCTCCGGGGTTGCCTATAGTATATATATAGCTCTATTTTCAAGGACAAAATATTTTCCAAGGGGGAAAGAATGTAATAAATATGAATGTTGAATGGCTTCATAATTCTATCAAGATCTTTACTTCATATCTTTTCCTTCTTCATTACCCATATTACTACTTCTTCAAAATCTTATGTCATGCAAGACACTAGTAGTGACCTTTCTTTTTTATCTAGCTCTATGGTATATGGCATTAAGACTTCATTACGAGCTTATATTCATTTCTCTTGGATAGGAGATTAAACAATGGGGGGAGGAAGAGGACGTACATTAGTCTCCTCAGTAGCCACATTAGGTTTGGGCATTACTAGTGTCCCCATGTTCATCATTTGCATCCTTTTCTCATTGTACAATTGTGTTATTTGTTCTTGACGTTGATCTTTGATTTGATCTTTCTGTTGTATTTGGCTCTTTACTTCATTCAATTCGATCTCCAATTTCATGTTGCTTTCGGATATCTCATTTACCTGTTTTCAATCTTGGTTACAATGCTCTACATACATCTTATCGGTTCATTCCAATTCGTTTTCATTTCAGTCATATCCCATACATAATTGACTTCAAATTTTGCTTGATGTACTTTCTCTGTTTCCAATTGTGCAGCATACTCTTCAAATTGGTTCCTCAATGTTTGGATTTCTTCATTATCTTGTACTTGAATTTCTATTGCCTGATTCATTAATAATGAAGTCATCAATTTTTTGTTTTGGTTCCTCAGGTAATCAGCTTTCTCCATACATACTTTGATTTTTTATTCAATCAACTTTTCTCTATTTGTCATGCATACCTTTTCTACCACAATGAGTAAGTATTTACTTTGTAGCTCTACATTCTCCTTATTTGTCTTCTCTGATTCGTGATTGATTTCTTTTACTTTGAGTTGCCATGTTGCATTTTCAAATATCAAGGTATCTATCTTTACCATGGCTTCAACTATTTCTATGTTTTCCTTGTCGAGTTCATTCTGTGACTTCATTAGTTGCTTGGATAGCTATTCACTCAATGCTTTAAATATGTTCTTCTTAATTTGTGCTTGTTCATATTCTTTGTATGCTTCCATCAGCTCTTGCTGCATGTCCATGACACTTTGTATCATATGCTTCACCAATGGTTTCAATTTCTCTACATGAACATTTAACCATGTCTTGGGAATCATTGGTGGTTCTCCTGTTTCTATTTGTTTTCCCTGAATAATGTGTAGTGTTTCATTAAATGGCTTCCGAAATTGAAGATTCACATTTGTTTGATTCTCATTCCGCATAGGAGTTACCTTGGAGCTACTTCCAACTATATGTGCATCCATGTTAGAGGGTTCTTCCATAACCCTAATATGCAGTACAAGTAATTTGTTCTCATCTTGTTGTTGTGACTCTTTGTTAACCTAGACATCATCTTCTCGGGTGTCTAAAGGCACTATTTCCTTACTTTTTTGTTTTTTTGTAGGATTGATTCAAATCGTTAAATCCATGCAAGGTGGAGTATAGAGCACCTCTTCATCTTCATGTTCTAGTGCTTTTTCTTGTCTTATAGCTCCCTAGTCATTGACCATTTGAATCAACTCATCCCAATTCCCATCATCATATACATCTGTTTTCAAATCAACATCTAATAACGATTTCTCTTCTTCATCTTAAGATTATGAATAAGAGCTTGAATTTTCCAACCTTGACTCTTTATAATGAGGCATTCTAGAGATCCACTTGTCTGCCCTCTCCTTTCCTTTTGTTTCATGTATTTGCTGATAGTGATGACCTTGTATGTTCAAATTTACCTAAACTTCTATAAGTGTCTAGGTTGCTTGTAAAGCCTCTTTTGATTCCTCTTCCATGATTTGTGGTGGTTGAGCAAGAGGAGAGGTTGGCAATGTCTTGGCTGAAGATGCAACTGTCGCATCCTCATAATCTCTTGCTCTCTTTGACCCTCTCATCCTAGGCATAGTACTTGTACCCACTTCATTTGTAGAGCTCACTACCTTTCTCTTCTTGAGAATTGATGTTGATTTAACACACTTTGTCATTTCAAATATATTAGGCATTGATTGTAATTGATCATGAATCTTCAGTGCATGATAGATTAAAATGGGCAAGGTATTCAAGAATCTTTTTAATCTCCCATTGCTTCTTGGCTTCATACAATCTCTTTTGAACATAAGGGAAAAATTAATTTGATTCCCTACTTGTTTCACATCATGAGATAATAACTGTATCACAATCTTCTATGGATTTGTGTATCTGTTCATACTAGGAAGGCAAACATGTTGATGTACGAGGCATACTTCCTCTTCAATATCAATGCTATTTATATCCAAAAAGTTTATTTTCTCTGCATCATGTTTTTCTTCCTTCAGATCTACTATACCATCCTTTACCCATCCAAAATCATCCTTAATGAGTTCATGAATGAATCGAATAGTTCTTAGCCCTTCTCACAAATCCTTGAATTGAGATTTTGGAATGGATGTTTGTTTGTGCCTAGGTGCAATGTGTTCATGAATTGCATACATCTCTCAAATCTGGATTTTAGATAGGTAACTTGAGATACGCACCGATGCATGCTTTTCTCCATGTTTCAATGGCCTCAGACATGTGGATAATATGAAAATCTTGACTCATAACAAGGAGCTGGTGATCTCTATCCATTATCTGAATAGTAACCAATTTCCTCTACCTCTGGCTCCACACTCTAAAGGAAATTTGTCCACTTGAGGTTTTTCTTCGATGCTTCAGAATTCATCTTCACTCAAATCATTAAATCGTGATTAATATGAAGAACATAAAGAGTTTCATAGTACCCATGCATGAATCAGCCTTCCTTCAAGTGGTTTCCCTCTCACATTGATTATATCATCACCTTGTTGTTCCCTATTTTTACTCTCCTCTCTAGAGATAATAACATCACTATTTCTCTCTCGATGATTTTATAGGGAAGGAGGGATAATTTTTGTACTTGTAGTAGAACAAGGGTTATGGTGAATAGATAAGATGGGTTGGAGAATGGATTCATTTGGATAAGCTTATTCCTCGAGATCTAAGCCATGCACATTTAAATTTGACACTTTAACGTTTTTCATTCTTCCCATAATTAGAGGCTTTTCCTCTAGGAGGCTAAAGGCTTACTTTGGCAGCTATGTATCCTTGTGACAGATTCAAAGTGACCTCAAATTCGTACATCCAATCTTATCGTAGTATAAGATATTCTATTAAGTGAGAGTCTTGACAGACTGAGTTCATGGTGTTATTCCCTAGCTGTAAAGATAGGATTACTTTTCCTAAGCATTGGATATGGTTTTCCCCAATTCTGATCATTTTATGTATGCTTCTTTAGGAGTGATTGCCACCTTTAGCTTTCAACTAGTGAAACAGGACATTCCTTAAAGCTTTTCCCATGTCAATTAAAGAATGCACTAGGTGGTACTCCACATTTCCAATTCCTAGGTTTAATTATATGGTTGTCTTGGCATGTTAACCAATTTCTTAACGTTTGTTCTTGGCCTTTTAAATACCTCTCATCTCGTTCTCTAATCCATTATTTTCATTTTCCTTATTCTCTCCAGAGTTTCTTGCGTAGATTCTTCCCAAATTCTTTGTTCTTTTGTCTTATGATTTTGAGCTTCTAAGAGTCTTGTTAGCATTTGTTTTGTGATCAGTTCCATATACATCTTTAGTCTACATCCACTGATGTAGTTTGGTAACATATTAGATGCGCAAACCTTTTCCTCTTTGTCTGATAGCTCTTCGTGAGCGTCTGCCACACACAGAGATGATCTTTTTTCACCTCCCAGCCACGCCCGAGCCGTCTTGTCTTCTACGTTATGAGTTACCTTCTAAAAGGCTCTCATGAGAGACTCTCCTCTCAAGTGCTCTACCGAATGGGGCAAGATGCCTCCAATGATGCCATCTCACTTAAGAACTTGTGCATCCATGATGTGGCTTTTTCTTCCCCTTGAAAGCATTTTCGTCCTCAAAAATGTAGATGAAATGTCCGTAATGGTAGAAGTAAATGCTCAAACTACCCTAAACCCCATGTACTCCATGTACATGGTCATCTCTATGTATGTTGTTTCCCCGTATCCTTCCCCTTAAGAAGTCTCATATGAGATCTTCTTAAAGGTGGGAAACCGTCTAAGTGGTGCATACTATCTCCCATGTACACTCAACCTCCAAACTATCACTCCCATAAGATATAATATCATTAGAATGACCTGAGTCCATATGATGTATCCTCTATGGAGTAATAGTATGAGAAGCAAGTGTAAAGTACCAAGCTTATAGGCTTGACCATACCATAGTGGAGATAATAAACCATACAATCTTGGGAAATATAGAATAAAGCCCCATAACAAGTGACTCCAAACCCATCTAATACTAAATGATAGATTGCCCTAATACCACTCTAGGTCTTCCTAGCCTTGAGTGTAATCACAAGTAATAGTTTTAATATAAGCTACCTTGTGAACTATGCAAATCCATCATCTATGTCATACATAAGAATTTCTTTGTAGTAAAATGCAATCTCTACATTCAACTGACCAAGAAGTCTTTGGTTTGTTATTCATTACCATTGGACTAAGTTCTATTGGAAGAGCATCTATTGGCACTAGTGCAAACTCTAAAATATTCTCTTCCCTATAGTTTTCCATATGAATGCAAAAGCATTCCCTTTGAGATTCAGATAATCCCTAAGTACCCATCCTCCTAATCAATGCTCACACATCATCCTCATGATGAAGCATCAACTAAGAGTTTGGTATCCCAATAGGTTAGATATTTCTCTATCTCCTAGAACCTAAAGAGAAGAGTCATAACTCTACTCCCAATCTAACTAATGTCAATAACTAGATCATCTCATCTAGTCAAAGACCATCATTGGAATAACATAATTGCTACTCTATAGAGTCTCCATGTGAGACTCAATCTAACCATCATGATTAACTAATCTCCCTCTTGTCTTTGATAGAAGAGTGCCACTTCTATCTAGACAAACAAAATGAGAAAGTGAAACTCTCTCTGTCTCTCTCTGTAATTTCCTCTAAGGAACAGAGATCTGGTAGTGGAATCTATTCCACTTTCCCTTTCCCTTTGAAAAAGATTATGTTGAATCCGTTTGCTCTACTTATCCATAATTGAGAATATGTATATAATCTCTCCATATTTTTCCTTCAAAAATAGTGGAGAATGAAAGTCCCATGTGAAGGAAAATTACACTGAAAAGTAGAGTAAATGAATTCCTTCTAAAATAAACTAAAAGATGTTTTCCAAACATCTCTTCTCTCTAAAGGAAAACATACTCTATTCTTCTCCAAAGAAGAAATCATATTTTCCTTTTCTTTTCTCCTTCATGGAAGAGGATTTAAAGTGGGATTTCTATGAATATGGAGAACGATACATTCATTTCTATGAATATGGAGAACGATTCTCCTCTAGCTAATGAATGTGTATGTAGTGAAGAGTGGAGAAAATAAATTCCTAATAAGGGTCAAAGCCCTCTACTAAAATGGTCAGCAATGATATGACATGATACCATAAACACATGTGTATCCATACTAAAGAGCAATCTCTGCCAACCATCCTCTATGCATGGATCTATAAGATCCTATCAAACTAATGGAATTATCCTTCCTAAAAATCCGAAAATGAGTATGTGATACCAATGGTGATAAATTCACCTATCACATTCTCTAGTGGAAGAATAAATCTTCCTTGAACTATGAAGGATAACTCCCAGTCCTAAGGAGATGCCTACTAAGAGCTCTCCTCTGATCTAGTGAGATGCCATAAATGATGAGTCCTTTTCTCCCTGGCCATAGAAGAAGAGTGCTCAAGGGGAAGTTGTTTCCATCATCCCATACCAATGGAACCTTCCTCCAATTCATGGTATCATAACTACACTAAACCAAATATATATTCCATATATATGCAATGGAATATATAAGTGGACTCTAATGAATCCCATATCCTCAACTCATATCAGTGGACTCAAATGAGTCCCATATCCTCGAACTAGTTAGTTTGGTTCTAGTCAATGTGTGACAATGGATATCCCTTTCTCTTCCAAACCAACTTGTTCCTCGGTACCAAGACTAAGTCTAAATACCTCTCTGTAGATCCCAACATACATATATGTATTGGGTACCCCAACAATCCTTAACTAAGGGATCTATGCTCTAAATCATAGAACTAGTGCCATGTCTGTGGCCTTCCTAACCATCAATCGAATGACATAAGCACCCGTCGATGCTGTCTCATGAATCCCGTCTCTGTGATCCCATCTAATTGGTTTCCTTAGTAGTGTAGCAGAAATGCTTCACTACTTGGTCAAGTGATGTGCATGAGTGAAATTGTTCACTCTTTGGGTATTGCTCATAATACCCTATAGTCTCCTAATCATATTGTGAGACTCTTGTGAAGATAAGTAAATCTTCACTACCTTGGAGATTATCATAAATGTGTCTCACGTGCCTATATGCAACTTCCTAGTACCGATAGGATTATGTTCTTCACTTTAGCATTCTTTAACGCATAGCAATCTTTCTTCATGTTTCCTTTCTTATGAAAATAATGGCATTCAATATCCCTCTTCCTTGATTTACTTCTACTCTTATTTCGTTGACCATTCTTTTCCTTGTTCTTGCTCCTACCACATTTTTTATTCTTTCCCTGATAAGAATCACGAACATTATATGCATCTCCACTCTGAGTGCCAACCATAGATTTCCTATGAATCTCCTCACTCAAGAGTGCTCCACATATGTCATCATAGACTAGTTTACCACTACGTGCACTATTGCTAATAGTTGTGTAGAACATATCACATGGTGATGGAAAGGTGCATCGCAACAAGATAGCTTTCATTTCATTATCCATATCCATTTTTGATCTTGTAAGTAAGAGAATACAGCATCAAAATCATTTAGATGAGCAGAAACACTATTTGTGTCCTTCATGCAAAGTTCATATAACTTTCTCATCAGATACACTTTATTTGATGATGTTTCTTTTTCATATGTGTTGCATAACTTCTTCCAAAGCTCCTCTACACTTTCACTGTCCAATAATGTAAAGTAAACATTATCTGCTAGGTGCAATCAAATGGTAGACCTAACAGTTTCATCCAACTCATCCCAATCATCTTCATCCATGTCAGTAGGCTTCTTTGAGATTCCATTTATTGGCTTCCATTGCCTCCTTTGAATCAACACATCTTTAATCTGATTCTTCCATAGAGAAAAGTTTGTGCCATCAGACTTTTGGATCTCAAAAATGGTATTTTCCCTGCAAGTTGTAGCGCCTCCTGCAAACACTGGCACTAGAACCTGATCCACCAAACGTGCTTGAGATCTCTGATGCCATGATGATAGAGATCTAACTAGAATGATAATGGAGTTAGAACAGTCCAAACACCACTAAGGCTCAAAAAGGATGGTCGAGTGTGAGATTTTTGGAAATTCTCCTCATAAAAATGGATCAATGAATAGTAAATACCAACCAAAAGGATTATGTGAGAATGTATGTGCTCACATGAATAGGTGTGTGAAGGAGTAAAATTGACTATTGTATAGTTGAAAATGCATAAATTTGGAAAAATATTGCCAAATTCTCCTCTACAAAATGAGCAATGATCAATGTCAAAAACACTCACTAAATTGCATGTATTGACATGTGAACTTGCATGGTGAATCACTAACTCCACTACATATAACCACTCAACTAAAAGAAGCTAACTAGACTTACCACGCACCTATGAACAACTATCATACATCCACAGCCAACGTTGACTTTGGTGACTCGGATGACAAGGTATTCCAAGATCTATGCCTTGGTCCTTACCTTGGTCAAAAGCCTTGGGTGGGTAGGCCAGTGCTGACTTTGCTCACACAAAAGGACCAAAGCCGCTTTGCCTCAAAATGCTATGATGCTAGTGAAGTATTTCAAATTTGATGCACCAGATTGGACTCTCCTTCTCAAGAGCTCCATGATGATACCCATGAAGTAGAAAATCGGGCTCCAGATGCCACACAGTACTCTGCCCAAAGGCTATAGAATACATAGAAAACATAGTGCACAAGGAGGCATGAACACAGATTCCTTAGGTTTTCCAAATGTGGTCTAACTTACAATATGTGGTTGACGAAGCCACTATATGTTTTATTAAAGAACATGTACAAAAGTGTCTGATGGCCATTTGGCCTTTCACATGGACACTAATGATAACGATTCCTACACAACCTTGTTCTCCCATATCAGATCTCCCAACTAGTTGTCTTGTTCTAGGTAGTTAATTCCTAGACCATCTACCTCTACAATCGAGGTGGCAACATCCTAATAATCTGGAACAGCTTCCATTTGTTGTTGCTTCAATTTTCTTGATTGTATATCCACATGTAATTATGTCCCCAATCATGGACAACTTTCATGTGTTTGATCCAAGTTCATCCCAAAAGTAATGGAGAACCATGTGTTATGAGCAGGAGCTGAAGTATAAGAAAATAATATAAATTTAGATCCTTCTATCATTTGTGCAATTCGTTCGACTATTCTGATTGGCTTCACCCTACTTTGGTCCCACATAGTTATAGTAAATTGTGTTTCCTTATTTGGTTGGATTATGAACCTCTTCATTGTTGATTTTGGCAATAGGTTGATTCCAGACCCGCCATCTATGATAACTTGTGTAGTATCTTTTCAAGCTATGTTGATGGCTATCCATAGGCTATGATAGTCGATCAATGGGCTTGTGCTATAAAGCAATTACTTAGGTTACTCTCTATAGAGATTGGTACTCCCAGTGAAGAAACAATGCTTATCATTTTGCTTCATAATTTTTGCATCCATTCCCAGTAGTTTATATATGCTGACTTGCTAGTATGTATTCCTTAGGATCTAGTTTACTGATAGAGTTGTTGAACTTAGAGTGTTTATTTTGCATTCTGACACCTTACCTTTGAGCTCTTGTTGGGTTGTTTGATACGCATCTTCTATTGTTCTTTCCCTCTCTGGCTCCTTCTCCTTGCTCTTATGTGCTCCTATCATGTGACTTAACATCAGAGTTTCTAGTCTTTACACTTCCCTTTCTATCTTCCTCTTCACATCCTCTTCCTCCACCACTATGTTTTTTTCTTCCTTGGTTACTATATCCTCCGTATTGGCAATTTTTTGGTTCATCTCTATTTCTTTCACCTCGTCCTTCTTCTGCCATCGAGTGAAGGTCCTTTTCTTGAGGGTAGGCACTAGGATCATATCACTCCTTTGCTACCGTTTGATTTCTTCACCCATCCTCACTTCTGCCATCTGGGCCCTAGTTTGAATTCTTAATGGAGAAATCTTGTGTAGTTGCACCACATGAGCAGTAGGCGACCGTCGTAGTACATCCATTATTAGTGGTAGTTCTACCAAAATATGGAAAGCATTGTTCATCATGTTTTGGGTTACCATCACCTACTTTGGGCAATCTCTAGTGTAGTGGTCCCTTGATTCTATACACTTAGGGCATGGCACTACATTTTCTGGTAAAAGGCAGCGAGCTTGCACATGGCCATATTCTTCACATCTAAAACATACTATAGGCCATTGAGGCCTATTCCTGAATGTTGAGGCCTGATTGTTCATTTTGTTTTGCATACCTATATTAGCAAGAGTAGCATAAAAAGTAGAAGCTATGAGAAAATTACTCGGAACAGGTCCTAGAGCCACCATTGGCTACATCATTAGCACCATGGGTGGTGTTTGTTAGGTCGGTTGTCCCTAGAATGCAGGTGCTTGGGGGTTCCACCATCCATTTCAAGTAGTAACGGTTATGGGCTTCATGCCCCCATTTTTTGCAAACCTAGCAAACTATCTTGTTCAAACACCATGTTTATGTGTGCCCTTGTTGGTGGTATATGGTACACAAGAGGCTTGCTCTTATGTCTCGCTCCCTTAGTTCATCAATTCATTTTTGTAACTTAGCCATTATATCTTCTTCCACAATAGCGAATTGTTCATGCCCTTGGATGTCAGCCCACCACTCACGGCATGATGAGGTGTCGTTGAAGTGAACTCCGGCTACCTCTATCATTGTGGCCATGGCCACAAAATCTTCTATTTAAATGTTTGGTGCTAACAAGTCTTGGAGTTTGTACCTGGTGCTCATCAGATGTGCCTTTTCTAGTCATTTCTTGATTAAGAAATCCCTTGGAGCCACCTGTAGCTTTGTAGCTAGCACTTTTGTCCTAGTCAATAGTTCTAGAAATGACTCGTCTTTTCTCATATTAATGTTTTTCAAGTTCATCCACCTCTTGTTCGGAGGAATTTCGTGGTCTGAATGTAGAAGAAAAATGATTCTTCATCTTGTGCCAAGTTGTGAGGTGGGTATCCTCGAACTAGTTGAACCATTTATTAGCTAGCCCATCTAATGTTGCCATGAATAGCTATGAAGGCATCAGTTTGTCCCTCTAATCCTCTAATCTTAAATAGGTCTGAAAATCACCAAATATGATCATCAGTCTCCTCCATCGAGGCTCCCTTGAAAATAGGAAAATTGATGTTGATTCATGAAAGAAGCAATGCAAGATCACCTTGTGCCATTTTTGGATCGCCTATACTTCATTGTTTTCCCTAGAGCCTCTCAGAAATGGTAATGCTCCGCTCCAAACTAAGTGATGTAGGCCATGAATGATTTTGGGTCATAGATAGTGTGAGCCTAAACAGACAATGAACTACCAAGCCCTAGTCCCACCAGGCATGCCAGAAGTTGTACACCTGGGGTCTATAGTAGAGCCAATTCTATATGAGAAGACTAGGGAGGTAGCATGTGTGTTGTGGCCCCAGGCTACCCTGACTCTATTCTTCATGGTTTCCCCATTTCAACAGAACTTAATTGCAAGAAGACCGTGTATGTGAACTCATACAGAATAGAGATTCCATCCAAATAGGCATAGCAATAAGTAAGAAATAATTGAAACAATTGAAAATGTTTCTATTAATGCGGAAAGAGTTACAACAGATAATGGATCTACCAAGCACTTTTTACATAATTCATAAGGGAAGAAGGCCCTTTTGATCTGAGATCCTACACCTTACAAGGATCCCTTTGTCACAGGATGTATACAGAGTAGTAAAGTAATAAAGATGATTTATCATACCATAGTAAAGTAATACGGATGGATGGGATGTCGCAACTTTAGTGGCTCACCCAATCCTAGAGTTCCTTCAACATCCACAGTTCTGGGCCGAAAGGAAGGAAGAAACTATCGTTGAATCTTGGGAAATGGAAGTGGAACCCAACTAAACTTCCCCTCACCAATCATCCACTGGTTGCCTCTTACGCTAGCCCTTTTGTTGAATCACCACCTCGCTAGTCTTTGACCTCCTACATTCCTGACCAAGCACTGGCATCCAATGTGTAGACCACTCAGAGGCCACACCACGATAGCTTCGTGTTTTGAGGGCCCAAATCCGACAGTTGCCTTCTTCCTCCCAACATTGACACCCATGTCCTTAGTTGTAATACTTCCTTCTAAGCATTCTCCACTTCTTAGAGTGGGAACATGCTAGCCTTCCTCCTTCACAGTCAATGCTCATCAATCACTACCTATACAATTGTCTTCCTCTTTGATACCATAGGTAGCTTCTCTAAATCTACTAGAATCAACAACTAGACTATTGTCTGATTCTTCACCTTCTCCACTAAACCTCTCATAGACTCGCCTCTGAACATACCAAAATCCTCTATCTTGGCGTATGCTCTTTCCAAACTGCGGTTCTCCATTCCTTCTATGTCTACCACCTCCTATGTGCTATTATTTCTCTTATCACATGGAAATCTTATAGTTGCCTGCTCTTGTGCCACACATGCCTCGATGTATCACATGTAGGATGCTACCATGCCCGTGGCATACTGCTCTCTCCTTCTCATGTATGAAGCTATGTCCTAGTATTCTATGGCTCTTGTTTTTCTCGAGTTATCTCTCTATTTGAGTGCCTCACTAATCTCCAAATTTTGCATTAGCCCTCATATCTATCTTTATGTTCCCCTAGCACTCTCTTCCACTTCCTTCCTCTCTGTCTTGCTCCCTCTATATATGTGTCTCCCATTCGACTATAGAAAGTTTCTTATATACAGAGTGTTTTCCTAGTTCTCTTGGCACTCTTGATCCATCTTGCTTCTCCTTGCTCTATCATGATAGCTTCTACCACATGTTCTATCCATTCACACAAGGGCATTATACTAAGATCTTGGATTTGCACCCCAAGGAGGGTGTTATTGATGGTGACCTCATGATGGTAGTGTAAGTGTCGATTGGAGTTTAATGCAATATAAGCATTGGCTGGAGTTTAATACTTACACAAAAATACTTATGCTTAGTTGAAAGATTCATGGGTGCGTAATAGTGTTTGGATGGAAATCAATCTGGAGCGGCTAGAACTTTGCTTCTAAAACCCATAGACCCAATCCTCTAGGGTAGAGTCTGTCATTCGCTTCACACCATCAAGCCACTAAATAGCAAGGAGAGACATTACTCAAGAATTAGTCTGAATGTGTCCGAAAAAGACCCTCTTATGATAACTCAATACCATGAACATCCACTGGATGTACATATACATACACATCATGTAGATACACATACATATTATAGTTCTAGGTATACACACACACACATACACACACACACATACACACACACACACACACACACATATATATATATATATATATAAAGTTCTCTCTCTCTCTCTCTCTCTCTCTCTCTCTCTCTATATATATATATATATATATATATATATATATATATATATATATATATATATATATATATATATATATATATATATATATATGTGTGTGTGTGTGTGTGTGTGTGTGTGTGTGTGTGTGTGTGTATGTGTGTGTGTGTGTAGGTTCAAGAATATCATTGAAACAAGGACCAATATCATGCAAAGAAGAAACATTGTGTCGAGTCCTCTTCTTACCATTGTATATGTTGATTTCAATAAACTCATCTTCAATTACAAATGCATCACTTACATTGAACACAAATCATTGGTTACTCAAATCAATGAGGACCATATAATAATAAAATTTCAAAATAAGAGTAAATATAATAGGATTCTAGTTATACAAATATACAAGAAAAGTCTACATAAATATACATATATACAAATGTAGTATGCTCTTATGTAGATTCTGCTCTACATTTATTTGAGAGAAGATTCCACCACCTGCTAGAGAGATGACTCTCGTCAACACCTTATGCATCTCTACATCTAGCTACGCGAATCAATTAGAATGATAATACATATATAGGTACATACACATCATGAAAATACACATACATATACATCAAACACACATATAGATACATACACATCACAGGCATTCTTACTATCAACTGATCTCAACTAATCATCACAATAAGGACAAGCTTTATATCCCTAAGTACTTATTCTTACATGCATAACAATCATAAAAATATAATTATATTAACTCATATTATATATATATATATATATATATATATATATATATATATATATATATATATATATATATATATATATATATATATATATATATATATATATATATATATATATATATATATAGAAGATTACATCATTACCAAAACAGATGCCATATCTGGAAAATCATGTATAGTCCAAGCCACAATTCCACGAACCATAATGTCTTTGATCAATGCTTTTCGATACATCAATGACATTAATATCTCTCCATAACTCTTGGAGATCATTAATGAGAGGAGTAGTTATACATTCATGTCTTTACCTTATCTTTTTCTTGGGATTAAAAGTGAAATCATTGAATGTTCTTTTTTAGTGCTAAGGTATGGTGTGACATTGTGGTTGATGAATACCACTGTACATGTTTACCATTTACTAGATTTCATCGAAAAAGGTTTAATCCCATCTAATGCAACACCTAACTTTAGGTTGTGTGGCTCTTGTGCAAAATCAGACCATCTAGAATCAATATATTGAAACTAGGCACTATCTGCAAGAATTCTCATTACTCCATCAACACTTTTATAATCAAATCCCCCTATCAAATGCTTTGATAATTTAGGATTTTGAAACATATGTTTAATTCGTGGAGCTAATGGAAAATAACTCAAACTTTTTTGGGATTTAACCCTCTTGGTCCTTATATCGAGGATATTGACATTTTGGACATGTCAAAGAGTCTACATATTCACCTCTATATAAAATACAATTGTTAGTATGCATGTAAACAATGATAATCTACACCAAGATTGTTGATTATCTTCTTCATTTCATCATCTGATATATGAAGAATATTGTATCTTGGTAAAAACTTTTCAAATAGTAACTTATAAGTTCATGACAAAAAGGATTATGAATGAAATATATATATATAGTGAAGAGAAGGATTTGTACTTGATGAAGATGAAGTGGTGTTGTAGAAACTTTGCACTACATCAGCCATATGAACTCCAAGGATATGTAGTGGGCCCTTTTAGCTTGCCAAAGGATGTATTAGACACCCTGTGTACCTTGGGAGATCACTCTCAAAAAGTTGAATCAAAACACACTAGTTTGACCAATAGTCAACATGAAGAAGCTTTCTATTTTGGTCATGCATGCTTCAGTATTTCACTTCGTGCTCATTCTCTTATTACAATTGACTAGAGAGCTTTTAGAGGAATCTAATTAGGAAGCAATGCAACCTACTGGGAGTTATACCATAAAAATGATTAAGCATACTAAGAGAAATAACAGGTATGTGATCGAGACTTTTCAGGAGGTAGACAATGCAGAGATATAGTGACTTCAAATGAATATATCTCACGATTGTGAACTCCAAATGCAATGAAATTTTAAGATTATATAGTAGACTTAGAAATCTAACTCCACCATGTTCAAATCACTGAAAATGATGCACCATGCTCAGAGAAACCATCTCTGCAATCTGATGGAAAAATAGAGAAGTATGGCAGTGAATAGTACACTCACATAGGCATGAAGATATGGTCACAAATGATCATGAAGACAAGTGTATATTGAATGTAAAGTACAATGGAATTATTGGTAAATGTGTGTGCCTTGATATCACACTCTGACATGGCATGAAGCTCAGCTAATGGTGTTGCAAACCCCGTGACTAAACCATGTGTATATATAGTGATGATTGGAGCTAAGATTTGAATTTGAATCTTGCTCACCTAAAACAATTCTCCTACCTTTTAGTGATTGATTCTCCAACTAGTTCAATCACAAATTCCTGGAGTTCTTTTCCTACTCATCAAGTGCATTCAGCCACTTTAGATTCTTTCACCTTTACATCAAGTAAAAACTCAAAAGTTACAAGGGTGAGTTCACAAGTGAACTCTTCAAGGCTTTAGCATTTGCTTCAAGTTTCTATCTCTTTTGAAGACTCAAGCCAATACTTAGACTTGCCATGGACTTGTTCCAACAACTTCCCCTCAATTCAAGTGAGATTAAGGTCTTCAATTTTCCAATATTACTTGCAAACCAATCATACCTTTGAATTTATTGAGTTTTGTTCCATCTAATGCCTTGGTTAAAATGTTTGCATATTGTTGACGGGTTGACACATAAGATAGTTGAATTTCCTTGCTCATAATCTTCTCTCTTACATAGTGGTAGTGTACTTCAATATGTTTAGTCCTTACATGAAAAATTTGATTGGCAACCAAGTGAATGGAACTCATGTTGTCACCAAGAATACTTGGAGTTCCAATCTCCATTCCAAGATCTGTAAATAGTGTCTTCATCCACATTGCTTCTTGAGTGGCTATGGCAAGACCTTTGTATTCAGCTTCAGTAGATGAGACAGCAACTGTGGGTTGCTTCTTGGATGACCATGAGACAAGTTTTGATTCTGCAAAGGTAAGATATCCTAAGGTGCTCCTTCTGCCTTCCTTGGAGCTAGCCCAATCTACATCAGAGAACAACTTTAAACTTAAATTAGATACATAAGGGTAGTATAACCCTTCATTCATGGTCCCTTTGAGATATCTAAGTATCCTCTTGGTAGCTTCCATGTGAGGTTTCCTAGGTGTGTGCATAAATTGACTTAGCACATTCACACTATAACATATATCTACTCTTGTCAATGTGGCATAGTTCAAATTACCCACAAGGCTTTGATAACCTATGACATCTTCTATGAGTTCACCTTCATGTGATCTCAATTTATGATTAATCTCCATTGGAGTACTTTCGATACTACAATCTTGCATCTTGAACTTTGTCAAAGTCTTTAATGTACTTCCTTTGAGTAAGGAATAGACCATGATCTTTGTATACCACTTCCATTCTTAGGAAGTATGTAAGTGACCCTAAGTCACTTATCTTGAACTCTTCTTTCATCTACTCCTTGACCTTCTTTATGCCATCTGCATCATTTCCTATGAGTATAATATCATCCACATATACACACAAATAGATGACTTCATAATTATTCTTTTTTATGAAGAGTGATGGATCTACCTTGCTAGCTTGAAATCCTTTTTCTTGCAAGAATGAAATAATTCTGTGATTCCAAGCCATTAGGGCTTGTTTGAGTCCATATAGAGCTATATTAAGTTTACACACATAATTAGGATGTACTTGATTCTCAAAACCACGTGGTTGTGCCATATACACCTTTTTTGTTATCCATCCATTGAGAGATGCATTTTTTACATCCATTTGAAGTATCCTCCCATTCTTGGAAGAAGCAATGCTAAGAAGGACTCTAATTGTAGGCATCTTTGCCACAAGAGAGAAAGTCTCCTCATAGTCAATTCCCTAAGTTTGTGCAAAGCCTTTTGCCAGAAGCCTTGCCTTATACCTGTTAATGGAGCCATCTGAGTTCTTCTTCAATTTGTAAATCCATCTTGAACCTATCACTTTCATTGGTGAAGACGTGGGAACTAATTCCCAAGTGTTATTTTCCTCAAGAGCTTCAATTTCTTCTTCCATTGCATGCCTTCATTTTGATTTCTTCTTTGCTTCCTCAAATGTTGAGGGTTCCTCTTGATTTATGTCCTATGCTAGATAGATTGAATGTTTAGTAACTAGAGAAGTATGAAACCCATACCTCTCTGGTTTTCTTTTCTCCCTCATGGACTTCCTTAGGCCATCATGTGATGATTCTACCTTTTGTCCAAGTTCCTTCAGTTTAGCTTTACCTTTAGACTTCCACATTTTGAGTTTTTCAATCTGAGTTGCTTCATCATCTTTTGAGGTATCCTGCTCTTCAATTTTAGGAGGGTTGTCCTTGACAAGTTTTGGAAAATCTTCTTCAAGATCATAAGGTAAGTTGATCTTCCTGCATGAATCTTCATACCAAGAACTATTCTCATCAAACACTACATCTCTACTCACCAAGAATCCTTTGGTTGTTGGATTATATAATCTGTAGCCCTTTTGGTTGTTGTCATATCCAATGAATACACGCCTTTCTACTTTTGGATCCATCTTCCCTCTAACCTGTGAAGGAACATGAGCATAAGCAATACATCCAAAAATCTTACAATGATCCGAGCTTGGTCTTCTTCCATTCCAAGCCTCATATGGTGTCATGTCATCAAGTGTTTTTGAAGGTAACCTATTAATTAAATAAGTGGTTGTGGATACGGCCTCAACCCATAAATAATTAGGTAAGTGCTTCTCATTTAGCATAGACCTTATAGATCCAACAATTGTCCTATTCCTTCTCTCTACCACTCCATTTTGCTCAGGAGTGTACCTTGTAGTAATCTCTCTTTTGACTCCCCTCTCTTGAAGAAAAGATTCAAATTCATGGGAGAAGTACTCTCCCCCTCCATTTGACCTTAGCCATTTTAATGTTTTACCTGTTTGACTCTCCACAAGAGCTACATATCTTTTGAAGCATGAAAAGAATTCATCTTTGTGTTTCATAAAGTATAGTATAGTCCATCTGCTGCAATCATCAATGAAGGAGACATAATACCTTAATCCTAATATTGAAGCATCCTTTTTAAGTCCCCATGCATCTGTATAAACCAAATCCAAGAGATCTCCATGCATATATCCTTTCTTCATGAATGGTAACCGATGAGACTTTCCAAACTGGCATGCACTACACTTATGTGTTGTTTTGACAAATTAGGGAGTCCAAGTACAATTTGGTCCCTATAGATTGCTTTAATGATCTTTCACCAATATGTGCTAACCTTTTGTGCCATACTTCCAATTTTGTGAGTGTTTGACTACCATAATTAAAGAGAGCAATGTTCCTAGTGTCTTGTAATTCAAATGTGAACAATCTACCTACCTTTTCTCCCTTTGCAATTCTCCTAAATCCTTAACTTGGATCTTCAACAAATGCTCCTCCTTTTATGAACCTAACTTGTAGGCCTTTCTCCACAATCTGTCCTACACTTATCAAGTTCTTTGTGATGGTAGCGGCTAAGTAGGTTGATGTTTCCATCAGGTGCTTTTACATTTACTATCTTCCCCACGAGATGGCTCGTATCATCACCTATTTGCACTTCATGCTTGTTCCTTGGATCTTCTAAATCTGATAGGAGGGCCACATTTCCTGCCACATGATTGGAACAACCTAAATCTATGTAGAAAACATGCTCGTCAGATTTACCTTGAGGCATTGCCATATTCCTTATTAGCAATGAGTCCTCTTGATTTGAGTCTTATGTGTAGTTATTGAAGTCTCTCCTTCCTCTACTCTTTCCTTGATAGTTTGAATGGTTGTAATTGTTGTGATAGCCATTGAAGTTGTTGGTCCTTCCTCTAGACTAGCCAGAACTTCCTCTATTGTAGCCTCTGCCTCTTTGATTCTTGGAATTTCTAGAGCAATTTTCAATTGTAATATTAGTTAATCCACAAATAGAACAGGGATTAGAGTCTTGGGATCTCCCCCTGCCTTGTCTTCCTCCTCTGCCTCTACCTCTACCATGTCTTCCTCTACCTGCATAGTTAGCTTGATGTGTACCTGCTTCATCATCCACTTTCTTTCCTCTTCCTTTGTTCTCTTTGGATTGCTTTTATCAGTACACAAAGCAGAAGATTGATTACATTTGGAGCCTTCTCCATTCTTGCTAAACTTGGCCTCTTGAGTAAGCAATTGTCCTATGAGTGTATTGAAATCTAGAACATGCATATCCATGTATAGATCCATAGCTGTGGTGAATTCTTCCCACTTTTCATCTGCCTTTAAGCCATTGATGACTTGTCTTAAAATTTTCTCTTATTCTATTAACCCTCCAATGCTTCCCAACTGATCTGCTATGTCCTTGAGCCTTGTGACAAAATTAGTCACATTTTGTTTGGGAGTTTTTTTTAGAATTGTAAAGTCCAGCCATAGTTGATGCTTCTTGGCCTTTGTACTTGAAGAGAAGGAAAGAAGGCTTCAAGTGCATTCCACACTTCTTGAGATGTTTTACAACTTCTAATGTGAGTCAACAAAAAAACTGAGATAGAGTTGAGGAGATAAGACCTTGCAAGTGCATCCTTGGAGCACCATGTGCTCAATCTCTCTTTCTCTTCTTGTGTAGGTTGGCCTTTATTCTTGAAACTTGGCATAACTTCATCTCCAGCTATATAACCATATAGATTCGTGCCCTGAAGATAAGATTACATCCTTAATGACCAGGATGAGTACTTACCTCTATCCAATTTGTCAATTGATGAAGGAAATCCATCTTCCATGTTGTCCAACCTTGCTCTGATACCACTGTGAAGAGAAGGATGTGTACTTGATGAAGATGAAGTGGTGCTGCAAAAACTTTGCACTACACGAGCCAAATGAACTCCAGGGATATGTAGTGGGCACTTTTAGCTTGCCAAAGGATGTATTAGACACCCTATGTACCTTGGAAGATCACTCTCAAAAAGTTGAATCAAGACACACTAGTTTGACCAATAGTCAACATGAAGAAACTTCCTATTTTGGTCATGAATGCTTCAGTATTTCACTCAGTGCTCATTCTCTAATAACAATTGACTGGATAGCTTTTAGAGGAATCTAACTAGGAAGCAATGCAACCTATTGGGAGTTATATCATAAAAAATGATTAAGCATACTAAGAGAAATAAGTTTAGCAAATCAGGTATGTGATCCTGACGTTTCAGGAGGTAGACGATGCACAGATATAGGTGACTTCAAATGAATATATCTCACGACTATGAAGTCCAAATGCAATGAAATTTTGGGATTATATAATAGACGTATGCAATCTAATTGAAAAATTTTGAAGTATGGTAGTGAAGAGTACACTCACATAGGCATGAAGATATGGTCACAAATGATCATGAAAACAAGTGTATATTGAATGTAAAGTACAATGGACTTACTGGTATATGTGTGTGCATTGAGATCACACTTGGATATGGCATGAAGCTCAGCTAATGGTGTTGCAAACCCTGTGACTAAACCATGTGTGTATATAGTGATGATTGGATCCAAGATTTGAATTTGAGTTTTGTTCACCTAAAACAATTCTCCTACATTTTAGTGATTGATTCTCCAACTAGTTCAATCACGAATTCCTGGGTTTCCTTTTCTACTCATCAAATGGATTCAACCACTTTAGATTCTTTCACTTTTACATCAAGTAAAAACTCAAAAGTTACAAGGGCGAGTTCACAAGTGAACTCTTCAAGGCTTTAGCATTTGCTTCAAGTTTCTATGTCTTTTGAAGACTCAAGCCAACACTTAGACTTGCCATGGACTTGTTCCAACACACACATACACACACACATTATATATATATATATATATATATATATATATATATATATATATATATATATATATATATATATATATATATATATATATATATATATATATATATATATATATATATATGTGTGTGTGTGTGTGTGTGTGTGTGTGTGTGTGTGTGTATATATATTTATTTATTTATTTATTTATATATATATATATATATATATATATATATATATATATATATATATATATATATATATATATATATATATATATATATATATGTGTGTGTGTGTGTGTGTGTGTGTGTGTGTATGTATGTGTATGTATGTATGTGTGTATGTATGTGTATGTATGTGTATGTATGTATGTGTATGTGTGTGTGTGAATGTATGTGTGTGTATGTGTGTATATATATCAATAGATAGAAAAATAAACAGTATACATTAATAGTGTCAAAGCAGATACATTACTCCATCCACAATGATTTTGAAGATTGAGAATAAGTAAGTTTTCACTTAGTCATGTCGAGCGACTTCCTTTCTATATATGTTTTAGATGTTCTTATCAAAGATATTTCTCATTTTTAGAAATATCAATGCTTTCGATGTCATTTTGATACCAATCCTCAATAAAATCTTCCATGCCATCATCATCATCATCGCAAAAATCTTCTAGTTTTTCTTCTTTTGAATATAGTTCTTTCAATCTTGCATATTCTATAGGATCACCTTTTGGTAGTCTCCTCATGGATACTTTTGATAAAGGAGGTCTTACTTGCAAATCTAAATGTTATGTTGAGAGATCATCAATATCATACATTAGAATCTAGATACATGAAAAAAAATAATTAGCATCCATACATGAATGAAAAATAAACTTATAACATAAATTTAAACATGTAAATTAATTTGAAAAGAGTTTCTATTAATTATGTTTTTTATTGCAACACAAGATAGGGGGCAAAAAGTGTTCATTTGATGCAGATTCTTGTTTTCACCTTAACAATTATCACTTTGGTCTTACTTTGATAGATTTTAATGTGGAGAAATGGTTCATGTGATCATGCACGTGATGAGTGTGAGTTCGGATCCATAGCTCTTGGTTTTAATACTCTCTAAAAGATGCTCTTGGAGGTCTATTCACTAAAAAGTCATCAACACCACATAATGAAGTAATAATATTGACAACTATGTATCTTGCTACATCTGTACTCATGGATGATGATTCAAGACTATTTTCAGGCTCTTCAAATGTGGAATTAGTCATTGAACTATTATATCCTCGACTATTATTTATTAAACCTACTATATTTCCATGAGAGTAAGGTCTCCATCAATATATAATCTATCATTTTATGCATGTTCAAGCCCTCTACCAGCAAGAGAAGCTACATTCACACATAATCTGTAATTCATGCTTTGAATGTAATGTGTAATTTGGTACCAATATCCCCATCTATATATAGGATCACAAAATGACATAAGAGTGACTTTAGAGTTCCGAGGCACATACAAATCCTCTTCAATAAAGAGACCATGACAAAAACACCAGTGATAGTGGAGGGAGCAATCATATAGTGATTACCCCAAAAGTTAAAAACCTCTCTGTCCAAAGGAAGTGGTCCTCTATGCCATCCTCCGTATCTTCTTCTATCATATGTGTGTACTAGAGGATGAGCACGAGGTGGTGATGGATAATCTCCAATTGTTTCAATCTATAAATTAGGAGGTAGAAGATTTCAAGAACTTTGGCTTGTAATTGATAAATGGCATGTCTGTGTTGAGTACGAGGAATATTAGCATTATTAGTAGGAGAATCATCATCATCATCATCGAGTAAATATTCATTTATATTTAATATAAGTTTATTTTGTATATGATTTTAAAATAAAATAATCACATTAATTTATGGAATCCATACATACCCAAGCATTATAAAGTTGATCAGGTGGTAGCGCATGCTCAAAAATACCATAATTTGCCTCACGTTCAATACATTCCAATCTTGTTCTTTGGTATGTACCATAACAGAGATTAGACCAACATATAATCTACTCGGATAGTAAAAATCATCATAATTCTTGTCAGACAACACATGTGAAGTCATTGCATGAGTAGAAGGTGGTGGAGTACCCTTTGATTGATCAAAATCTTATTATAATACAATACTACAAAAACATATATCAGTCATCAGTCGTATGTGTATCTATCAAATATTAGAATTA